>OX632359.1:48515961-48758461 GCA_951751655.1 Ophion costatus | reverse complement strand
TTCTTTCCGTGTGGGTTTGTTTGGGTAATTTCTTTCCGTGTGGGTTTGTTTGGGTAATTTCTTTTCACGTGGGGCTGTTCGGGTTTGTTTGGGTCCACCTACGCGTGCTCAACAGCAAGCGCACCGTTTGTACAGCGTTCCGCAAATGTGGAGTACGCCGTTCTGTGCAGTTCGGTGCAGAGATCTACGTTACCGACTGTCGCGACGATCTACAGTCGGTACACAAAATACCGCGTCCTACCGAAGGAAAAATATGCTACCGCGCCGCTAGCAGTCGACAAGAGGCGTCCCTTATCATGAGAAACACACAATATCCAAACAAATTATCATTTATCCAAAACAAATCAATCCCATCGACATTACATAACCGACTCATTCATTTTCTTTGGATCCTTCCAAATTAACCCTTCCATCCACACTGGAACCACCACCATAATCCTCATTCCTATCCACTCCGTCGACAAACATCTAATTATTTATCTTACGACTAATCGCAACCTCGCCGCAGCCCACTCAAATTAATTCGATTCCATTTCCATATCTCATTAACTATTACGTGTCGCCAAACAAGCCTATTCTCATCCCGTGCTCGATCAAGATAATCGCCGCTAAATTTCACCCCCATCAACAATAACTATCAAATTATTTATTATCGGACTGAATTTTCTTCTTTATAGCTGTACAATTCATCCACCATATACGTTACGACTACTGCCGTGGTCAAGTGGTCCGAGTCGGTATTTTCAATCCAACGACCGAGGTTCGCGACGGATCTGCCGTCACTTTTTTTTTTCCTTGCTCTCGTATCAACTGTTTTGACGATTTTCAAACAAAACGAAAATACACGCCCTCAATTCAACGAACGCTCTGGAATGCCACATTTTTATTTCACCCCACCCAAGACCAAACCCTTCCCCGCATACTATTTTTAGCTGCCCACCCCGTACGTTGTATATTAATATTCTTCTTTTTTCCAAACAAATCGCCCGTCGAAGTTCAGGCAGACCTACGACAAACAGAGACAACAAGACCATACACACACACACACACGCGCACGCTTCACCCGACAAAGGCACACGAAAACGCAAGTCCGATATACATACATAACTATAGCCAAATCGACCACGTCGCACGTGGCATCCCCCCCCCCCGCCGCCCATCACCGCCGGCCGCATTATTTTGCTAATGTCACTTAGCATTTTTTCTCCTTTATTTATAACTCATGTCTTCAATATTTAGTTCGCGATAATACGAACGCCAGGCCGTCGCTATTTTTCCCCCTACTCCATAGCGCCTACACGGAAAACAAAACGCAACGAATACACGTACATAAAACCAACGCGTTGCACGACACCCGCACGCATATTATATACTACGACAGTTTCCCCTTTATTCTGGAACCCCCCATCGTTTCGTAATTAAGGATGTTGAGTCCCAAATCGCAAATCATAATCAAATTCTTCAAATTTCGTACTTTTTCGTATCAAGTATTTCAGAGCTCGTGTAAAAACTTCATGACGATTAAGAAGCTATTTCTTTGCTACAATTAACATTAACATGCTTCATAGGGACTCAACATCCTCAAGTCAATCATCGAGTGCCCATTGGCAAAAAATAACAGTTCAATCCATTTATATTTTTTTTATTAACGTTTCAACAAGAAACCGTACATTGCAAACAAACCTCCTCAATATTTACCATTCGGAAAGTAATTCTTTCCCTCGTACCTCGACGAGACGAATTTTTACAACGACGCAATATTCTTTCTCTTTCCTCACCCCAATGTCCCTAAAGACCTTCAGCCGTTAATCACTTGCTCCCATTATCTCGTCTCTTTATATCTTTCCGACAAACATACACAATATTCATTCGTTCGCTCATTTTCACTCCGCCGACTACCTACCGACTGTACACACGTCAGTCTGTTTACCATGCGTTCCGCGAAACGTACACACTGCCGGAGCCCTACCACAACAAGACATCCGAGTTATCACTCGGTACATCGAGTCCCCCTCCTGACGCCGGACAATACAAATGTTTACACGGAAACCTTTCCTACCAATGGCCACAATCGCCGCGCACCATCGTACGATTCGTTCGATATCCTATCACATCCCCACCGGCCACAAATTCACACGCATTCCCGTACGAGTCACACTACTTATCTCTAACTAATTTTCATCAACATCATGCGACCGATTCATCATTTCGCTCATTTTACAAAATTACTCCGCAAATTATTCACTTTCGACGAACCGCCAACACGTCATCCTCCTTCAATAAGATATATGCATTATTTTTTGCGAATACTCGTATGGTCAAGTTGTTAGCTTTCAGAGTCGAGGAGCCGCGTTCGCGGCTCTCGTGATACGGAATTTTTTTTCCGCCAAACATTCTGCTCACACCCAACTAAGAGATACGGTTTAAGAAAAAATACTTGCATACAAAATTTCCCCTCCGCCAGGGGAGCAAAACCCCCGGAATATTTTATAACGTCACATTTTCTCATTTCGACACACTTTACATTTTTTATACCCCCATTCTTTCGCTTTTAGAATACTTTTTTATTTTATACAACTTTTTACCACTCATACACCGCATATTCACATCCCCTCCCCACTTCTTCCCATCACAAATAACATATGCAACCTTAGCCAACACCTTAATATACCACATACCCAACATAATACCCATAAAACAATAAGCACAATCATATATATATATATATATATATATATATATATATATATATATATATATATATATATATATATATATATATATATATATATACACATATATATTTAGGAATAAGACGCCCCCATATGGAGACAAAGTATATGTACAAACATATTGTTCAACATATTAAAAATAGATGTAAAATATATTTCGTACATATATTATACATTTTAGATGTACATTAGATAAATGCAATATATACGGAAAATGCATTTTAAATCAATTTCACGATATGAAACTTTTCGGACCAAAATAGATCTTTAGAATGTATAAAAAACAAAAATATATATATACACACTAAGCGCAAAAATTAAAGGATCACTTTTTTATCTACGAAAAATAGCCCCATTTTCAAACGGCTGTAACTCAGTGACAAATGATCGGAAAAAAAAAATTAAAAAACCATTTTGTAGCGTCAAGCCTTAACTTTAATTATCTGATGATAAAAAAAATTTATCGTTTTTTTTTAATAAAGATATTTATTGCTGAACAAAACAAAACATAAAATTGAAAAAATTTGCTCAAGTTTGACAAGGTGCACGGAGAACAGAATTTTTTTTTCTTCAAAAATCTGTTCTTACCATTCAAAAGCTTGTACCTTCCCCTACAATTTTGTTTTTTACAAACCTCTATGCGATTGTTTTTAGCCAAGCTATCGCAGTCTGCCAGTGAGCTCGGCTGGTTATGAGAGGAGTTTTTCGGCAATGCGACGAGTGAAAACTTGGTTGAGAGCAACGATGTTGCAAGAACGATTTTCGAATATGGCTCTGCTGAATATTGAAAATAAGGTGATCAAGGAGAAAGTGTATGCCCAACAGGTCCAAACGTCTTTGTAAAGAAAAACCGAAAACTAAGGTTGATTTAGGTTCTATTTAGTTTATTTTTTTTTTATCAACCTGACATATCCATAGACAAAATGGTGCACAAGACAATGTAACATAAAAATACGATGCAAAATTTGTACTAATAAATTACTCACGCAATAAATTATACCCTCTACATTCCGTTATTATTAAAATACAAATTCAGAAATTGCAGAAGGCTTTGGCGTTGAGTTTGTTATGAGAATTTTCTCATCAACATTCTATATTTCTGAACAGTTCGAATCGAAGGCTTTATTGATATAAAAATCTTTCTTTCCGCATCCTTGCATATAGATAAAATATGTCGATAAGATATGTATAGGTAGATCAAACAGCCCGCCCCCCCCCCCCCCCCCCAGAAAAAATGTCAAATACGCCAATAATTGTTCTTTGACCGCAGGGATTAATTTACCGTCGTATTAACCTAAGAAAATAAAAATTGATTCGAGAAAAAAAAACGCATCAGTATTATTTAAGACATATTCTACCGTAAGTCGTACAATTGAACACTGTTATAAAAAAAATATTTTTCTATCACTACGTTTTACATTACTGTTATTATTATTTTCGACCTTTTTCACCGTTTATTATGCAACCAATGCATATTGTTCATTGTGCATTGCTATATTAAAAATATTTTTTTATATTCACGCATTTACGGAGCTCTCTCTCTGGTATATATCATTTTAAATCTCTCTCGCACGCAGCCCACTTCTCAAGTATCATCTGCCTCATACACAGCCAACTTCTCACAATTTATTCGTTCCGTCTCTGTTACAAGCAGCTCACTTCTCAAGGTCTTAGCAATAGTGGCGCCATCCCTGTTCGACCACATTTTTGTAACCACTTTTTTCAAGTCTCTCCATAAGAGTTCGGACACCTTCCACTCCGGCCCACATGAAAGGAATAATAGGCGGACGATGAGAAGAGCGAGCGGGCTATTTTCCGTCCCGGATTACCGAACTGTGAGGTCCAATGGTGGAGTCAACCGCGAAAACCGAATCAACCGGATTAGCCGAGTAACCGCGTTAATCGAGTCAATGCGATATTCGGAGTATCCGCGATATTAGCAAAAAACGCCGAAGAAAAAGGATCTCGGTGCTCCGTGACCGCATGTTAACGAGAGCACCGACGATCGGCGGAAGTCTGCTATTTACCGAAGACTTTACCCACATAAGCAACAAAATTAAGGAACGAAACATTTTTTCAATGATTTTAGACGAGCCGTAACGCCGTCAACAATTGTCGTACCGAGCAGGGGCAAAAAAAGCATTTCGAAGCTTGAAATGTCTAGCTTAAGAATCTTCCGGACAATTTTTTTTTTTTGCGCATCACGCTCGGAGCTATCATAAGAAATAACGAGAATTTTTTTCGTCTTTTTAGGAGCGTCCATGGGCTCGACAAATTTTTTCCTGGCTTGATTAATGTGTTGGGGTCATGATAAGCGCGGTTTTTTACCTTCAATTTTGTTTTTTTTTTTTTTTTTCTTTTTGTACCACCATTTGTTGCGGAGATATCGCCGATTGAATGAAAACTAGTCTTATATAGTTCGCGAACGAACTGGTTCGGAAGAGCGATCTCTCTGATATGAACTATGCAAACTAGTTGGCCGTCAATGCTGCTCTTACAAATAGTTTTAAAAAATAATAACAGTTTAAGAATCGATTATAATGGTAGATATAATAATAATAAATGGTAAATATAAAATAATAATAATAATAACGAATAAAAATAGCAATTAAGACAGAAATTTTATCGGCATACTTGCTGTCATTTAGCTCGAGGAAACGCTGTTATATAACTTGTCGAAAAAAATTTCAGTTACAATCCGTTTGAACGCTAAATGGTTTTTGCGGGCTCTGATACGGGGGTCTAACGCATTCCAGAGATAGCAAGAGGTGGTACAGAAAGATTTCGTGTTATAGGGTCTGTTCGTTTTAGCTACACTTTTCTCCACTTATTACACCTCCAGTGGACTATCTATTACTTTATCTGGTCAAAGTGTAGAAAGTGTAGCTAGCGCGAACAAACCTATAATAATTGGTCCGACAGTACGGTACAATAAAGTCCCTATACGCCAGTGGCCGCCGAAAATGACGTGATGAGATTTGACGAGGGCGCTTAAAGCGTTGGAAGAGACAGAGTGGATTTTCATACTCACGCATAGAGTGAAAGAACGACGCAAGAGAGCAAAAGAGAGAGCGAGACGTAAACGCATACAATGTAAGCATTGCGATAATCGAGGAAAATTTTGGCTATAGTTGAAGCGAAAGCCGAACGTTTCCGAATGTTCGGGTTCGGCAAATTTCGGGTGTACCCGGGCAGAGTGGAGCCACGAGCAGCACCAGCCCCTCGGTGGGTGGTGAGTGAGCGAATCAGTGTAGCACACCGGTTGTCTACGGCTACACGTTACACTGCCAAGAGCAGTAGAAAAGTTGGTTTTAATTGTATTCGATCGACAACACGCTACTTTCCAATCAGGATTGTCCGGATAAAGAACATTTTTCTTGTTGGAATGTACGTACTTGTCGTATTACGTATGGTTAGTTCACGATTACAAGACCGTTGAGATTTAATCGGCAAGCTTGGGCGTTTTGGATATCGACATCGAACGTGAAAATGGCCTTTGTTCTCGGAAGAATTGTTGGTTACACATTGCGATAGCTATCGGAGGTGTTTTGGAAATACAAAGGTGTACTTGGCGATATCGGTGTGTGTGTGCGCGCGCGCGCGCGCGCGCGCGTGTGTGTGTGTGTGTGTGTGTGTGTGCGCGCGCGCGTGCGTGCGTGCGTGCGCCTGCGTTTGTGTGTGTGTGTGCACTCCCGTGCGTTCCTACATTGAACTCGCATAGAGGATCATTAACCCTAGGGAGCCTGTGCTTTTCAGTCCAATGAAACAGGTAGTAAACGGTTTTAAATTCAAGTTGACGTTTTTTTTCTGTTATTTGAATGACTAGTTTGGTGCAGTTGTTTTGCCTGTGTTTCAGATGTGCTGTGCTTTCAAAATATTTGTACAAATTCTTCTCTCTCTCTCTCTCCCCCTCTCTGTTTTCTTTTCTTTCACTCTTGTAATTAAATTAAAATGCTGACGACCGAAAAAAGACTCTTTATTCGTTAATCATACACATTACCCGAGCCACGTTATTCTCGTATTACTACGAGAAAATATCGCATCCACATATTATGATTAAATCCTGTTTTTGTATTATGGCTCAGAGGTCGTGCAACAATGCTAGTCGTACAAAAAATACTTCCAACACGTATAACACGATGCACGTGTTATAACTGCTATACGATTACCGCCGTTTACTTCGTAGTGTCATTGAGACTGCCCTTTGTGGCAGCTCGTTATATCGTTTTTCTTTTTTCTTTCTTTTTTCCCTATTGCGACAAACCTTCTGTTGGCAGTAGCATTACAGTGTCGCGCTTAATCTTCTCCTCTCATGGTCAGTAAACAGCGGTAGCAAGAATTCGCGCTCTGGTAGCCAGATTTATATGCGCAGTTATACATACCGAACGATCATCTAATTTGGCGCTTCGTCATTTTTTTAACACGCTCAGCTTATGCACAAGACCAAAGGGCACACACTATATACAGTATCGAGCGAGATACCCCCATGCCGTGAAAAAAGTTTTACCAAAACGGTGTAAGCTTGTAACAATATTTGACCTGCTTCGAGGCATTTTCTCACGGCAAACGACTGAACAGGGCGGAAGGGGAGAAGCATTGCTGTTTGGATCAGTTTCGAACAATCCGTCATCCGTGACGGCTTGTCTCGGTGCCTTTTTCCATTTTTTTAAATCGTCGAATAGAGGAAAATGCGTAACGGGCGCGTGGAAAAATGACTACGTCCGCTTGATCGTGAAGAAATAATGGAAAATTCATTCCGGCTCTGGTTCCTGTGGCGCTCTTTTTATACATTCTGCATGTTGACCTGCATACAAAGCGATCGATTTCACATCCACAATTTACGGCCCAACCATATTTGGATGCACCAAATGTTTCCCGCACACACGCGGACAGACGGATGAATGGAACACTTTTCAGCTTCCCGAGTCATAGAAAGACGCTGCGTCGCGTCGTCCGCCCATCCATCCCACCCCGTCTGTCACAGCGAATACGGACTTTTAAACATATGTGCAAGAAAATTATTTAAAGTCGATGCTTTAAATGGCATTGTGAATCCTTTGCGGCCATGTTGCAAAATCTTGATGAGATAAACTTTTTTCAGCATCTTTTTCCCCTATATACCAGTAAAATAGGAGAAGGCACGTTTTTTTTCTTCTTTTTTTGCGCACCCCATCGCGCGTGTGGTGCAACTGAAGAGGTATCTAAAAATCAAATGGGCAGATAACTTTGAGCAGCCGAAGATCGTGAGAATGTTGATAAATGTATTCTTCCGTCATAAGTAAGTGCTGACAAATAAGTCCGATTGATATTGGTTTAGTGCGTCGGTTGAATTTTCAACGTTTGTATAATTTCCAACGCTAAAAATCCGATCGAACGAGTTGCTTAATATGCAGTTAATGATTAATCTCTAACGCCGTGACTCGCGCATGACTTGAGCCGGTGGCTTCAGTCGTGCGCGCTCAAGCCATTGGCATCACCGATGCCAATCGATCGTCTGAATATTGGTGGCTGCCCGCCAAGCAGCGACACGTTACCACAAGCCAAACAAAATCAGAGATCAAGACGCTGGGGAGTGCCGTTCGCACTCCGTGTATTGATTCCGCTAACCTGCAGCGAATGCTCGAGACGACGGTCACTCCATGAGGTCCGTGTCCCACGAAGCTACGGCGATACGACGATACGTTCGTCATGACGCTTCCTCAGAACGATCCTCCCAAGCGAGCATCTCCTCCTCCTCCTCCTCCTCCTCCTCCTTCCAGATATGATCCCGTCGACTCGCGTGCTGCTGCACCGTTGGATCGAATTTGCGGATGTTGCACCCGTGTAGTGTAGGTAACACCTTGCCCCCGCGCTCTCTCTCTCTCTCTCTCTCTCTCTCTCTCTCTCTCTCTCTCTCTCTCTCTCTCTCTCTCTCCTCCCTCCCTCCCTCCCATTCGCTTTCTCCTGTACCCACACACACACACACACACGCGCGACAGGCGCGATCGCCCACACAATATTTCAATGTTGCTCTAGGGGGAATAGCCCGGGTTTTTTTGTCATCCCACCGCTGCCAAAAAAGGTCAATTATGAACAACAACAAAAAACTCGCCATCGTCGTGAGTCAAAGAAGTATTACTTATTTTTATTTAAACAATATTTCGCAAGAATAAAGTTGACGGATGTGATGTTGATATTTCACGTGGACGCCGGCCGAGATATTGCGAATTTTTTTCGATGCCTGGATGACGACTTTGTATACTTTCTGAGACTTTCTGTGCTTTACTATAGGCCTCCGAAGTAACTCTTGTGGCGCACCCTTGCGGCGAGTTTTGGCAAAACTTGGATTGGTTTTCGTCTGCTAGTGCAGTATGCCGGTCGCCATTTAAATCAGGTGTTTGCGTCACGGTCTTACATGTTTGCGTGAATGACAGTACCGCGTGTTGACTTAACCGCCATGCGCCAATCCAAGTTTTGCCACCGGCAGCCGTTACTGGGCGCCACCACGAAAGTTACTTCGGAGGCCTATACACGATCATGCAGATTGATCGCGAGAGAGCGAGGCAGAATGTAGGCTTTTTCAGTCCGGTAATAGTAGACATTATTTTGGGAGAAATTTCGGGAGGCAATTTGTCTCACGACGTGTTTATACGCCTCAAAAATTATATATCCAATTTCTTGAGGCGGTGGGTGTCGTAAATAACGCTACGGTATCGTACAATTTGCGCTCGAGCCCATATCTCGTCAACTACTCAACCTACGAAAAAGATATTAATACGATTTATGCAGAACACAAAATTCTTGACTTTTTATATTCGGAAACAAATATCCGCATTTCGCCCCATCGAGGCATTGAATTATTAAAATAGTTATCATAAATATTATTTATACAATAGTTGTAAAGGATTCTTGGTTGTAATTTCAGGCGTAAAATTGATATTTTACAAGATAAACATTGGCATACCGGGACCTGGCAAGCACGGCGCCGCCAAATCGGGAGGGGGGGCGGGGGGGTAAACATCGATTATAATGCAACTCCTTTCCACACTACCCAGGAAGGTAGAGTTCAAGACGCGTTTCGTTTTATTCGTCGTCTCATCGATGTCGTTCCTTCATAATAACAGCTGCATACTCATCATTGGTTGGAAACTATTTGTAAGTGGTACCGCCAACATTTCCGAATACGCACCGAACCAATGATGCGTCGGGCATTTTTTCTTCATCCACGACCTCTAGGTCGCAGGTGGAGCGGATTTTTTGCCATATTGGCCCCGCTGCGAATCATAGAGGATTCGAGTCCGGGTTTGCGGCAGCCACGCCTCGCTCGCTGCCCTTTGACTTGCATTTGCATGACACATAAGTTCGAGCTAAGTTGCCAATATAAGGGGCATTATATTTGGGATTGGCATAAGTCCGTCTGGCGCCCTTCGCCATCCCCAATCTGGCTCAGTCTCCGATGATACGTTATTTTGATTCGCCGGAACCAATTCTTATGGGATGGTGAAATTTGAAAAACAATCGCATTTCCCGCGGCATAAAGATAATTTTTTTTTTTATCGGCGCTTTTTAATCGGCGACAAATACTGCGCGACTAAAAAGAAGCCCGAAAACAAAAATAAAAAATGCCAACGCGGTGTCGATAATACCAAAATCCATTAAAGCAGTGACTTGTATGATAACAACGAAAAAAGATGTGTGCGAACTTTCACCAAAATCGGAGGCAACAACATAATCGGAGGAAGTACAGTAAACTCTCCCTAACTCAACGCTCTGTAGTCGGGCATTTCTCCTCAATTCGCCCTGGTGGTAACACAACGAGCGTAGAACCCCACTTTCCTTTATCAATGGAAAGGCGCGAGGGGTGCAATTATAACCTCAATTTCAGTATTAAACTTTCCACTTGGTAATTCCAAAAGTCATGAAGAACACGAACGAAAAAAGAAAGGCCAAAATTGTACCGCTTTCAATAAAAAAGTGTTCGAATCTGAAATAACCTAGTATGAATAAGATGTGACATTTGAACATTTATCCTAACCTATCTATATCCCGTCACTCTACGTCGCTCGCAGTAGCTCGCGGTGATAGAGACGTTCTCGAGCAGGCAAATCTCTCTAGTACCACGGAAATGCCGTCTCGAGAGCATTGAGTTGGTCGTTGGGGGCGGGGGGGGGGGGGGGGGGGTCACTGTACAACACGGTCTTATATACAGGTCTGGCCACTCTCGTATATTCCGTATACCCCAAAGCGTGCCTCTATTTCACGCCGCTCTCTTTGCGGAACTGGCCGCAAAAGCGTGCGGAGCGCTTTCTCGGAGGCATGTGCGACGGAGAGCGATGTATGCGCGCATGCACATTGTTTTTCCCTTCGTGTGGCCGTAGTAAAAAATGAATACATCCTAAATAATTAGTCGAACACAAAAACTAAAAGCATAAACCGAAAATGAAAATATTGACCGTACAAAAAAATCATACAAATGAAAATTGTAGTCAATGTGATTCTCTACAACTTCATGTAAATTTATGCGCCAAAGTTGAATAATAATCGAGACAATTAAATACTTCTACTGTAGCAAGTTTTTCCCTATTATCTCGAAAAATATCGATCGTAGGATAAATATTGTAAGCACTAAAGGCATAGAGAATTAAATTTTCAATAACTTTAGTCTTTAGCATTTTTGTGGAAAAGTTGAAAATAAACGAGATATTGAGCAAAAACCAAACTACCTCAAAATAAAAATGGCGGCTAACGCACCGGTCGGACTTGGTCGCCATTTTGGATGTACACTACTACTGACCCCCTGAAGATTTTTTAAAGAATTTTCGTAAGAAAAAAGTGCAACCCGACTGGGCTATGTATGGAGACTGGTTATTGAAAAGGAAACAGTACTCTCGCGTCAACTTCTTAACGAAAGTGTGAATTTTTCCAAATCATTAGCACAATTATCTACAAATGGATGGAAAAACATGTCTTAAACTATTATCGGTTTTATAGATAACCTCGTCTAAAATTGAGGTCCGCTTGCGGGCCGACATATTTGGACGAAAGTGACGTGAATAGAAGACTGCGCAAACGATCGCCACACGCGCTTTTTTTTTTGACAGTCGAACTTCACCGGCACACCAGATAGCAAAAAATATCAATTTCTATATCAGTCCAGCTTGGCTATACACAACACAGGTGAGCGAAGCTGCATAGTTTTGCGACATACGCGTGCTCCTGTCTAACTGTATAGTCGAACTGTACAGGTACATCAATTGTGTATACCGTAATATGTGTACGACCCGCTTTACCGCAAGGAATCATGCGATGAGAGGTTATGAGTAAAGAGCTCGGGGATTCGTCGTTGATTACAGATCCTGGCTCGGTTCATCCTCCAATATAGCGCACAATCGAGAAGCTGCTCCTTTGACAGAGTATAAAAAGTGGATAAACAAAAGTGTGGAAAAAGGAAGAACATTAAAATATGATAGAAGAAGAGAGCTCGATAGTTGTTACGGAAAGTTGGCTACTCGAAACAATTGGACGAAACAAATGAACAACCAATCGATCGCGGTTGGCATATTAACGGAGGATCGAGGGATGGATTAAAGAAAAGATTCATCAATGGGGGACAATCTCGATGACGATGATTAAAACCGCGTGAGCAAGATCACCACCGCCGCCGCCACCGCCACCACCATCAGACACGTGGAAGCGCGGAGAAGGTGCAAGATGGCCACACCACCGGACTCACCAGCCCCGGAAGATGTTCTCTTCGATTTCGAGAGCAGCTGCACGCGACAGCAAACAACGAGGCCAGTAGCGATCGACGAGCTCTTACGGCAAACGAAATTTTCGAGAGGCGAGATACGTGTAATGTATCGAGGATTTAAGCAGGTATATCGTCGTCTGGTCGCGCGACGAATTACTCCCGAATAATCCCCCGACCCCGTTCCGACTAACGTTTATACGCGCGTGTCACCATGGTGCATTTTATCTCAATCTCCTTTGATAAATATGTATTATTATTTTAACGAAATTTCACCCGTTTATCTTTGTTTCTTTCGTATGTATAATTTTTTTTTTCCAAGCAGAAAGGCGTTTTTTCCGGCCTTGAAATACCCTTTAATCGATAGGATGCAGTCAGATTGGACAAGTTCTCGAACGGGATTTGCCCACCGACAAAACTCACCATCAATCGTCACTTTCGTAGACGAAAGCGGCCACCTCTCTGATACAACAATATCGAGGCTCATCATTTTTCTTTCACAAATAAATATGCTCCAAGTGCCGTTTGAAAGATCTGTTACTCGAGAGAAATATATAAATACTACGTCCGTTACCGAGACACGGCGGGTCAAGCTCTGCGTGTATTAAGCAGGCCGTGTACCTGAGCTTTGTCAACATTATATTGTCCGCAAAACGGTTACGATTGGAAAAATTCCAACAGAAACGTGTACAATTTATCGAAGCAAGTGTACGGTGATGAGTGTATTTGATTGTCTTACAAGGAACGTCACTCAAGTGTTCGCCTTCCATTTTGTTGAAACTCCCATATGCGGTAAAGCATGAAAAGGTCCTTTTAGGAATTTATTTTCCTTTCCTTTTTCCATTCATGTTTCCTGGATTAGTACAATATCAAATTTCCCTTAAAATTCTGATGCCTTTCTTCATTTCCCTACCTACAGCTTATATTCCACGTTGCTACTTTGGGCAATCCTGCCTCTCTTACTCACCGATATGTAAATTTTTCAAAATCCCCTTCCAGTTCCACCCCTTGCCATTATACCCCCATTCATTACACAATTTCATATATCCGATATTTATAATCTTAGTTATAAGCAAAATAAAAAAGCTACGAGGAAAAAAAGATGAAAAATGAGAAAATAACAAACTTTGAAGCAAGATTATTAATTAATTAAAAATCTGACAACGAAAATTCTTCTTACCCTTCTTATACAGCATATCGTCATAAACACGATTCAACCTATTCATTTAATTTGAGCGATACAAATACGAATTCCTTTCTTATTTTTTTTTTTTTTTTTTTTGTTCATAAAATTAAATAATGATAATCTTGAACTTAGAAATATAGAAATTTATAAAAATATAAAAATCATGTAATAATTAAATTCTTAATTATTCTTAATCGTGAAAAGAGTGGCCTTGCTTGAAAGTTTATTTGTACTGTTATTAGTTTTAAAAGTATTCATTGCTTACGAATTATTGAAATTTATTATTTAACGTTGAGGTTAATTCTTTTTTATTTACTTCATTTGAATTCAAAAATTCTCAGCTAGAAACAATTTCGAGTTATCGACACTCAGTCAATTCAAATGAATTGAATAACAAATAATTAACCTCAACGTTAAACAATAAGTTCCAATAATTCATAATCAATGAATACTTTTTAAAATAAAAACAGAACGTACAAACGTTCAAAAGATAACACTCTTTTCTCGATTAAGAATAATTACGAATTTAATTATCATGTGATTTTTATACTTATGCATTTCTAAATTTCTAAATTTCACATTATTATTACTTTCTTTTTTTTTTAATAAATTAAAGAAGAAACAATAAAATTGAATAATCATAAGTATCGAGAAAAACAAGCCAAAAAAAATGGAATCGGTCAAATTTTGTTATAACGAAATACTATGCAACAACGTTAAGAAGCGTTTTTGTCAGATTTTAAATTAATTAATGATCTTGCCCACTCATTTTTCACCGTTTCTTGCTTATAATATTTTTATTATTAATATTGACGCAAAAAGTTATGGAGAATTATTGTATCAACTACATAAAAGTTGATCCATACAACTGCATCATTTTTGTCGGCCTCACGGTTATGGAGATAAATTTTTAAAACCCGGCCCTTGAAAACGAATGAGATTTAAGCGTTATGATGATTGAGAATTTCGAACTAATTATTGAAAAACTTACCAGTATAATAAAAAAAGAAAGTACCGCTCGAAATAAAATTATAAACAATTTTTTTAGTCCCGACGTAACCTACTCACCATCCACTACCTCATTTCACAAGGCTGAAAAATCAATGAAAACAAGACGAATTAAAAAAAAAAAAAATAGGTTAAATTGTTTATAACAAAACGCTCTATAAAAAAGGTAAAAAGGTGCATTTTAATTGTCAGATTTGCAATTAATTAGTAATCTCACTTCAAATTTTTTTATGCCCTAATTCTTCATCTTTTTTGTTTATAACTTGTTTATTATTGACACTAGCGCAAAAAGTTGTGAGAAAAGTTTATGGATAGCTGAAACAACTACAAAAAAGCTCTCTGCAAAATTTTTGTCAGCCTCACGGTTACGGAAATACATTTTAAAAACTAATTCGCCCTCACTTTCAAGATCGCGGCCGTTCTACCACCCTTAACATCCCAAAAACTGAGTTTGACACTCAGAGCCGACCCCCCTACGAGATGGAAAAAAAAAAAAATAATACCGTTCTACCCAAAATTTCCACAAGGCCTTTTTTAAGCACCATTTGACAATACTATATTCCTTCTCTTTCGATCTTCGCCCCTCTGCCGATCGTTTGGTTCCGTTTTTGTGCCGGCTCTGGTTTATTTCCACCTTTTTCCGTCTTTGTGGCCCGCTGTCGTTTGTCGTTTCCCCTCTTTTCCCACATCGTGGTGAGTCTTGCACCTTACTTATATGAATCCACTGTTTCTTGTTCCGCTTCCCCCTTCGTTGTCAACCGATTCTTTCTCCGTCCTTGCTTTGGCGCACGCGCCGCCGCCCTCTTTGTCTTCCCACCGTCGCCCTCTGTGGGTTTCCGTCGCACTGCGGGATCCTCCTTCTCTCAGCTCCTCTCGCCACATCTTTCGTCCTAATAATGTCTATGTCTAATAATGTTTATTAGGCCCGGTTCCACAACTCTCGGTTAACCGAGTTAACCGGAGCTTAGCTAGCCAAGCGTGGTTTTTATTGGTCCAGTCGCCCTTAAACTTCGGTTAACTCGGTTAACCGAGAGTCGTGGAACCGGGCCTTAGTCCCTTCATTCACCAACGTTCCCACTTGAACTTTGCACATTTCTCGACTCGGTAATCACTTGCCGCACCGTCTACAACGGTAGTACGATGTCTTGTTACTCGCAAAAGATCGCGCCCGCTCGTGTCGCATCGGTAACCGAAAGTCCGCATGAAAAACTATCTTAGGCCCGGATTACACAATTCTCGGTTAACCGAGTTAACCGAAGTTTAAGGACGACGGGACCAATCAAAACCATGCTTGGCTGGCTAAACTCCTGTTAAGAGGGAATGGTACCCCATCGCGGTCGGTATGGTAGAACAATTATAGATACCCAACAATCTCTGAAACGGCTCTTCAGATCCCGTCAAAACTTTGCCAAACGACGTCAAATAGATACACGAACAGCTGTCTTCCCCTCAAATTTTCTGATTTTGAGGGGTAGACAGCTCTTCGTCTATCTATTTGACGTCGTTTGGCAAAGTTTTGACGGGATCTGAAGAGCCGTTTCAGAGGTTGTTGGGTATCTATAATTGTTCTACCATACAGGCCGCGATGAGGTATCATTCCGTCTTAAATCGGTTAACCGAGAAAGTTGCGGAACCGGGACTTACACGTATGTGTTTTGACCGGCGGAAAAACGGTTTTAAGAGGTGAAACCATCCCTCAAAGAAAGGCGTGTTGCAGCCCTTAATCGAACTTTTTTTTTCTTCAATACTTGAATCATGTTTTTTTCGACTTTTCGTCTTTCATCGAGGAGTGGTCTCCCCCCCCCCCCGCCGTAAAACCGTTTTTCCGCCGATAAAAGAAATACTTGTCTAATATCTTATAAGGCTTTATCACGTATATGAGTTTCAACCATATCGAAGGCGGATATTTGAGCGATTTTCCTCGTCAGTCGAGTGTGCGTTGATTGATCGGAAAATTCAAAAAATTTAAGAAGAAAAATGGAAAAAATGGAATAAATTGGAAATATTGACGGAGGGAAGAAAGAGATCGAATTCAATACACGCGACCTAAAAATCATATTTTATAATTATTCGCTTAATGCAAATAATGGCTGCTTGCAAATAACTTGTTTGTATTTAGTGAGGATAGGATTGATTTCGTAAATTCATCGCTAGGAGCATAAACGGACTTCGATACACTTTTTATCGTATGTCGCGTACACGTTTATTGCCTGTGACACAATGAATATGACGATGCTGACATTTATTAATCTCGTTGGCAGGAATGTCCCGAGGGTGTTGTGCACGAGGATTCTTTCAAGGATATCTACGCAAAGTTTTTTCCGCACGGAAGTGAGTAATAATGTGACGTGTGACGCGGGGGATTTGGATCTTGTTCATAAAAGGACGATGAGGGCTCGAAAAGTTTGGGCTTGGCATTTTGGCGAAATGTGAAGAAAAGTGGGCCGCGCCTCGAGCGGAGGGGTAGATTCATATTTCGTACAGTATATCGTCGTTGGACTCGACGAATTTCCGAGGCGGCTGCTCTACCCGAATGAAAAATCAGTCTTTGGTTTGTCGAAGCGACATTTATTACAGCCATTGCTCATGTCCCTTACTTACTCGAGCCTGCTGCTGCTGCTGCTGCTCCTACTAAATCTAATACTTTTGTCTTGTTTCATCTCTCATGTAAGGCGATAATTGCAGACTCGAGTTACTACGCTCACCATGTCTACAAGGCCTTCGACATCAATTGCACGGGATCTATAAACTTCAGGGTAATCGCATCAATATCCCTTTTAATAAATACCTCGGGTCACATCTACCGCGAGATTATACAGAAATTACTTTATCGTGCATTTTCAAATGACCTTTGAACCTCAACTGACCCAACTATTATTTCACAAAACTTGCCAGTCTTTGACAACATTATCGACACATATGTTAATCAATAGCTTCGTTAATCTCTCCATGTTTTGAATGCGAGAGAGAGAGAGAGAGAGAGAGAGAGAGAGAGAGAGAGAGCTTTGTACAATTGACGACATCAGCGGTCGCTAGCTCGATATAACTGTGACGTTCGATTTAATAACCGTAATGGAGATTATGAAGGAAGTTATGAGGTCACGGCGATTGTACTAAATATTGGCACCTTCGAGTTACCAGCTTGAATTAAGGTATTCCTTTCACGAACCCGAATATTTAACAATTAACTGATTTTCGTCTATAATCAAGTAAAATAAATCCCAGTATGCTGGTAAAATTTCAAGCCAAGTTACCCAAGTTTTAAAATAAAAAGGTACAACGCTAAAAATCGTCTCCTTTATACGGTGTTTTATGAAAATGACAGATTGGCCATATTTCTATCTAATAATTTATACACTAAATGACTCTATATGCCTGATATAAACTGCTCACGCGTGTAAAATATCTAATGTTTCCGTAACGACTATAAAAACAGGACACAATGTTTAAAGAAAATATTTATGATAAAACTTTGAAAAATGGGACTCCCAGAAGAATGGTCGTGGCCGCAACTTTTCTGAGAGAATGACAAAATGTCTAAATGTACGTGTTGGACGATTTTTTAAATTTCATTCCATCGTCGGGTATGATAATTGATTGTGAATTATTTTCATTGAGCGCCACTGTAATTTAGCCAATGATTCAGAAGGACCCTTCTTATGCTGCCACAAAATACGGTCCTCCACAAAAGGAATACCTTAAATGTGTTAATGAGGGTCACTGAAACGATTAGCAATCATCTTCTCCGCAGTCGTATCGATGAGCCTTCCCAAGTGAAATAATAACAATAACAACAACAACAACGATCATTCCCTAAAAATCGATGATATCTTACGTCTCTCTATCATTTATCAAAGGATCTTCTCGTAACGCTATCGACATTACTAAGAGGTAGCCTTTACGAAAAATTGCGATGGACTTTTAATCTTTACGACATCAACGGTGATGGGTGCATAACGCGAGAGGAGCTAGGCCAAGTCGTAACGGCCGTACACGAGCTCATGGGACGGAAACATCAATTCGAGGAAGAAAGAAAAGCGGGAGAACAACTGGACCGAGTTTTCGAGAAACTCGATCTCAATCGAGACGGTATCATCACGATAGAAGAGTTTATTGAAAGTTGTCTCAAGGTGAGTTCGAATAATCGTGTAGTCGCGATGTGTAAATCGGATTTTAACGAGACTGTCGCGTTACTAATTTTCGATGTTCCTTTCAGGATGAAGTAATAACTCAATCTTTGATGATGTTCAACTGCGAACTCTGATGTTTAGCGGGTAATTACTTCGAGCGGCTCACCACAACGGATAACATCTCGACATAATTATTCTCCGCGTTTGACCTTAACGGACATGTTATTCTCGTACTCGCTTCTTCAGGCTTTACATGCCACCGGCCCTCTCTCTCGTTCTAATTCGCGCAACCTTGCCACGGATACACGCGAGACATGCTCTCGAATAGAAAGAATGAAATATTGGAGCCACCGTGGCTCGAGAATGAGAGGAGAGAAGACGTTGTTGGAGCGCACAAACCTTCATGATGGTAAAAACTTGAGTTTCCTTATCGCAGTTGTTTTTTTCTGTCTTTGCTATGTACCGATGCAACATGTTTCTACAGCGGAGACAGAACGACTACCAGATTTTATTTTTGGCGTTGGCTGAATCATGTATGAGGGAGAAAAAGAAAAGACAGACATTTTTTTGTTCCGAGCATATAGTGTATGTATATACTTAATTCGAGTACCATTGCCAACAGTTGTGTTTTTTTAAAATATTTTACTATTCTTTTCAAGTTGCTCCTATCTCCCCTTCGTCTCCCTTTTCGTATTTTTCAACCATTATCCATATTCGTCCGGTAGTTCTTCATAACAATAATAATAATGATGATGATGATGATGATGATGATGATGATGATGATGATGATGATGATGATGACGACGACGATGATAATGATAGTTATAATAATAATAATAATAATATAGTAATGCCAATTTCAGTACGAATAACTGTTTCAACGCTTAGATGAAACGTGGCCAAAAGCATAGTGTGGTCGAGGAGTGGCTTGTTGAAACTTTTGTGCAGTGTAGTAGTATCGCGATTGTTTCGCGACACCGCCGCGCTGTGTTTAACATTTGGACTTGGTAACGAGCTTCTTTTTCCAATATCATTATTTTTCATGAATTTATTTGCTTCCAACAGTTTAATATGCGCCGCGTTTTGAGACTCTCTAGGTCCGTGCAACTCGAGCGGTAGAACAATTGTATGTTGTTTCGGTTTGGAGAAGGCGAGAGTTACGTACTATCCAAAGATTTATGTAGCAGCCGTATTAGCAGTTATAGTAGTAAACGCGATTACATTCTTATGTACAAATAACATAAACTAATTTTACCTACTCCCTAAATGTATAACTAAATGCGGTGCAACCGAGATAACGCATTCCGCGTACAGATAATAAGACCTAGATTTTAATATTACATTACGACTGTATAGTCTCGATCGATCTTGTCATCAACTTCATCTTATTACGTATAACAATAATTGATCGATTTCACTGATGCAGTGTGTCTTTGTGTGTGTGTGTGTGTGTGTGTGTGTGTGTGTGTGTGTGTGTGTGTGTGTGTGTGTGTGTGTGTGTGTGTGTTTTGGGGGGGGGGGGTGTAAGTACGTAGAAGCAAATGATCTTCCGATCGACGCGCTACGCGGAAGCAGCTATGATTAAAGGGCAAATAGCGATTTATCCTGATCCTTGTTTATCTGACGTTGAATATTTGTGCCAGTCGCACCGGTAGCCGCTAGCGCCGGGCTCGATGTTGTACTTTGGACCGGAGAAGCCGCAGTTACAACAGGTAGAGTCGGTAGTGCCTCCGCGGCGGCAGCTCGTTCGGCCAAGAATCTCTCAAATTCCGACGAAGTCAGAGACTCAGTATCTCCTCGATCTCCAGGCTAAAAAATGGAACGAAATTCTTGGTAACGTTGGCCAGATAGGATACGTGTACAACAGCAGCAGGAGCACGACGGAATATCCGCGAGGCCGCGCCGCACGCGCGCGCGTGCGCGATCTAATACACTCACCGTATGATCTAACCACGCGGCCATTTCATTGAACTCGGACTCTCGGCTTGGCTAAGCGCGCGCGCCCGTTTCGAGACAGCACACGATTCAATGATAAAGAAAAGAAAAATAAAATCAACAGTGGAACAGAGAAAAAAACCACGGGTAATACAAGAGACACAAATAATATATACGAAACGGGCGGAGCGCCATGCACTCGAACGATGCGCAGTAATACTACGGATAAATGAGTAAAGTACGAAATGGTGGGAAATAGGGGAGAGGTGGACGGTAAAGTTGTCGGTGCATCGTGTTGAGCGCACAACTAAATGGCAAAGTAGTAACATACGTTTGGGGTATTGGAGAGAGCAAGACCGTTTCCGGAAGTGTATCGCTGGTGCTGTGGACTGGACTTTGCGGAATTGGCAACGTTTAGAACAGCACCGAGGACGGCGCTGCCCATGCCTTCCTTCACCGGCGTAGGCTCCGTATTGTCATCGCACTTGCTTCGACTGTGCAAACAGTACACGGCGATACAAGAGAGATAAAGCTTGCGACAGATATTTGAGGAAACGATGTGCGAAAACTTACGTTTCTTGCCTTCCTACTTGCCTAGTTTCGTAACAAGTATTTCGAGACTGAGCAAACATGGCAAACTCATCGCCCTCGTGTTCCTTGTCTCGGGGTTCGATCACAGGCGTCATTCCTCCTGCCGCTATAGGCCCGTGTCGGGAAGTATCTTTAATTGTAGAAAATAATACGTTGACAAAAGAAGGCTGCCCTTGGTTTGATTTTGTAGGTAGGATCGGGCTTACTCGTCTATGTGTATGCCAAGTAATTTTTCACTGACCCGTGTCGGATACTTGAGTAGTGAGAGAATCGAGGCCGTCCGACAGGTCAATGAGAGAATCAGCATCCGCCGTGGTGCGCTCGGTCGAATTCGAACGCGTTCCAACGATTGCCGATGCTATCTGCTGCTGACCGATCGTTCGAGCGAGTACGGCACTCGCCGTCGCCATCCCACTCGATTGCTCACTTCCGACTTTATTTTTCGAATAACGCGAGTAGCACAGAAAGAGATTGTTCAGTTCATCGTTGATTTCCAAAAGCTCGGCCGTCATTTCGTCGTCGACGAGTCTGCCAATCAGTTCAACAACGCGTTCTTGCATGGATTTGCAGGTGGTGTACAATTGTTGCAAAAGTTCAAGATCAGCTGGTTCGAGCTGTCGTTTTGCCGATGCCACCGCGGCTGCTGCAGCAGTCTGTTCCGGGCTGGTAAGATATGTCAGCATCTCCGACAAAACTCTCATGTTACCCTGAACAACGTCGAGCTCGCTTCGTAATTTCGCTACAAGTTCCTCGTGCAACGGCGTCACTTGGGGATGATTCGCGCCGCTAGGTTGACCACCGCTGGATTCATTGGCGTGCCCGGTCGTCGACTGTTGCCGACGAGTCGTAGCTGCAACAGCGGCGGCAGTAGCAGCAGCTTCGGCGGCAGTAACTGCAGCGGCGGCTTCTCCTCTGCCTCTCGACTCCTCCTTTGTCCTGTCTAAATGCATTGGCAACGTCGTCCCTATCTGTGCCGCAGCCGCCGCCGCCGACATTGCCGTGTTCACTGGAGATTGTCCATCGGCGAGGGGACCGCTCCCTGTTGACTGCTCTGCTTCTGGGATGCTCTGCAAGTTATTATATATTATACTCTGGCTTGTCCGTAAACAAAACCAACTGCTTTGATACGGAGAGCCGCACGAGTCGAGCTTGTATTTTTTTAGCAAACGATCAATATTGTATTTGTACATTGATCCGCTTTGACCCTGCGGTTCGACAGTGCGTTAAGGGCAAGATCTCCACTCGGCCGGTTACTCTCTCGGAGGGATAATATACGAATTAGCAACCGGCGCCTATCTCTCGATTTAATTATTTCGTTTAAAAGTCGATTTACCCTTTGCGGTGTCATTATAGGTGCGGACGCATCCAGGTCTGCGAGTGGGAATTGTATACCCTTTGTTCTGAGCTCCTGATAGATCTGGCAAACACCCTGGGCGTGTGGCTCGTGTCTAAAAGTATCGGCCCATGCTCGGATCAAGCTGAGGACTTTTTCCTGAACGATGGTAGGAGGTTCGTTCTTGGGCCCTATAGTTTTAACTAATTCTTGGACAAAATCACGTGCAAAAGCAAGCGCGTGAAAGCGTTTGCCGCAATTTTTGACGCACGTCTCCAGCACCACAAGAGTGTACAATACGACCGTGTAATTTTTACTCGCAGCCTGATTCAGTCTGCGCTTTATCGCCTTTATCGCGTCTCGCGGTCCATCCTCTGTCTCGTTAACGATGTCGCATATCTCCATATTGAGAGCCCAATTTTCGCTCGCCAAACCGCCATCGGTAGCTTGCTCTGCGCGCGTATAAATTTTCCAAGAGCTCGTTAATCTTTCGCCGGCTCGAAGATGGCTGAGGAGAAAGAAAGTTCCAAAGAAAACGACTCACCGATTCTCTGGCCTACAGGTGTAGAAAACGGATTGACGTTTACTCCGAAGAATGACATTTTGCTCGATAAATGTGTCAACGGCTAGGTATCGCGATACGAGTAGGATGCCTTCTTCTTCTTATTCTTATTATTATTATTATTATTATTATTATTACTGCAAGGCACTTGATAGTATTCCCAGTTGAAGTTGTTAGGCTGTTGAGGGAATAGGAGGAACAGCTGCTGCAGCAGCAGCAGCAGCCTGTGCTGGTATACGCGACTGCTGCTTCGTATTAACGCACGTAATACGGCTGTTTTTTTTTACTACGTGGCCGAACCATATGATTCTATTGTAATATATACAAAGATCGAGGTGTCAAGACCATTTGTACGGCGCGTATTTGATTGACAGGTCGAATGAACAGTATATTTTCAACGTATGTTGATTATTTGATTCGAATCAAACTGAGAAAATGTCGGTGAAAACGCAATTACGAGACCTATCGTCACGGCTACGACGTTACGCACAGTGCATGTAGGGAGGAGGCTGACGTCGCCGCACACTCCTGCGGTGGCGGCGGCGACAGCAGCAGCAGTCCACCTTGACGTTTTTTATCGTATACGTATTGGCCAGGGGATTGCCCCTCGTATATATTCTCTTAACAATCAGTAACCCCCGTTATTTAAGCCACGGAAAGCAGCCCACCATTCGGCGCTAGTAGGCACCCGCGTTACCCCTACTCCGTGAAATGCCTCGTCACATTATTTCATCATTTCTAACCTCCGCAAACTTAACAATTTCTTTGCTTTTCTCCGTTTTCTCGATCTCGAATTTTTACTGGAAAGTGCCGAAGTTTTAGAAGGAGTTGTGCAGTTTGGTGTAAAAACAAGGCGATTAGGTGTAAAAAAAGTGATTAGATAAAAAACATTTTCGGTGGTTTTCGTTTTTACATTTAACAATGCCGGGTCGCATCGTTCGTGGCTGCACGTCGGGTTTGTAATTTTTTTGAAAGAGCGATTTGTGGATCATCGCAATTCGGCACGAGTTTCCGATTCCATATTGGACGATGTGTAATTAGCACGAAAAACTCTCTTTCCCGTCTAAGGACCACGCCGATACTGCTCTTTATTCACACGTAATTTAATGTTACGTGACGATGCAAATGTCGCAATATTCTGCACGTCTCAACGCGGAGCAAAAAAATATATAATCCGGATAATAAAACAATTATCCAAGTATTGTTTGACGTAATGAAAAATTAATTTCAAACTAAGTAATTGTTATTTGTTTATATTCAATAAATCTTTTTATAATACAATAAAACTTTGATATGTGTAAATATCCCATCCCTTATTCCCTTGTAAAAATGTACTTTGGAATTATAATGTATTAATAATGAATAATCTAAATGCGTCGAATGCAGACGCTGCGCGACCGGAGTGGGGGTAACGCGGGTGACTACTAGCGCCCTTCGTGGAGAGGGACAATAAGGGAGACACGATTTTCGAAGAGTATCACCTCCATGGTATGAGCGATTCAACGCAAAGATCGAGCGGCGCAACAGTCGAATTCGTGATCAAGATTTTACTTCATTACTTCATTGCATTACTCATTGGGAAACAGATTGATGAAAGGCATGTACGATTACACACAGATAGAACCAAATGCATAGAAGTCCGGACTACTTCGAGTTTAGCGTTCCGATTTTACCCACCTCGCCCACGTTGGCCGCCCCCCCCCCCCCCCCGCGTCGCGGCCCAGCATCAAATGTATCCAATTTTTTATTTTTTACCAGTCGTGTCGTATCGTATGCTAGAGCATTGAAATCGTTTAGTAGGTTTGCATTTTTCGAAAAATGGATCCTAAAGTTCGAAATGCAGGCAGCGGATCAAGAAGACTAGTCTTCTTGCAGCGGATGAAGAATTCACTCCAGCGTCATCTATCTCAATGATGTTGACCGTTGTATACTACCGTGACCAATGACACCCTTTCGTATCACGAATGCGTATTTTCGATTGGCACAATTAAAATTAAACAATCGACCTCCAAGCCAAGAATACCAAACGGCACCCGATCTTTCTCTATCGATCGGGACTCATTGGAACGAGACCGAACGAAAAATCGCAATGAGTATATTAGCATGGCTAATCGTTTCGCCACTTCGGCTTGTGGCGACCAATCACAGCTCTGACACAAGATACACGCATGTATCTTGCGTCGGCGTAATTAGGTGATCGACTATCAAACGTCCAGTAGCGCGATTCTGTAACGCGTTATAACGCGGTAGTTTTCTCACCAGTTTGCTTGATCGATAAATAGTAACAGCCAAGCGCGTGCCCGATCACAGAAGAAAGGAAGCCACTTATTGGGTCTCGCTAGCTAACGATAGCAGAAACTATCGCCGTCGAGTTACAAAATCTCACTACTGAATAGAATATCAAAAACTACGGATGTTTTTCTATTGATCAACGCTCATTGGAACCAAATAGGACAAAATATGACGAATAAATCTGCGTTTTAGCCACGGTCAGACAGATCTGGAAACTCGATGAAATTTTGGTGGTGGGGATGACTCGACTATAAGATTTGTTCGCGCTAGCTGTACTCTAGACTCGAAAGTGTAAAGGGAACTAGGGCAGTGTCTAGGGCATCGTTAGCTAGCGACAGCCAACCGCATGAACGATTACAGAAGAAAGCGAGCCTCTTATTGGCTGTCGCTAGATAACGATCACTTAAGTTGTCATTGCGAGCATGGAGACTACATACAGGAGGCCACCCTCGGCCTTTCAACTCGTCCCCAAAACGGTATCCGAGATAGACGGCGCTGGGATGCCCTGGAGTACATGTATAGATATACGCAAAACATGAGTCCGATGAAGACGGTTCACAGCTGATGTATCTAACCTTCATTCATCTTTAAGTGTCAGAGTAATAAAATTCAAGACAAAGTGATACGGTATTTGATTAATACGCATACAGTACAAATAAAGCATAGTTTTTTAAATCAAACACTTTAGTTTTTAATTCTTGTGCCATTTTTCAGAGTACAAAACGAGTATATACGACCAACGTAGAGTGCACACTTTCACCAGATCGCACACACTGAAATAGAATTACAAGAATGAAAAACTGATAATACTTTTCAATTATCGAATACGGTATAATATTCGTATATCCATTTATCATGAAAAAAATACTAATTTCCATTCGGACTCTCAGTGAACACGGAAATTTATTTTGTCATCAATTATTGAATAAATTACTGTACGCGGGCGACAAAGTTTTCAGTTGGAATATTTAGTATACTTAAACAAAAGACTTACGTTTGCTCGCTTTCAAAAAAGTTTTTCCTCAAATGGACATGGGGAAATTACCGAGCCGTGATCGCCCGAAATTTCGAAGTTTGCTGTCACGCTCGGTCTGTCGTAAAGTTAGTCTCATCCGATCACATTCACCTCGTCGACCAATATATTACTATACCTAGCGTCCGCAGCACCCCAGCGCCGTCTATGTTGGAGACATTTTCGGGGACGCTTTTTTCAGTGGCTCGGCACGGGAGTTTGCTCTCCTGGTATCTAGTCTCCATGGTTACGAGTTAAAGAATCCGCCTTGAGGTGAAACTCAGCACTACACTTCGGCGAAGCTACGTGAACTTGGCGATTCGACTTTGGATGCTTGCATTTTTTTTTAATTACTCATACATGAAGCCACAAATGATTAGAATTGGAAAAATCCCAGTTCAGTTGTCCAGTTCACCTCTGGTCATTTTTGTCTGCTGTATCATAAACGGTGATCTTATAAGGGTTCTAATTAAAATGTTCGTTAACAATTTGACGTCAATCAACCTCTTCGTCATATATAAATAATGCAAAAATAGCATTTTTCTGTGCTAGCCTGTGTGTTTGGGTTATATGACCGTTTGCAAAGAGGTTTTGCAGAAACGTTTTGATTGATTTTACAATTCCACAAACGTTTCACAAACGATTTTTTTTTTAATCGAAAAGTCAAAGTCCACTCGTTAGTTTTGCGGCAATCTTTGACTATTAGTTATCAACTAATGACTGATCTCACAAAATGTTTTAATTAAAGTAATCGTCCGTAGTGACGTGGGTGACGTGGAAAGAAGTACAAAACGTGGCAATTTTGTATGTTTTTACGTTTACAGGTAATTTTCATTGTAATGGGGTGAATTGTTTATTTGTGAACACTCACCATTGTCAAAAAAAAAAATTTTAATCGTAAAACATTATGAGCTATTTCAGCCTATTTTCAGAATAATGTACTTTCAATGGGCGTGCTTCACGAATAAACAATTCGCCCCATACAAAAAGAAATTAATAATTAGAAAAAAAAAACAGCAAAGTACTGAGCGCGGGGAACGATCCGGCGGCCCTGCGGACCGAAGCCGGGAACGCTACCAACGGGACCATCTTATCGCTTGTGTTAAAAATGCATTTTCTGGCACTACCGATTCGCGGCCGGATAGATGAATGGCTTGTTTTTTGGAATAATGCTTTATCGCTTGATGAAAGTATATGAGAATGAACATAATAATACGAATATCAATATATTTCCGCTTACTTTTATGAATTACAATTTATTTGGCATAGGGACGGGTGTGAATAGAGCGCAAACAATTTTTTAGAAGATAAATAAGTTGTAATTTAGATTTATTATTACATTTAAATTAACGTACAAACTAATCAAATAAGCGGTCGGAGTGCGCAATAAATTTTTCGACACTAAAAGATAACTAATTAAAATAATGATGATAACTAATAAACATAACTAATCGAATAAGAATTAATAGTAATAATAATAAAAAAAAAAAAAAAAGCACTGAGCGCGGGAACGATCCCGTGCTCCTGCGAACCGAAGCCAGGAACGCTACCAAGGGACCATCTTATCGCTTGTAGAACGTGTGCACTTTCTGGTACTGACGATTCGCGGTCGAATGGATGATTAGCTTGTTTTTGCGGATAATGCTTTTCCCTTGATGAAAGTATGAGAATTGATATAATAATACGGAGATAAATATATTTCTGCGCTTACTTTTATGAATTATAATTTATTTGGCATAAGGACGGGTGTGAGTAATGCGTAAACAATCTTTTAGAAGAGAAATAAGTTGTTATTTAGATTTATTATTATATTTAAATTAACGTATAAACTAAAAAAATAAGCGATCAGAATGTGCGATACATTTTTTTGTATACATTCATAACGCAGAGTATCAAGAGCTAAATAAGCATTGTAATCATCTAAAAGCCTCGCGCGTGCCATCGGGTGACGTCACGCGCGAGTCATGCTCAGATTGCCTTTTCCCTCGAAGCCTTCGTTTTGGCTCGGCCGCACATGAACGTGCTCAGCGTGCCTATGTGTTGGTGTAGCTGCCGAAGGCGCGGTCGGGAAACTTCGACGGCGCTCGGCTCTTTCCGAAGTGTCCAAGCGTCGCTCGCTCACGGACACGCGCTACTATGATTGTGTGATGGGCGCGCTAGGGACTAGAGAGGGGGTAACTTTTGCGCGCGATCTGGCTGCACTGGTATAGTCGCCCTGAGAAGCTCGTTCATCGTTCATTCTTCCTTCCGACACTGAACCGTTCGGACACGTTTCTTCGCTATTCGGTAAGTCGCTACGAGCGTTATGTTTTTACATGGTCGGCACGCACGATAAAAATCCCATTGCATCTGTGCACAAATATATTTTTTACATATCGGGGAAATCATCGTAGCTCCGTCGCACCCTGTCCCTTTCGATTATCCAAGTATTTTTATCGTCGGTTTACATCTTCCTATTTTTTCTCGATAAAACCAACCAAGCACGCCACGATATTCGTATAGTTTCGCTCATACGAACACTGTTGATGAAGGCAAATCTACCAACGAATCGTGAACCAAGTACAATATCGCGTATGAAAAAGCAATACTAATGTCGTCAATTGTGCTAAAGATTGCTCCGTCGCGTCTTATACCTTGAACGAAAAACTTACGTACCCGATGCAGTGGGTACATTCTATTATTCACACGAAGAATCGAGAGTACCCTTTCCATTGTGCTGCACTTTTGTCTGATCATGATGTAACGCAATTACCGCCCCAGTCTGAGTACCGTGACTGATTGGTTATTTGAAAACTGAGATACCTTCTTTTTTTTTAAGCAAATTATTGAGTACATTGGCGTTAAGCTGATTCGTATAACGTCCTATTTGCAGGGATGAAACGCGCCCCCACGTGGACAATGCCATTTTGGCATAATCTATGGGAACCGGAAATATACCACGTAAGCAACTGCCTATCGATCAAAACTCCTACGAGTGTATATAAGAAAACGCCACAATGGAGGGAAGTCTATAGTGGCCCGAGTCTGTTTTGTTATGCCATGGGATGCTACAAAATTTCTGTCATACGATCCAGTCAATTGCGATGTAATTTATCTTTGCGGAAAGAGTTAGTCGCGACCAATTACAGGTTGTAGTTACAATACGATTAATTGTGAATGATGAGCCGTTGCGACGAATTTCTGAATATTCAAAGAGACCGTTGAGCTCTCGACAGTGAAAAAACCCACGTTTCGACCGTGATTTAAGGGAAACATTTTTGACACGGCAGACAAAATTGTACTGCCAACACTCAAAATATTATGGACCATCCTAAAAATGTTGCCCATCTGTTGCCCCGCCGGCGGGAGCCTTGGAGCGGCGAATGGTTGCCGCAACGTTCAAGCGTAGTTGGGGGCATCAGGGTAACCTGCAACCAAGCGTGGCGAAGCTGTTGAAATTTCGCGACACGCGATATATCGCATTGGAGTGAATTCAGTATCGAATTACTTTGAAAGCTAGGAAAGTGATGAATGCAATAACGCTCCAGTCAATCAGAATGAACAGTGGCGAATTGTTATAGCTGAAAAATAGGCTCGACAAAGTATTACTTGTAGAAATATCTGTGTCCAATACCTTGCAGCATTTATTTGTTTTTCTTCTGCAGATGAGGAATGTATTCGGTCGCACCCGGGCCCGCTACGGAACTTGATAATGGAAGTTTGTAAAGGAATCTAGGCTAGATGCCGAAGCTGCGTACAAAATATTGGGTGGTCGATTTTACTCTGTCGCAATGTTGGTTTCTTGGTAAGTGTACTTTATTTTCTCTTATCCGTTGTGTAAATTGTTTATTGCCACTTCTATCAATCACAAAAGATGCTTCTAGTGATGAATCAATAGTTATCCCTGTCTTACGCATATAGATGGTGAGAAAAAAAATGTTCCTGAATTATATTTGCCCGCGAGCGCTAATGGTCAAAGTAATTTCACACGTGTTTAAGCAACATATATTTTCTTTTTCCAGCTGGAGACCTTTGAGATGTTTGTTTTTCACATTTTCGAAGCCATAGAGAAGAACCTGTTCCCGCAAAAGGTACGATTTTTCAACAGTTCCAGTGTACTCGGCATATACGTTTTCTCTTTCCTCGCTCTACATGATGTCGAAAATGACAAGCATATGACTGATAACTTTTGATGTTAACATAAGAAAACTGAAAGGCGGTTGCAGCTACCTTATTGCGAATTGACAGATTGATCCACCGCATTATTTTAACCCATTGTGCTTTATGTTTTTAGGAAAAGTCTCCAGCCATCACGATTCCTGCTCTCAACTCAAGGGCACTTTTCAGAATGCAGGTAAAAATAACCAAAGCTTTGGCTTGATTTCATTAACTGACAACCGCCCTTTTCTCAGAGTGATGATATAACATATACGCTATTATGATCGACCGATATGATTCGTACTTGCCCTCACTGATGTTCTCGCCGTGTATAAAAAATATCCGCGCGCTCGTTGACTCGCTCCATTGACGCCTGTTTTTCGTTGCCAGATTTATCCGATGCACTCGCGCCCAATCAACAACGACAAATTTCGAGTTGATTGAGCATTCCGAGAAATAATTCTACAGGTCAGTCCACCGAATGTGGTAAATTATTGCTGTACAACTTGGCTCGCGAACAACATTGACGTGTCTTAATGTGATGTTATACTATTGATATACGCTATGAACTGCCGTGATATACATTTTTTCTCTGACAATCTTAAGCCGTGTGCACGTTCGCAAAGATCCAAAGGAAAACCTAAAGTGTGTATTTTTTTATGTTTAAAGTTTCCCGTGCACGAGTATGCCTGCCGATCGGAGATACGTCTATCCTTCGGACAGTCCCCCTTCCCCTGCGCGCCGATCATAACAATATTTTGTACACCAAAATATTAAATAAATAAAGATCGACCGAGACTATGTTTATAGAGTATCCGAAAATTAATGACTGCTCGGTATGACCCCGCACTCGCCAAAGTGTATTACAATAAACTATTTGCATCGTTTATCCTTTACTTTGTGCGACGAGTGGAGTTTAATAAGTAACTGAACGCGGCCTAGTCCATTACCATGATTTACGATAAGAGTTCTACAAAGGATGGTTTGCTATAAACTACATTATTTTCATCCAGTAGTAAATTATTTGCTTCGAAATTAATGTTTATACATTTCAAATGCCCCGTGATAAAATGAAATTATTGAACGGCACTTGCAACGAGTGGTGCAAAATAATAAAAACAGGACAGATGCGACACGATAAAAAATATAATGCCGCTCTGACGAATACGAACGAAATTTTTCTTCAATTCGTTCGAAGCAACAACGAATAAATATTACATTTTCTCCAACTGTTCGGTTATCATTGTAAGGCTATTCCTACTTCAATTGTCAGTCAAAAACGAAAAATCCGTATGATTGGTGAACGATCACGCATCCTTGAGACTTCGTCACACCCAGAGGGAGTCGGTCGTAGAGCGTTGGCTGCCTCACAGCCGAGGGGCGGCTGATGTTTCGAAAAAAGAAGATTAACGCAGTCTATGAGCGTGTTTGTTCACCACTGCCGTCGCCAAAGTGGCAATAAATACATTAAACGCGGCAATAGTGACCTATCGGCACCATCGCTTCGTTTGCGCCCGAAATGTAATCAATCTGGGATAAAGCTGAGCCGTAGGATTTTTTATAGACTAGACGTGGCATACGTGTTCTTGATAGATGTTGATCTTAGACTCCAACTAACAAACATAACTCTGTTCCTCCAACGGAGAAAATCGCTCATATAACGTACTTTCGATGCTTCGAATTAAACTTACGCGATAGTAGCGGTCGAGGAGGGGGGGGGGGGGGGGCGGATAACTAACGTGAGGCTGATGGTAGATTAAAATAGTTGTCGAACTGCTCTAAAATAACCGTACATCTTAAACGAAGCGATAACGGGTGCACTGAAATAAAAAAAAAAAACTAAAAACGTAGTCGCAGATACAAATCTGAATTTTCACGAATGTCATAAGTTTAGGGACTGAGAACGTACGAAGGGTTATTTGCAGTGCAGATCTTTGGTGTCGTATGGTCTTTCCAGGCTTGAGAAACCAGGATTTACGCAGTATAGAAAAGAATTGCCGTTGGAAAATCATCGTTATTGACGACGACGACGACGACAACAACAGCAACAGCACCAGCAGCAGCCGCCGCCGCCGCCGCAACCATATTGGTCACAAATTGAGGGTGTAATCTTTTATCGGATTGAAGGTTTCTTGATGGGTAGCATTCGTGGCTGGCACGTAACCCCACAATTTCATCGCTTCAGAGCAAACACTTTGAATTTCCTCGACCTCCTCAAAATCGAGATCGGTGCGCCAATGAAAAGGCGCAGCTTTGGAATTTCTGTATGTACTCGAAACACCACCGAGGTCACTTTTCGTGTGAGTGTCGAGATAATCTTGCACGTTTTCGTGAAAATCCAGACCGTAAAAGTCGTACAAGTCTTTAACGTGTGTGTACGGATCGACCGACAGATCCTCGTATCGGATTGCTCTGAAAAAGAGAGAGAGAGAGAGAGAGAGCGGGCGGATAAAATGGAGACAATGTTACTTGGGATGTAACTATCGATATCTCAAGTACTAATCTCTATTTTTCTATCCATTATCTCGGAATATCTGAATACGAGGTTACTCGTTCGGTTGGAACTTACCGAAAGTTTTGCGGGTACTTGTTCGTCAAGTAGACCGCCGTCCTGAAATCAGATATCATATCGTCGCAAACAAGAGAGGGATCGGCGCAGTCCGGATTACCAGGGCACCATTCGCGATGCTTGCGCGACTGCAACACCCCCCTTGGATCTCGTACCAGCAACACCATTCGTACTCCCAAACTGTTTAAAGAGAATTTCGTTACGAAACAAAACCAAGGGAGCACACGTCGATGAAGCATCAACGTCCACAAAATGACGCATTTTTTGCAGTTCCGTAGACACTCAACACTTTTATATTTTCACTTTATCCTTCCGTCTGTCGAGGTATCCGTGCCCCACCGCTCCAATATTTGGTTGAAAATGTGAGATAATTCGTGAAAATAGTATACAACAAGACTAGTTTGACAAAAAATGATTGCAGTTACATTATCGCCATATTTTCGACGTCGTTCAAAAAATTTGTAACGATATGATATTCGATATAAAAAATGTTTGCTCAACTTGTCCCTTGTCTTACATTCTTCAATTAACAATTATGTGCGAGTGGAAAGAAGAGGGTTACTTTATGCCTGTGCCGCTGCCGCCTCCGCTTTAATACATTGCTTTTTGCGGATTGTGTTTTTTGTTTGTTGTTTATGACAAAAGGTGATTTTTTTGTTTTCAAAATGAATGTGCGTCGCACTCGAGGCAGCACAGATGAGCATAATTACAAGGGCACTGGCATTCGTTTAAAAGTCAACTCTCGAAACAATCAACCAATAAGTCCTGTTGTACTCCAAACTCTATACTAAGCCGAAAAAACCATTTGCTTATTACTGAAATAGCGAAAGATTGGGACTTTTAACGTGAATGGGTGAAACACGCATATGTACGCCTCATAGCATGGCTCACCTTTCTTCTTCGAGAATTCGCTTCGCCACCGTCAGTCTCAGTCTCACGAGTTTCATCGATTGAAAGGGAAACAATCGACAAAATTTCGATGCAAACTCGGGATCCCAGCATACTTCCTTATGAGCTTGACATCGCCGCCACAGATGGGTATTGTGATTGAACACCCAAGGATGACTGTCTTTGCCGTAATCCAAATATCTTTCTGCAAGCAACAACGGATTCTCAGAGGTTATTTCACCGATAGGCAACTGCAATCGTACGTTCATCGTCCAGCAAGCGTACGAATGAAACGAAAAGTAAAAACAATCCCCAATTACCGAGATTCCTGTAGTTACAATGGAACAAGGCAACGATATGTTCGAGAGCTTCTATCGCCAATGGTGGTTCTCGCACTTGTACGATACCGAAGTGCAACAATGGCTCGTAATGATAAAAACTTGCCGGATGAGCGTTAATCACATCACCGAGAAAGGTACTGCCACTTCGCCAAGTTGTCAGTACAACGCTTCTGACCGGTTGGCCACCTTTTTCCATAAGAAGGTCGTTGAGCGAACTACACACCAAGAGGAATGGAGATGAGGTACGTATAAATCGTCCAACTGATCAAGTGGATTTCACTGCTCCAGTGAAATTCCAAAAATCGATGGAATGTTTTTTTTTTTTTTTTTTTTCTATACGTCTCGATCCAAATAAATATGTTGGCTTTTTTCAAATACGCATAACATGGGGGCGCGGGGTTCGGTGTGACAAAGCTAAACAACAGGCATTATTGTTTTCGTATTATTAGCGCACGATATTCGGCTAACCGTGGATGATATTTTAGCGTGTATTGATATTTACCATAGCATAATTTCGTCATTGGCAAATGGGCGGTCCCAACGACGAGAATGTGAAAGTAATCAAAGTCAAAAAGGTTCAAAGTGTCAACTGTGACGAGGAGAATCGGGGTCCGCGTTAAACGTGGTAAATAAAATATTGGGCGTGCGCGTTAATTGCGAATTCTTTGATTAGTTCCCGAATACGCATTTAAAAGATGCGCCTAATCATCGCGACAAGCGACCAAATGCGATACGACTGCTGTAAACAGCTGCGCAAGAGCATACAAAGGCACAATGGAAAGAGACGGTGGCGCTATACGCGAGACAACAGACGGAAAAACTATTTTTTCCCATACTTTCCGTTGCGGAAGGCGTAGCGATCCATTTCTCTTTCGATCAATTGTCTCTGCTGCTCGAGAATCCCATCGATTTCGGAATCGAATACGTAACTCAGCGCCTGTAGATCTACAATTTTAGTCGAATCCTGCAAAAATCAAACAGTTTTTCATGTTGATGTTGTTACCGTTGCGAGCGACGGGTTTTTCATGCGTCTCGGCTATATGACTTTAGAAAAATATTTGAACATGGGCATGGGCGAGGAAAAGCTATTACGGCTAAAACAAATACGCGCCCATATATCACGTACACCACACACAAATGACAGACGTGAGAAATAAAAATGACAAATTCAAACGATTGAAACTCGTAATGAAACAATAAGTAAGTAATATTGCAAGCTTGCATACAATATCGTGTTAGCCGGAGAGTGTCACAAGAGCGAAAAATTAAAGCCTCTCGCTAGCTTAACGACGATGCTTCGACTCGTACTGAAAAATTGTCAAGACGATATAGTGCAGTGTCGTGCTGAATATGGGGATCGGAAAGAATTAGAAGAAGGCCAGTTTTTCGATAGATGATTTTGTAGGTGCCGCGGGTGCTTAATCCAAGTTTGCCTAAAAATCGGAGTGTAGGTTTTTCTTAGGGGATGAAGGGGGAATAGAGGTTGATTAATGCCAAACTACAACTCTCACGAGGTCGGCGCCGGGAGACAAAATTTTTAGAAACATCCGGGCTTCATTTTTGTCGACAACGCCCAAGTCGTGGAAGTTGATTTTCGGGGTGAAACAGTAGGATAAAATGTTGAAAAGTCAGTTTTAATTTAATAACTATTTAGGAAAAATTCGTGCCCTTTTTGCTCAAATGGGAACGTTATAGCCCTTGAAATGACGCGTCGATCGAGTATTTAATCATGACTCTCCGATAATATCTTCACTTCGAAAAAAATTGTTCAAGTATCGAAAAAGATTGTTTATTTAATAACTCAAAAACAATCGTTTTTTCGCGGAAGGTTCAAAAAGTAGGAAATAATGTTCTCTATATTTCCGTTTTTATGGACCACCCTTGAATTTTGCTTTTTCCAATCCCTATCAGCGGTTGAAAATCAAAAATGTAATTCTGGAAAAACTATTGACCCAAAATAAAGAAATACGAGTTTGGCGCTGCGGACAAAAATGTAGTTGCAGGTTCAAGGTAAAAGTTGTTCCACAGCTACGAATTCCAGCGGTTAGTATTTTGTTCAGAATCACATTTTTAATTTTCAACCCCCGAGAAGAGTTGAAAAATCAAAATTCAAGGGTGGTCCATAGAAACGAAAATATAGAGAAAATTCTCTACATTTTATACATTCAAACTATACGCGAAAAATCGATTGTTTTAGAGTTATTCGATAAACAATTTTTTTGCTGGTATTTCAACATTTTTTTTGGCGATGGAGATATTATCGGGAAGTGATGATTAAATACTCGATCGAAACATCTTTTCAAGGGCTACAACGTTCCCATTTGAACAAAAAGAGTTATGGAATTGGAACTGATTTTTTTTAATTTTACCCCACTTTGTCATCCCCAAAATGAACTTTCACGACTTCGGCGCTGTAAACAAACCCCAACGCCCAGATTTTTCCGCACATTTTGTCTCACGGCGCGGCCCTCGTAGGGCTTGTAGTTTGGCATCAATCCACCCCCATAGCCCTTCATCCCCTAAAAAAACCTGCACCCCGATTTTTAGGCAAACTTGGATTCAGCACCCGCGACACCTACCTGTCAAAAAACTGGTCTTATTCTAATTGTTTCCGATTACGGGGTTTTTCAGCGACAGCAGGACTGCACTAATACAAAAATTATACAATTAAAATACCAGTAGCCAACCGATGAGAAATGAAATAGTTGTTAATAATGCGCGCTCAGAGCTATGTTTCTGCGGCTTACCGTGACTCTTTCTTGAATTTTAACCATCTCCGATCTTGTGCGGTCATCCTGGATGAAAAAGCAAATGCAAAATTGAACCGACAGTGCGACAAAGGTACTTTTGTCATATACATTGTCCGCGGCAACATTATTCTCAATGTTTTGACATTTTTTTATACCACAATGTTGAGACACTGCTCGCGGTGTAAGTAAGTGAGCGAGCGAGAGAGGGAGGGAGAGCAACGATGCAACAATAAGAAGAGGCAACAAAGAGAACAGTTATGAAAAAAGATATGGTACAAGATGATATCGATACCCGTGTGTAACACATGGAATATTATTGTGTAGCTGTAAATCTTTTCGACGCGTCTAGCCACTTTGCAACTTGTTGATACCTAGTTCTTAGGTAGGTCAGTTTTCATTGATGAAACGCGCAACGAAATTTCTATTTTGTACTTTCATTTTCTTATCTATAATTATTGAGCAACATATTTTGTAAGCCCTTTGACATGATAAATCTCGAAATGAGTATCATGCAAGCTGCTCGAGCGGTATCTGCTAGGCAAATTCTACCGGAACAATTCAAAGAAATTGAGAACTATTAACTTTCATCAGAATCCAATTATCCAAACTTCAATGCTATTAGTTTTGGTGAGCTGCAATTAATTGACGCTACAAAAAAGAAGAAAATGATAACTTCAACAGCGCGCGCTCATTATCCGACGTTATTGTTGGATCGTCTTTCCTTTCTTTATTTTCTATCGATTCTTTGTACTTTGTCTCTACTGACCATCAAGAAGCGCTGCAGCCGATGCTCGGGATATCCGTTGTTGAGCTGATTGAATGCCATGAAGAAAATACAGAGAGATGTCAGAGCAATCAGCCCGTACAAGCTCAGACGTTTCGACATTTTTCTACCTGATCGATAGACAAAATTCACAGTTGAACCACTCACGAGAAAGATCCACTGCCCCGCAACCCACAGTTAACGCACAAGTGTACAAAACGAGACGAAAGATGCAGAATTAATAGAATTAATAAGAGAATTAATAAGGTTTTTGATATTCCGTCTTAAGGGGGGGGGGGGGGGGGGGCATACCGCACCCCAAAAATTCACTCGAAATTTGGGCAACAGTAATCGTGGGAAAGGTGTCGGCGCACTTAATTTTTGTGTACGTCATTGATATTTGAATTAACAAAAGTGTCTGCACAATTTCAAAGCGATATAATATAAATGGCAGTCATTTTGAATGCGTATGGAGTCGCATGGAGAGTTAGGAACAAACAAGAATGCAATGTCTTTGTGAATTACGTTGAATCGGCTATCTGCCGACAGAGCTCCACTTTTTACCACTTTCTTCGCATTATATGAAAGTAAATATTTTCCACGATCATTGATTTAAAAATGTCGCATTATTATTTTCAATTTCTTTTTAACGAATAATTCTTCTTGCACAAAGGTAAAAATACATTAGATTTGTTTGGATTTGTACCAAACCGATGGCGAGAATTGAGTACAAAATTCAATGGCTCACTTTGATGATGCAATACTTGATAACTTTTCGGTTTACATTTTTTTTCTTTAAATATCTTAGATATTTATACCAATAATGTACGTAAAATCGAGTACATTGCACTAGGAAATTTCTTATAATCAATGAGGAAAAATTCGATAAAATTTTGCGATTGAAGATGAGGATAAGAATCAGGAGAACCGTATGGCGACAGAGCCGAATAATGGTAACGTATACAAGTGATATGTAACCCGTATGCATAAATGGTTATCTGGCGCGGCAATGCAATGCTAGAGAAATACACAGGGATAACCTTGGCACGTTCCAAGCAGATAACAAGTGCTAACAATAGGACTCGTCGTCGGTGCGACAACCGACTCAACGCGGAAAAGTAATTTCCATGTGAAATAACCTTTTTTCTCGACGCTTTGTTATACCGCTGTGCTGGTCAGAATCGTCATTGTTGTTACATCACTGTCGCATCTTTCTCGACTCTTGGCATTTATCAATTTTGGATAGCGCCAAATGTGTGCTTGTTGAAAAGTTGCCTTTCTCCATGAGAGTTTAGAGAATACGGTACACGGAGTGCGTAATTCGAGAAGAGTCTATATCGGCCCCATACCTGTCGTCAGCCACCAAGGAGGATATCAACTACACGATCTCTCGGCGCTTCGATTGGAGACTCTCCGCTCATGTGGCTTTTTTGCATCGTGGCTCACCTATCGCAGACATCTTTCACCTCTTAAGCTCGTTTACCATTGTCGTTTGTATAAAACTGGTCATCTCGATCTGCGGTATTATCATATTTGGCCGATCCAATCTGAATAAGGAAACAAAAATGTTTTGCCAAGTTTGTACTTTCGGTATCACAGGTTCCAAACGTTCTTCAAATAGTATATCGAGGGATGAAAGTTTGCATAGTTGCAACGGCATTAAAATGTATTTGAAAATTGATGAAATTTTGTTTGACAGTTGCGCAAAGCATTCAACTAGCTACTAAACGAACTCATTTAGAGATGAACAATATAAAAGAGAGAAGAAACGTTTTTCTATTCTAAATAAATAAAGATGCGACAGTATGAAAAAGAATTTTCAACACGCTCTGGCAATGGAAACTTTAGCATCCCGCAGCAAACATATATCGACGAACGAAAAGCATACTTGAAAAACGTACACTCCTTAGAGTGATTTCCAGCTATGTACGTATCGTTTAGTCTTTCATCCAACAGTGGGTTTTCAAAGTTTAGCGGGCTTTAAAAATAAATCCAAACGAGTTGAGGGCTACTTCTCAAAGTACAAAATGCAGATGTTGCCAAAGTCGAAAGTTTAAAACCGTTGTTAATGAAAGTTCAAGTTTTGTCAAGCAAGCAGGGGGTGAGTTCGGAATTCCGACCAGCTCGTCGGAGTGCCAGTGCGGAAACGAAGGGAGGGTTAAGATTAACTGAATTCCGAATTACACTCATTACGGAATGACTTGCGAGCCTGTTGAAATAAAATTAGACCCATGCTATAGACCTCTCGGAACATAAAGAACCTCGTAATAGTCGTTGCAATATTCTAATAGACGTGTATGTACCGCGTTGCTGCAAACTCTTTATATTACATTGACTAGCTAAGAATTAGGTGCATCATCCGTTTTCTATTTTCCAGTTAAATTGTTACCTCGATCGCGAAACACGTTTCGAATACATGCTATTTTCAATATGTCCGATCGTATAGACATTCTTAGGGAAATAGACCGCCCCCCCAATCGAGAATGCCGCACTTCTGAACCACTGCCGATATTTTCATTTGACAATGTATACTAATGAAAACTTCCTTCGCGCACTTGCCCAAACGCAGAAATATAATTATTCGAAATTTTAATGCTTTTGCGTCCACGAAAGTCCGACATATTTTATTGTTGTCACATTAGAGCACACAATTGGAAAGCTTGCCATCGGAGGTAAAAATGTTTCGTCGTGACCATGGGTCAGCTGAGAGATTTTCCCTCTTTCTCTGTAGTGGCCGTCGCGCGATACGAGTGGCCACGCGGGGCCGGCTTCCAGTATCGTTGTTTCGCTTCCTGACTAATCGGCAAAACATTTACTTCGTTGTTATACGTGCTCAGGAATCAAGTGCGCTCTAACATGCGCGTGGAATCTTTTCGATCCGCGTAAATCGTTTACGATATTCGCGACATTGGGTCTGTTCGTTTTAGCTACACCGTTCTACACTTCTTACACCTCCAGTGGACTTTCTATTACTGTATCTGGTCAAAGTGTAGAAAGTGCAGCTAGCGCGAACAAACCTATTGCTCCTGGCAAGACCGGAAAAACCTGTGGCAATAGGTTTGTTCGCGCTAGCTACACTTTCTACACTTTGACCAGATACAGTAATAGAAAGTCCACTGGAGGTGTATGGAGTGTAGAAAAGTGTAACTAAAACGAACAGACCCAATGTGTAAACCTTTTTGAAAGTTGCTACTTCCTAGATATTTATTCCAATGACTGTACTCTGAGAAGTGGGGATAGATCCAAGAATATCGAGCTAGCGAATATCGAGCTAGCGAATATCGAAACATTTTTTACCCCAATAGGTTGAATCAAGACACTTTGCGATGCGAAATCGTCAGCCGGTCAGAAAAATTCCGTGGAGTTTACTTTTTCCAAACGAGCCGGAAGTGGGTCGGCCTACTTAAAAAAAATATTTACTCCATTGAGAATAGGATCGTGATCTAGCACACGTTGCAAAGTATAGAATTGCACGACATTGTGTTCTCTTTGCATAAAAAAAGCGTTCGTGAAATATTCATATCATCGTGTTGAAAACGTGGCGCGAACTAGTTTGCTCGACCAGGTCGATTATCGAGCCAAAGACGTGGTTGTAAGAAGGTCGGTGCGGAAGATATCGTCCATTGGAGATATAATGGAGACTAGATACAGGAGGCCACACTCGGCCATGACTCGGCCTTTAAACTCGTCACCAAAACGGTATCCGAGATAGACGGCGCTGCGGTGCCCTGGAGTACATGTATAGATATACGCAAAACATGAGTCCGATGAAGACGGTTCACAGCTGATGTACCTAACCTTCATTCGTCTTTAAGTGTCAGAGTAATAAAATTTAAGACAAAGTAATACGGTATTAGATTAATACGCATACAGTACAGATAAAACATAGTTTTTAGAATCAAACACTTCAGTTTTCATTCTTGTGTCATTTTTCAGAGTCCAAAACGAGTATGTACGACCAAGGTAGAGTGCACACTTTCACCATATCGCACACACTGAAATTGAATTACAAGAATGAAAAACTGATAATATTTTTCAATTATCGAATACGGTATAATATTCGTAACATTTATCATGAAAAAAATACTAATTTCCATTCGGACTCTTAGTGAACAAGGAAATTTATTTTTTCATCAATTATTGAATAAATTACCGTACGGGCGACAATGTTTTCAGTCGGAATATTTAATATACTTAACAAAAGACTTACCTTTTCTCGCTTTCAAAAAAATTTGTCTTCAAATGGACATGGGGAAATTACCGAGTCGTGATCGCCCGAAATTTTGACATTTGCTGTCACGCTCGGTCTGTCGTAAGGTTAGTCTCATCCGATCATTTTCACCTCGTCGACCAATATATTACTATACATAGCGTCCGCAGCACCCCAGCGCCGTCTACGTTGGAGCCATTTTCGGGGACGCTTTTTTCAGTGGCTTTGCACGGGAGTTTGGTCTCCTGGTATCTAGTCTCCATGGAAGATATACAGGTCTGGAAACGGCCGCGATATGGTAGGTACGCTTGGCCGATTCACTTTTCGTTAGTTTTTTGCCACTACCTGGCATTGCTATGTGCGGCAAGGACAGTCTGGTTAAGGTAGTTCCTCTGCGAAAATCTCAACCAAAAGTTTACACACCAAGTTCATGTTTAAAAGATTGATAATTGGTTTAATTAGTAATAAATAAAATTAAAAACTACGCGATCTTGACTTGGTACTAGTAGATAATACGATGGATATCATTTATTGCCGTAAAATATATTTTATATTGTATTTTTGATTTACCATTGCCAGTAAACTTTTTGCCGGGACTGTCCAGACTTTTCCCCAATTCACTTGTTCGCTTGCAGGCCGAGCAGGATATATGCTACACGACCAAAATTGTGTGGGGTCTCATGATTATATCTTGTAAACTAGATGGTGAATCATTCTCATTTTTTTCACATTATTCGTGATATCTTACTCTAGCTTATCCTCGTTTTTTATCAATGTCTTAATTTTAGTTTTGACGGTAGAATTAATGATGCTCTGTTTGCCCATCATAACGCATTTGTTACGTGTAAACCAAGCCAACTTTAAGTGTAAATATCTCAGGTTTGGGGTGGTCAAACTTATTCAAATTGCACAGATGTTTGGATAATGTATTAAATAACATATATATCAAATTTCAACCATTTCTTAATTCAACTCTTCTGTGGAGGTACTACCTTAAGGGCCGGTTCCACAACTCTCGGTTAACCGAGTTAACCGAAGTTTAAGGGCGACTGGACCAATGAAAACCACGCTTGCCTGGCTAAACTCCGGTTCACGGTCTTATATACAGGTCTGGAAACTCCGTCGGATGAGGAGGGTCGCTTGCTGACGAAAATTTTTTAATACACTGGCCGCTAGGGGCGCTGCAATCTTAAAAGAATTGTCGTCGACGTGCGGTACGGGGGCAGGCGGAGGTATTGAAAAAAGACAGAGCTAATCGCCGCAATACTCTACATCAACCTGTCTCCGTCAGCCTCATTTCAATTATTGGTTCCGCAGTATATATATTGGTGGTATATCTACCGATATAGCTAATTATAATGAATAAAATTAAGCGGTGAACCAACCCAACAAGGCGCCAAATCTAATTCATCCCCAAGCGTGGCTATAACTTAAATGTTAGAAAACTGTCTTATTCGTGCAATCATAATCGTGGTCGCACGGATAGGGTGCTGAGCTACCGTTTTGAAGGAGCCGAGTTGGTTCCCCGAAGAGTGGGCTTGTTTAGAAAAATTATTTTTGGTGGTTATGTTCAACTGTGGGCAAGATTGCTGCAGCGCCGCGTAGTGTCAATTCTCAACGAAAATTTTCGTCAGTAAGCGGCCTACCCCCACCATGCGAATTCTGGCAGAGTTTCCAGACCCGTATGTAAGACCGTGCTCCGGTTAACTCGGTTAACCGAGAGTTGTGGACATGGAGACTAGAGTAAAGGAGGCCGAACGCGTATAGGAAAAGCATTATAAACGTGGACCCTGAAAGTGACGAAAAGTTGTGGTTCTAAATTCAGCCACAGCAAGCGCTAGTGCAGGGAGGGTAGGATATGAAGTATGGCATCGGTGACGCTATGAAGTGAGCGTATATACAAACTGGAGGATGCTTGGTTATCCCGGTTTGCATTTATTACGTCATTCTTGGTTCTTGGCTTTTCGTCGTTGAACGCACCAATAAGATTTACAAGGATTTGTTTATTGCGATAAACATCAGTGCTGTGGACTGCAGTGAGTGATTGCCCCATTACCTGTACGAAAAAAAACATTCATATTGTGCATTACATAATAAATATGCGCACATTTTGTTGTTGTTTTTTTAAATTCGTTTGGATTTGATCGCGCATTGTATAAAAATAATTTATTAATAAATCTTTCTAGGGTCTAGGTTGACTTTGCTTTGAATTTTGCCCAAAAATATTATCTAATTAACAAATGCACAAATGACAGAATTAATCGACGAACGAACAAATTTACTGTTTTACTCGTCTGTTTTGCGTATAACACCGCTTTGAATATTCGCTTCTCTCTCTTTTCTCATTCCGTCTCTGTCATCCTATCTTGAGTACAGTAGCGCCAGCGGATATTTCAGTAAAAATTTTCGCTGCTTTCATAGCCCACGTCCGCAGTACAACGTTCGGGCTCCTTTACTCTAGTCTCCATGGTTGTGGAACTGGGCCTAAGTAAGCGTGGTCTGGCCCATGGAGACTAGAGTAAAGGAGCCCGAACGCTGTACTGCGGACGGGGGCTATGAAAGCAGCGAAAATTTTTACTGAAATATCCGCTGGCGCTGCTGTACTCAAGATAGGATGACAGAGACGGAATGAGAAAAGAGAGAGAAGAGAATATTCAAAGCGGATTTATACGCAAAACAGATGAGAAAAACAGTAAATTTGTTCGTTAGTCGATTAATTCTGTCATCGTGTATTTGTTAATTAGATAATATTTTTGGGCAAAATTCAAAGCCAAGTCAGCCTATACCCTAGAAAGATTTATTAATAAATTATTTTTATACAATGCGCGATCAAATCCAAACGAATTGAAAAAAACTACAACATAATGTGCGCAAATTTATTATTTAATGCACAATATGAATGTTTTATTCGTACAGGTAATGGGGCAATCACTCACTGCACTCCACAGCACTGATGTTTATCGCAATAAAAAAATCCTTGTAAATCTTGTTGGTGCGTTCAAAGACGAAAAGCCAAGAAGCAAGAATAACGTAATAAATACAAGCCGGGTTAACCAAGAATCCTCCAGTTTGTATATACGTTCACTTCATAGCGTCACCGATGCCATACTTCATATCCTACCCTCCCTCCACTAGCGCTTGTTGTGGCTGAATTTAGAACCACAACTTTTCTTCACTTTCAGGGTCCACGTTTATAATGCTTTTCCTATACGCGTTCGGCCTCCTTTACTCTAGTCTCCATGGTCTGGCCCATGGAGCCTAGACCCTAGATACCAGAAGGTTCAGCGAGGCTTTTCAACTCGTCCCCAAATCGAGAACGCGAAAGGATGGCGCTGGGGTGCACCAGCACCTATATGTATATAGATATACGCTAAACATAGGTGCGATCTAAGGACAGATCACAGATGATGTACCTAACCCTCATTGGTGTTGAGGAATAACACCACTCTAGGATTTTGGAAAGACGTTTTATTGCCTAAAAATACTTTGGTGTCATAAAAGCAATATGCGATTGGTCTTGTAATGAATTTTTTTTAGATAAAGGTTCAATTATCGATTTTGCCGCAGCGCCTCGGAGCGCGCGCTGAGTTGCTCGTACAACTTTGAATGCGTTTTTCACGAAACCACTTTTTTCAATCTCGGAAGACGGATTACTCGAACACCTTTGCATGCATCCATTTGAAGCTTTGATAGCAGCTTCAAAATTACATTCTCTATGCTGACAATTTACTGCTTTTTTGGCAAAAAATCGATTTATTTCCTTCAAAGCGCGCTATTTTTTCAAAATATGAATGCAAATTTCTAGATAGTCCCATAGCTAATAATATATAAATAATCATTTTTTTGGTTTTTATTTCAGGTCTTATACTTTACGAGAAAACTGTGTTCTCCTGTGAAGCTATTGGTAAAAAAAAACACGTTTTTCTATAGATTGGCTCTATCGCCGCCATTTTGAGTTTGAGATCTTTTCTCGCTTTTGAATTTTTTTTTTTCGAACCATGTTTCGAACCATCATGAGGAAATTATGAATCGGCGGATATTTTGACATTTGATGTCACAATGGGTCTGTCGTGAGGTTAGAAACTCATTCGATCACTTTCACCTCGTTGACCAATATATTACTATTTATGTAGGTGCTGCTGCACCCCAGTGCCATCACTTCGACACATTTTTGGGGACGCTTTTTTTAGCGCCTTTGCATTTCCGCTGAACCTCCTGGTATGTAGGCTCCACGAAAAAATCGATAAATTCTTCACGCCAAAAATCATGCGTGAATAGCGCTGAACGACTGTGGTAATTTGGTTTAGAAGCGATGATGATGGAAAAATAAGGGCTCGTATAATATGACGATAAGGGGAAAATCGGTGTTCCGTGTCTCGCGGTAGCTCAAAAGGAATATAAAAATGAATATCGCAATGACGAGATTAGCGGCGCTGTAATCTAACATAGGAGGCATGCACCCGCGTGTGGTTCTAATCCCGTCGATACGACGCCGCCGCCGCCGCCGCCGCCGCCGCCGCCGCCGCTTATCGACGTCTTGTTACGCGTCAGTGTAATAAAATTAGGCAGGTAAATCTCGTTAACGAATACGGGACCTAACCTTCTACAAAGTTGGACGATTAGAAGAAGAACCGGGAATGCGATCATCTTCGAAGAGGAAGACCAGCGCTCTTGAGTAGCTAAAAAGTACGTCGGAGAATGGTGGATCTCGGGAGCTTCGGGAATTCAATGAAGGGTCGAGCCAACGAGATCGTACGGTGGTGGTGGTGGTATATCGGAGAAATATCATGGCAACTGACAGCCGGCGTCGTTGCGTACTTGTTCGTTTGCGGCTTCCTCTACGCGATACTGAAGAGAGTAAACCACGAAGCTTGGGAGCTGCCCGGTCCGCCCTCTAGAATTCTTCTCGTCACAGCACATCCTGATGACGAAATTATGTTTTTCGGGCCCATGCTCTATTCGCTCGTCAATCGTGCCGTTAGCGACGTACATCTTCTCTGCTTCACAATCGGTATTTGCCTCGCGTATCTTTTTATCCCCCGTTTTTTTCCTTGCCTCGGCGCAACCGCCCCAGCTGCTGCCAACGCCACTGCTGCCTTCGCTGCTGCCGACATTCCAACTATTCCAATCTTTCAAAGGAGCGCATATCGATCGGTGTACGAAAGCGTCTTTGCAGGTGGTGACAAGAGGAGAAAGGAGGAGTTGTGGTCCTGTGCCAAGATTCTGGGCATACCGGAGGCTGGGGTCACCATTTTGATGTGAGTTTGTTGCATTGCCAACAACTCCTGTCCGTGATAACGGCGTGCAAACCATTATTGCCGAAGAGGATCAATCACGAATTGATGTTTTTGTCATAGGAATTCAGAGTTACCTGATGATCCCACAGTACAATGGTCCAGCGATGTAGTAGCTGAAAGAATATTGCAACACGTCGAAATATACAAGATAAACGCGCTCGTGACTTTCGACAAACACGGTGTGAGCGGGCACAAAAATCACACATCCCTCTTCTACGGCATCGCCCTCCTCTGCGTAGAAGGAAGAGTCCCTTCTTGTAAGTTCTCCCGATGGCCAAAGGCCGCGGTCGCTTCGTCCTGAGCGTCTCGACTGACCCGAGAAAAAATTTGATTTCAGATTGTAAACTCTACGCGCTAGAATCCGTGAATATAGTTAGGAAATATAGTTGGCTGTTGGACCTACCAATCAGTTTATTGTCGTCCTCGTACTGGTATCTCGTAACTTATGAACAACGAAAATTGATCAAAGTAAGTCTGTCCGCTACGGGTTAATTAATGTTTACAGCTCTGCGTATATTAAGTTTGTCGCATGCTTGTTCGGGTTCGTTTTCATGGCTAAATTTAAAATGTCGACTCACCGACTAAACTTTTTAATTGTTTATACTTTTACTCGAAACTTGAGCTTGTAGCGAAAGTATTTTATTAATTATTTTTTGATTTGTTTTTTTTCCTAAGGTACACGCTGTTCGCGTATGTTACCCTATTGTTTCCTCCACTCTTCCTTTATCCACACTCTTAGTCCCTATTCTTCCCCTCCTTGCAGCCGCAGCCGACTTCCCCCTCTGTATCTCATATTCATCATGACATTTTTGTCATGGGTATAGGGAAACTGCGGAAAACCTATACCAATACAGCCGGTCATCGAGTTCGCCCCCAGTCGTGGAACTAGTCTTATTTCGCCGCGAAATGCCGTAGAAAAACATTTAACGACGAAATGGACGCACGACTGGGATTCGAACCCGGGACCTCCCGATCCGCAGGTTTAGTGGCAAGCACGCCAACCACTAGACTCAACGATATCTCGTTATCGATGGTACACGACAAATAAAGTAAATGTCAAAAGTAATTGCCACAAAAACTATTATCAAAGTTTCAACGTGGTGTAGGATTTTGTTAACGAAGCTCTGAAATAACGATCCGACGAAAGTTTATATTTGCGTGACGAGAGTACGTACCTATTTCAGAGAGCCATGGCTGCGCATCGTTCTCAGTACGTCTGGTTCAGAAAATTGTACATGGCTTTTAGCCGCTACACCTTCATCAATACGCTACAAGAGGTAAACGCTTTGGATCTTGAGTTGGATCTTCAATTTGAGGACGACTGATATCAGAGATTGAGTAATTTGGGAAAACAAACGAGGTATCTCAATACATTGTACAGATGAAACTAATCGAAAAAGCGACCATTGTAAATACGCCAATAAAATTGCTTCCTCAATATTGTTGGATATGTCAATCAAATTTGACGCGATATTTATTTGCATTTTCGAAATCGCATAACGCACGGTGCTCTTTCAAGGTTTTACATAAGTTTTTACGGCGCTTGTAGTTACAGCGCCAGAATAATGTAGGAAAAGAAAAATCCAATTGAACCAGGGTGTATGGGATTCCCCAGCCATCGTTGATATGTCAATTGTAATCTTGAACGCGGAAAATTTCTACGAAAAAGAGAGTCGCGCAGTTAGACTTTTGATAATTGTAAAGATCGGAAATTTCGTCGGAGCACATTCCCATCGTTATTTTCAGTGCAAGCGATACGATCCACAGGTATGTTCAAATTGGTGGGCTAGACGTATCACTTGCGGCCATTATTTATCCTATTTTTTCCTACCACATTTCTAAGCAAAAATCATCCTCTTCGGGCAAAATTACTTTATAGATTTGCGTGAATAATCTCGAATTATTGATGATTGAGGATGAGGGTCGACCAATGAGAATAAAGATATAGTTTAACGTAATAAGATAAGTGACCTCAACGAGGTCATCTATCCTACGCTTAATCTGGAATGTTTCGACGAACAAGGACGAGGCCGCCTCCCGGGTATACAGTACAACTGCCAGTCGTCCGTTCAGTGGAAATCCTCTTCGTATACACGTAAGTGTGCGTGTGTGTAATTACAATATTTCCTTATAATTTAATCGAGAGTATTTGAGCGACGGCAATTCCAAATCGAAGAACATAGCATGGTATTGCGATTACTTTGCTTTTTTTTTGCACGCCATAAAATCGAACCCTTGGAATATTCAATTACAAAATATTATTCGCGTCTATCTACGCGAACAATCAACTGTTCATCCCTTCCTGATTATTCTCTGCTGGACTTGTTGAATAATATGTCATACGTCAAAAACAATTGTAGAATAACTTATAAAATATCGTAATTACAGATATTTGTGCAACTTGGGGATTCGCGAAATATGATTGGAAAATCTTATACTCTATTTTACTGTATTTTAATGTTTCGGATACAACGGAAACGATTACGGGGAAAAGAAAAGAAGAAAAAAACTACGTTCGGAGGACCTTGGTGTAATTTCGAGCTATTACACCGCGGAAGGGCGATGATATTGCACACAAGTGTATTGGAGATCCGTTTTTATCTTGGTTATGGCCCAAACGACGAATTAGAAAACATATTGTTCCAGCGTACTGAATCCTGCGGGCCGATATAATTAGAAAAAATGCAAATGAGCATGTCACAAAACAAAGGTTACACAGAAGTTATAGCAAATAGAACTGTGTTAACGTTTCACGTGCTTTTCAAAGAACACGACTTGCTGCAGTAAAATACGCTACGAACGCTATCTATCAATAAGAAAATGCATATACCAATCACCGTTAGGCAGTAAGCGTCCATAGTACGAACGAACATGTAAGCCGGTGGACTTGGTAGAAAATTAAAAAACATGGATGTAAATTAAACGATCCAAAGGACGAAGTGGAATCAGTCGTTAAGAGAGTTCGTAATCATCAGAGAGAAACTTATCAGGTAACGATTGGAGGGGGAATGGGGGGGGGGGTGTTAATGATTGAAAGGTTAGTGATTTCCAGGTGCTCGCACTTGTCCCGATCACGTGACGAGAATAGGTAGAGCCCTGTTATCATCACACGAAGACGAGATAATACGCGTTGCCCCCACTCACTTCAAGTTGCACCGGGACTTGTTATTGTACCACTGCCCTGGTACGACGACGGTTAATCGCTGGGGGGTGTGCGCGTGTGTGTCTAGATATATAACAGTCTCCAAGAATGGACGGCAAAGAGATTGAATATTTCCCGCAAGATCTTTCACTTGACGAACTAGCGCGCGTGGCCGGAATGATCGATCGATGGGAGAAATGGGTGACGAGATCGTGTTTGCGTCAAACAAGATAAAATAACAGAGAACGTCGCGATGGTGTATCCTCGGAGAAAAAAAAAAAAAAGTTCGATAACCGGTGGCGCGTTACAAACACGTAGTCGCATGGAAAAAGCATCCCTTTTCCAAGTGTTTTACGAGGGAGGGGGCGTCAATGCAAAGATCTCGCGGGCCGTATCCTAGAACCTATCTTTGCTACGATGATGGGACCCCAGAGAGCCCATTCCCGGTTGAGGAGAATCCGTATCACCGGGTTCTTGAAGATACCGAAGCTCCTGGAGCTCTTGAAACTTTTTGTGATCGCAGATGTGAGCGTAATTGGCGGAGAGGCACATAAGATAGTGGATCAAACTGAGTACCACTAGCATAGAAGCTACAGTGGCTAGTATCATCATTACTTCGGCCTTCTCAACGTAATCCTTGCAGAAGAGCTTGATGTTCTGAGCGCCGCAGACTTGCATGTGCTCGACCCTCGTTGAGTTTGGAAACATGAAGCCTGTGAAACAAGATCGGGAGAATAATATTCTCCGTGGGGGATCGTAAATTGGGTGATTATGAGAGAAGAAAGGAAACAGGATTGAGAGCAAAAAGCTTCGATACAGGACTCACCGAATTGGGTAAAGTTGATACAGTCGTCGAGAGACTGTACACGTGGATTGCTGCACAGTCCCCAAAAGATGGTAAATATCAGCGTCATTATAACGAGGAAGGCGAAAATTAAGAGCCAAGCAAGTTGAAGGATGTACGTTATCGTAATAAACTGTGTAGGAAATGAACAGAAATATTCTTCGTTATTGGATTGATATTGACGAAAGGGCTCGAGTATAATGTGCAGTACGAGTGGAGAGGGGGGGATTCATCATCGATGATTATTGTGTTCTCACCACTGCACACGATATACGACCGCCGACTCTCGATCGCCAGGCTCGATACACTTTGTGTCTAGTGGCCCCCGTTGCCAGACAACCAAAGCATAGAATCGTGAATCCCAGGGCAGCCATGCAAGCTCCAATCGTCGTGAATATTAGTTGTACAGCTTCCAGCCAACCGAGTCGTATATGAAACACCTTCCGTCAATAGCGAATATATATATATATCAAACGATGAGCATTCGAATTGGTTCGATCAATCAATCGAGCGATAAGTGGCACTGCGAGAGTGCTATTCCCAAATTAATAGCGCGTCCATACATTGCTTTTACTGAGTATTTTTCCGGATGGCATCTTAGTTTGCATGGTTGGAGCGCAACATTGTTTTTCTCGTTTCTTCATTTTTATTAATATTTGAAATTCTTTTTTTTTTTTTGCAACTTTAGCTCGTAAATCGGTGATAAAAATACCTTCGAAGGATATCTGCGGCCTAAATTGGCTAAACAAAAATATTATTGAAAAAAAAATTATTCTTTTTCATTGAGTTCCAATGATGCAAGCTTTGGGATGTTTCCTTTAGGCCTCCTGCTACAAAGTATTGTACCCGCTGGAATTCATATTTCCTCGATACTACTCTCTATCCTACTCTAAATACACCCGTGGATCAAATTTGCAGAATAAATTATACTTGGACTAAAAAAGATACGTATGCACGTACCAAACACTTTTACAGTGTATAAACCTGTCGAAATTTCATCCGGCTAGTATATGAAAAATCATAGATACGAATAGGGCTCCTTGATACAAAGTTTGCCCCCCCCCCCCCCCAACCCCATTGATATATCGGCCAGATCACACTCATTTCGACGCTATTTCTCACCAAAATAGGTATTTTTCAACATCACGAGACTATGCGATTCTTCGACAAACATCCTCGCGAACTATTGTGCACATTTCCATAGGCCGAAAGAACGAAAAAAAAGTTTGACAGATCGAGAGTAAAAAATTGTCGCGTTTGGATTCGCTTGTCATTTTCGAACGTTATTCCTACATTTGTTAGTTATAGTCTCCAAACGTTACCGAGGCGTGGCTTTGGTAGTTTTTCATGTCCACTCACTTGATCCATCATGAGCGCGGTCAAGGTCGCTCCTCTGTACATGGTACCACAAAATATTCCAACACCCAGGCAGCACATTATAGTAGCGATGAGCGTGGCGTATGGCACTCTGGCCATGCAGTCGTTGCAGATGCTTCCTGTCACGGTTAAACAAACAGTTAATGAGAAGCCCGGATAAGGATGTTTGCGAAGATCGGCTGGCGTACTCACCGCCGGACCCGCCATACTTGTAACCCTTGCGACGGTTACTCTCGGAAAATCTATCTAGGCTCATGTTAGCGTGAAAATGTGTGTTCAACGGAACGAGCGGTTTGGCCTCCCGGGCAGCCGCGCCGAAGCTGCCGTGTCTGGTCATGTACGCGCGATCGGAGGCATAGACAGGGCAAGAGAAGCAAATGCAAGATGTGTACGTACGCGACGCGTTTGGACGAGAACAAATGGGCGCTACTATACGATGACTAATAAACGCGTTTGTTCCAATCGTGATAAGATTAAAGTTCCCGCGGACGGATAGGAAGGGGGAAATGGAAATAACGGAATCGACGGATACGCGTATGTGTCAGGCTACGAATGTCAGCTGTACGTATCCTCTTGAGTGGAAGGCGATGGAAATCGCAACGAGACACGAGAGGGAGAGGAGCCTCCCACAAAAACTTGCCATTGCTGTCTCTTTAGCGTAAAATGTTTAACACGAGGCTTGAAAAAAAAGTAGCTAACAAACCCATTGTTGGAGGGGCAGCAGCTGTTCGCCACGTCAAGTTCGGCGCACCGTGTTCGTTCGCCGATCGTTGCGTTGCGCGCGCTATCCGTTGGGACAATCGAACGCGTTACACTAGTCTCGCAGGAATGAATACGACAACGACGTCGATGCTTTTCCTATTCGCAATGGTGTCTCTCTCTCTTGCGTTAACTTTCAATTAGCCGTGGAATGGCTCAAATGAAGGTCGACGATCGAACGTTAACAGCTCGTTCCGTTTGTTAAATCATACGTCCTACGTGTTAATCAACTTTGAATCACTGGTCATACGTCACGCTCTGGACGCCTGGCCTCCGTCCGTTGCTCACTCGCCCACTCCCCGACTCGGTTTTCCTCGTGCGAGAGAACTACACCATTATTATATGGGAGATATAGAAAGCCAGCGAAGCATCACGTACGCCTCTTTCGCTCTCCTACATCCGAACGACCCGAACGTTTTATTGTAACGTGGCGATCTGAATATATACGTGAAAAAGCTTTTTCGTATCGTTGTAAATGAGAGTATTTGTTCAAAAAGCCTCTTCAAGCGAGGCTTTATTTAGCATTATCTGACAAAGATGTGTGAAACTTATTATATCCAAAATGGCGACCATAATGCACCGCATCGTAGATTTCGTGATTGCGACCATGGAGGTCGGAGTGGGAGGAGTCCGATCTGTGCATTTCAAAGCAACAACAAAAATGTGGTCAGACAGTAGGTAGGCCTACTCTGCAACTCGGTAGCGACAATTTTCGCTATCGTTAGCTAGTGACAGCCAATCGCATGCACGATTACAAAAGAATGGGTACCTCTTATTGGCTATCGCTAGCTAATAACGGTAACGAAAGTTGTCGTTACGAGTTATAGAAAGGCCTACTACTGTATGTAAGACCGTGGGCACGGCAATCGGACCCCCCCCCCCCCCCCCCCCCCCCCCGCCACGCCGCCACTGGACCAGTTCGGTCAAGTTTTTGTACAAATGATATAGGCTTGACATTCCATTAATCATTGTATGAACATTAGAACTAATTTCTTCGTAAAAATCTATGAGCGCTTCTACGATACAGTGATGTAAATAAAAAGCAGATGTAAATATTATTGATTGTCCGCCGAACAAAAATATACTCGCAGACAACAGAAAATGATTCTTCGCGGGGAATGCATCTAGTGGCGGCGGAGGGAAGCTCCCTCGTTACAATAAGCAGCAGTCTGCTTGCACCAGCGCCGCCGCCGCCGACGCCGCCGCCGCCGTTGCACGCGCATCGTAAGAAAAAAATCCGAAATGGCGCGTGCCGTTGTTGACGTTTATAAGGCTTACGAGACATTTACCGGTTAATTTTGTATGCTGTTTTCCGTGTCTCGGTTGAAAAATAAAAGTTGTCAAGTTTGACAAACGTTTCCCGCGGAGAAAAACGGAAATACGGAAAATGCCTCCGTTGTCCGGAGGTTTTGGTGAACAAATTGAGGTTAGCGTTTTAAACAAATATGCCCCCCGCGTTAACTTGAAAAGTTTGACAAGTACCAGACGCATACTTCCAAGGTCTCTTGTTATTTGCTCGTTTTATTCAGGAATACCAAGTGTTGAATCTACTTGGGAAGGGCGGCTTCGCGAGCGTTTACAGAGCAAAATGTCTACGAACAGGAATGGAAGTCGCCATAAAGATGGTATGATAATCTCACATTCTTATCGAAGCTCCGTTCGTTATTGTTATCGGAGGAATACCTGTTACTCCCAAGTTCGTATTCACGTCGGGGAGGTGTCTGCCTTGGTGAATTTTTCTCAAAGCACCTCGGTCCGTTTTTATTGTCGGAATGCTAAAAAATTCCAAAGTCAATTTCTTGTGTTTGCTATCGCAGAATAATGTTTGCGCCAACTGAGCTTTCTCTACAAAGGGGAGGGCAAACACGAGATTGATAACGATGAAACGTACATTTTGGTTAGATCGACAAGAAGCTTACGCAAGCAGCTGGAATGGAAGGTAGAGTGTACCAGGAGGTTGCCATACACTCCCGACTGAAACATCCAGCCATATTGGAGCTGTACGCGTTCTTCGAAGATGCCAACTACGTTTATCTGGTCCTCGAGCTATGCCACAACGGAGAACTTCAAAGATTTTTAAAGGCTCAAGGCTCGCTCGCTCTTCCGGAGGAACAAGGTATTTTGTTCCGCCGAAATTTCATTCCTCGGAACGGAGCGACGAAAATGAACGCGGAAACATTTTTCGAATTTCTTCAATTCGAAAACAGGCGATCTAAATTTGCAAGAAACAAAACGATTTTCAATACTAATATAAATGAGGAAATGGAAATGCAATGAAGATTTTGGGTAGCATTTGGACGTCGCAAATTTCAACGCCGACGAACTTTCAACGTTGTCCGAGCGTCTCTCTTTCCATCTTGCTGTAAAATCGTTATACTTGCAGCTGGACGTATAATGAGGCAGGTGGTACAGGGTCTGTTGTACTTGCATTCTCATCAGATACTTCACAGAGACATGTCCCTTTCGAACTTGTTGCTCTCGAGAGACATGCAGGTGGTAAGCGAACGGCCGGCGATGCGTCGAATAATTTTATCAGAGCGAATCTCGCGGGGCGGAGACGGAACCTCGTCGAATAATTGTATTTGCCTTTGCAGAAAATAGCCGATTTTGGTTTAGCGACGCAACTGACTCGACCCGATGAAAAACACTTAACGATGTGCGGTACGCCGAATTATATATCCCCGGAGGTGAGTTGGGTCGAGCGATCGATCAAGATCTCGATACATTCGTATTTCACGGATTTGCAAGAGAATCAAGTACTTTTCGCCGCTGTCAGGTCGCTACGAGAGCCTCCCACGGTCTCGAGGTCGACGTCTGGAGTCTGGGATGCATGCTGTACACTTTGCTGATAGGGAAGCCACCGTTCGACACCGACGCGGTCAAGAGCACTCTAACCCGCGTGGCGATGGCCGACTACGCCATGCCCGCTCACCTCTCCGACAACGCCAAGGATCTTATAGACAGGCTGTTGAAGAAAAATCCTCGCGAGCGAATAAAACTGAGGGATATACCGAAGCATCCGTTTATCGCTTCCCTCGACAAGGATCGCAACCCTTATCAGGAGAGAGTGGCAATGGGCAAAGAAGTCTCGGGCGATGGAACGATCGATTCCGGCCTCGGTAGAACGCTCTCCTCGTGCGGTCGTTTACCGCGAATGAGGTCGCGCTCGGAGGAACGGGCCGCTACCTCGACACCGTTGCTCAACGCCCTCGGACCTCAGTTCAGCGCTCGCAGCGAACCAATCCCCGAATCGATCTCTCGTAATCCTGGGACGAACCATTGGCAAAAACGCGAGGACGATCGATGGCTCGATGCACGCAACGAGAATTCCATTCTGTTCGGCATACCGAAACCCCTCCCCCGAAGCCGTATATTGTACGAGACTTTGCCGCAACAGCAGCAGCAGCAGCAGCAGCAGCAGCACAGCAAGTGCGATACGAGAGAAGAATCGGGCTGTCGGGGAAGCGGCGACCGACAGAAACGCCGCGATCGGGAAACGGAAAAGCTCCCCGAGTCCAAACTCGAGATTCCACCGTTGAATTCGTCTCGACTTCAACCTTCCAGGCACAGAACGAAAAATGCCATTCTATCGATCCTTGAAAACGGCGAAGTCTGCATAGAGTTCGTCAAGAAGAAAGGTGGAGAGGTGAGAACGTGATCGATTAAAAGTTTTTAACGAATTTTTCTCAATGGAACGACCAAAAATCCATTGGCGACTCTAGATTGGTATGATCAACTCCGGATTACCGGAGGAAGGATACGTATCTCCCGAGTATCAATTTACCACTGGAAAAAGCGCAATGAAAAAATGTTGAGCAGTTTGGCAAGTTTTCGAAAGGATACGCGAATTAGTCACGGCAGAATGTTTGCATTCGAATTGTTGTCTTACAAAAGCGTCGAAATTTAACGGCGTGCGTCGATTCGCTTTTTAAAATTTACGCAAACTAAATGGGAATTTTGTTTGGAAAGCAGGATCGCGTCAACGAGGTATGCCGAATATCGAGCGACGGTTTGCGAATCGTGTTGTACAAGCCTGTGGAGAATCAACGCGTAGGGGACGAACCTCTGCCGTTGCCGAGTAGTGGAGCAGACGCTATCCACTCGTACGAGAGTCTACCGTCCAAGCATCATCGAAAATATCTGTACGCCGCTCGATTCGTCAAACTCGTTCGAGCCAAAACCCCCAAGATCACGCTCTACACGAACCGAGCTAAATGTCTATTCATGGAGAACGGGCCACATCCCGATTGCGAGGTGCACTTTTTCGATCAAGTTAAGGTATGCAAGCTCGATGGGCAGTTAAGTCCAATTGTCGCTACTTACAGCACGAAGATTTCAATTCTGCCTACCCCTTCGCATAATGTCATTTCCGTTTTTATACTAATTTATTGAATTGGGGCGCGGAAAAGCGCAAAATATTCGCGTCTTAATATTTGGGTACGATAGCTTTTTTTCTTCTTCAAGGCTACGTATCTGTGAAAAAAGATTTGAAAAATTTCGAGTCCGTTTCTAGGTAGACTAGGAAAGCATCGTAGTTATTTACCAACAATTAATAACGACAAAAAGAATAATGTGCAAAGTACGATCCACCTTGTGTAGTCAATGCTGCGTGAATGAATTGTTCGAACGAAGCTATGAATAATCAGGTAACTCGGGTCGACTCGGTCGTGAAAATAACCCATGGAAACAACGGCCGGTGTTACACAGAGGGTGGCGGCGGTGATATGCCACGAGAGTTGGAGGAATATCACGAGTATTACACTGACATCTATCAGCGCTGTTTGCTCCTGGAATCGAGTTTGACCTCCCTCGAATCGGCCACGGGACACTCTTATTTTCCCGCTATAATCGGACGAAGGCCGATCACGGCTCTGAATGACACGCCTTGCATGCAGGGCAAGGAGAATATTTCTCGAGCAACCAACAGTCCGTCAGTGGTACGTTTGAAGTGGCAGCGGCGGCCTCGGTACCAGAAATGATCCATAAAACAGGCATCGCGACAATTCCGTAAAACTCGCTTTCTCTCACGGTCGATCGAAAGCTATAAGAGTGATGCTCTTGCGTATTTCAGATGCCCTCTTTCGACGGTACATGTTCCGTCGTCTCTAACGCGACGACAAGATCACGAAGATCGAATTCGGTTCGCGTTTCTGCTTGCAACACGAACAAAGTAACGGTACCCGGAATTGGCGTCGCGACGCAATTGCCCTCCGGTGACGTTCGCGTTAATTACAACGACGGCTCGACTTTGACGGTACGTTTATTTGTTCTCTCTCTCTCTCTCTCTCTCTCTCTCTCTCTCTCTCTCTCTCTCTCTCTCTCTCTCTCTCTCTCTCTCTCTCTCTTTTTCTTACCATTGATGATCCTAATTGAGTATGGAACTGACATATGCATAGAAAAATGACTAATTCGAAGAAATAGATACTGATGGCAGTCAAGATCTGTTTCCTTCCGCGTTTAATAGCGTGCTTGCGTGTTTGCGCGACCCCCGGATTTATAAATTGACCTTCCTCGTGACGATTCGATTAATGATTCCTGCCATGCTTCTGATAAGCAGCTATGAGCTATTGAGTAGCCAAGAGCGGTATCAGAAAAACAGAATAGCTGGCCGAGGCCGCCATTCATCGTCTCTCTTCGTCTTATTCCGCTGAGGCTTTCCGAAAGCCTGTTTATTGGCATTGCGCGCTCCATACTTGATGTCGGTGCCGTTAACGACAACTACAAATATTCGTCCGTTTTTCGTGACTCGTGCGGTTTGACATTGACTTGCAGGTGAGTCCGCAGAGTTTCGGCGGAGGCATCATGTACGAGAGCAATGCCGGTATCGTCACGAGATACAATCAAAACTATCAGCAAACGGGTCAAGTTCCTTTTCCGATAAGAGAAAAACTGAAACACTTGCCGTTGGTTATAAAACATCTGGTACAACCGAAGGCTAAGAATTTACGATAGCTCACAAATACGAAACGAATCTCATCGTGGGGGTATTTCATACAATTTGTGTTTGAAATACCTTCGCTCAACGATGACGATAAGCGAATGCACATTTTATATACAAGATTATTGTGAACAATTGTAAAATACATATATATATATATATAACTTATATTATATTGAAAAAATGCGTAAACGACGGAGTAGTTGGAATGGGATCGCATGCCAGTTGCATACTCAAATGTGTATTTTTTTTTATTGTCTTACAATTGACACTGGCACATATTGGGATAAAGCCTTCCCCCGATTTTGTTGAAACTTCGCACACACGCACGCGCGCGCGTAGAACGGACTTTCACGTTCCGTAGAGATTATTGAAGTAACGAGTGCACTCTAAAAAAGAGTTATGAAAATAGAGCAAGATACAAATCTAATAAGGGAAAATAGGAGAAAAGCATAATATAATCAATTATTAGATAAACGTATATAAAAAGTATACCGCACTTGAGAACTGCCGAATTTGTCGTAAAATCATGGAGTAGCGTTTTTTTTTTAATGTTTAGGACAAAATTAGCATTCCGCTGATACTTTTGTTATTGATATTTTTTAGATGACGACGAAACGTTCGGTGCAAATAAAAACGCAGCTTTCCACGATTTGTTGACGTATGAACGATGATTTTTTCGAACTTTTGGGGCTACAAGTATTGATCCGACTTTTGGGCGACTATTTCATGAACTTAAACGGATCCCATTATGTACCGTAACGCTTCTTAGAGAGTTGGAAAAAATAATTGACAGCGAAAAGTTCAAGAGTACGCTGCACGCTGTAGATACACGCACGTATACGGTTGACCCATTGTCCATTAATTGCAACGTTGACATATGGGTGACAGTGACTGAATTTGACAAAGGAGGTAACGATCGAATCGAACCATATGTCAACGTTGCACATTAATGTGCAACGTTGACATATGGTTCGATTCGATCGTTACCTCCTTTGTTAAATTTACTCACTGTTGCAACTTAGAACAATAGAGAGATCGGTGGATAAGTAAAAAAGTGTTTCTTTATTGAAACAAAAAAAAAATACTTCAAAAAAGTGATTGGCGGATCATCAGTGTTTCTTTGTTAAAAAAACACTTTAAAAAAACTTTGTTGTAATATATAAGTATCAAGGACTTATTGCAAATAATTACAATTTTTTTTTTCTTTTCCAAGTTAACCAATGGTTTATGATACTTTCAATTCATAATTGAGTCATTAAAAGATTTTTTTTCATCGAAAGGTCATGTGCCGTTTCTGAAGCAAAGTATTTTTTTTCCAACAATTATCAACGATGTAGCACTTTGAAATTGTTGTTCAGCTCGGCTAAAACACCGAGAGCATCCGAAGTTACCCGAGCCCTCTGTGACGTCACCTTTCGAACGCCGGTATACGAATTACTCGTGTAATATGAGTTTTTTTCTCAACGATGGCAACGACAAAGTCGTATAAGGCTTGTTTCATTCCTCTTCGCATAAGTACGAAGAAAAATGCCCCTAATAAGGTGCTGCAAGACGTAAAACGTTGAAATCGATGGTTCGATGCGGCACGACGTGTTAAAAATCATCGTCCACTTATTTTTGCTGTGAAGACCACTTCGATAAAATTGGAAACGTGTTATAACATAAATTCTAGTAAAATATATATTTTTTTTAATACGGCTTTTTCGATATCCTTATGATACATAGCGACAATAAGTGACAGTTTGTCAAGCCTCTACTAACCTAAAAACTCAAGGTCGGCAAATTATTAAAATTTGCTTTTACAAATCCACTTTCACACATCGTTGCACGAAAATTAAACTAGTTTTCCACTTTTTGAAAATGCTCAAGATGTTTTCCGATGTAAAATGACACCAAATTGTACACTTGTGTACACTTTCGTGTAAAGTCGTACGCATGGCCTATTTAGGGGGCGTCCATAAATTACGTAACGCAATTGGGGGACGGGGGTGGCATCGGCCTGGCGTTACGGTCTACGTACGTGGGGGGAGGGGGTCGAGGTTTCCGTTACGTTACGATTTTAGAACTGTCAGAAATAGCAAAATTTCTGCATGTTCAAGTGTTTCTATTTAAAACTCATCGTTCAGAATAGATGAAATGCAAGCTTTTATTATTTTGAGAAATATAATGAAGATGAAAACCCGTCATATCGCCCGCGACTTGATACTTTAATGTAAGTATCTAAATATTCTTAAAAAAAAACATAACTTTATATCAAGAAAAACGGAACGAAAACTTTGATCGCGATTTTCTCGAAACCACTTTTTTCGACCTTGTCTCAGTGAATACGCAAAAACTTATCAAGCGATTGTCGATTTTTTAAAAGCATTTTTGTAATCGCAGTGACCGGTTGTACGTAGCCGATTTTCTTAAATTTTGTTCATTATTATTTTTAATGGTTGCTCGAGTGCAAAAAAGGGCCTTGATGATAGAAAAAATGTCCAAACAGTCAGCATTTCGTAAAAAAAAACTAAAATAAAAAACGGCTACGCATAACGATAGCTACATTTGTACAGATATCGATAAATTGTTGACTTTTTATGTACAGATAACCTTTCATAAAGATATCGATGGGACAAGAGAATTTTTTTTCTTCGCCAAATAAGGGTTACTTTTTGAAAAAATCATAAAAATTAGTATAAAACTAGATGAATATATACTTCATAAAATGAGTATAAAACCGATCCTTTTATAATTAGTTTTTTGAAGAAAAAAAAAAAAAAAAACGCAATTATTGACGACGAAGCACCCGTCACGTAAGCGGAATAGGGAAGTGGTTCACGCCAAGCGACACGGTTCTGTTACGTGGGGGAAGTGAAAAAATGGGAAATTTTGCGTTACGTAATTTATGGACGACGCCCCCTTGGCCCCCTCGCGTTCGAAGCGTGACGTCACAAGCGCCAGCGCCGATAGCGTGGCGTTTTGGCGCCAACATCTACAGTTTGAATTATCGTGATATAAAACAATTAAAAATTATCTTCAGAATTATGTCAAAGAAAAACCCTTTTGACATTTTGTTTTTTTTTTTTATCACAAAAGATCAATTCTAAATTTAAAAATCAATAATCAATACAACGTAAATGGCAAGTTACTTTTTCCATATGGTAAAAAAACGTTTGGGCAAACAATTCGTTTTTTTTATATTCGAAATTACGGGCAAGTATCCCAGCCACGCGAAGCAGCACACCGTTTTGAAAAAAGTATTGCAATCGTAAGAGTTTTTTTCTTCTATCTGTACGGTTTGTCACTTGAATGGGAAACAATGTGAACTTTGTCAAAAGATTATCGTTCTTATCATTGGATAAAGCATGATACAGCGTCTATAGCGGCGGCGGCGCGTCTAACTCGCGTTTCAACGTCACGGTCCGTCTAATCAAAAATTTAAAACTGATTGCATTGGGTTATAGTGGATAAATGATTTTTCCCATAACCATCATTATCAATAAAGATCATAATGAATATTTTTTAATTCTACAAGTCGATTTGTTCACGCGTCCTCCAGTCTTGACGCTAGAATCGAGTGTCGCGAGCGAAGGTAAGGAAAAGTACAAGCCTCTGAGTGGCGTAGCGTTCTCGCTGGTGGTTCAAAGAACATGTAGCTCATTGCGACGACGTTCAACTATCATTGTTCTTCGGAGAGGTTACTCCGAACCAAATATTCGAAAGGCACTCGGTTCGGATTGCTCAAATTGTCGAGAAGGTGACCGGAGAAGTTCCAGACATGCAACAATTATCAGAACAGAAAAACGTCGACGAGATGAAACCTCGGGCGCGTTTCACCGCCGACGAAAGGTCAGTGAGTCGCGTCAGCACAGAGTACCAACCCCGACGAATCAATGAGAAGATGCAACAAAGAATGTCACTGAATTCTATTTATAACAAAGTTTAATCAATTTCATTGATGCGTGTTCACTACGGAGTTAAATAAGAGGCTTTCGTACGATGAATGAATCGGTAAGACAGTTTGTCTCTAGACTCGTGAGAAATATACAACGATAGAGGAAACAAATGTGCAACTGACAAGTATCGAGACTGTGATAGGTGAAAAGTCGACGTTCGAACGCGGAACGAACGGCTATAACGTACGAACGAGCGTCGAATAACACAATACACGAAATGTCTACGGCGAGATTCGGTATACATAATTCGAAAGCCGAACAGCGGCGGGAGCTCCGCATCGCGCCGCCTAGTGTTTAAACCGTGTCGCGAGAAAACTTTAAGTAAAGTCGAATGGCGTATTATCCGCTATAAGGTACAAAATTCTTGCAGCAGGAGTCGAATTTCTCGTCTTCGCACGGAGAATAACTAAACCGGAGGATTATCCGAGGCGTGCCAGGCTCCCGAAAATTGAGTTCGTTGCGCTGGCGGCTGGTAGATCGGTTGAGCGCTCCTTTGTTGACCGCGTTTCCTGTTGTTGAAATTTTTTGGCCCGAGATTTCCCCCACCTCCTCCGGCTCCACCGCCACCTCGTCGAAACTCCATACCTGTCGATTGAGAAAGCCTTTACCTTTTCATTCGTCACAGTACAGGATATATTTTAGGGTCATGCTAACAGCGATATCCATCAAATTTTAACTCGACAAAACTACTTACTCTATTTACATAATCATCATCGTGTATCGTTAGTGTACACATTAACCAAGTTAACGAAACTATTTCGAGAAAAGATTGTACAAATAATTTATCATGTAAATTTCTTGCGAAACGGAAAGGTTTCGCACGACTCGTAATACCATTTTGATTTTCCCAACAGAATTCAATTTAATAAATCGCATTATTGTCATGAACAATGTACAACCGCTGAGACCGTACGTCTTTTGGGCCACGACAATGGATATTTCTATTTTTTTTTTTAAAGCCATCTTCGTTAATATGTATACCAATGGTATGCGAAAAATTAAGTGAATCGCATGAGCAGTTTTACAACAATTAATTCTTCAAGCTGTGCCCATTTTATAGTATGCCACCGTAGTATAGACACGTGTTGGACGTCCGATTAGACGGACTCCAAGGCGGATTACATTTCGGATAAACGAAGAGAAATTCGCTGTTTGTCCCTTCAGAAAGCGGCGGGTGTTTCTTTTGTTTTTCCGAGATATATCATTAATCTCGGAAAACATTGGTAATCTGCAAATGAGCTATATTTCTCGCACGCTCATGGCCGCTCGGTCCATGTATGCGTTGCTCTCAATTAGTCCAAGTACGAGGGTTCCTACCAGATATGTGATTGTCGAGCTGATCGCCACGAGCCTGACGGCTGCCGTAACCACGCTGATCGTTTCGCCTAGTTGTCGGTGGCGGAGGCGGCGGTAAATATTCCTGCGGTTCCTTGCGTTCAAAAAGGTACATGGCCTTTAATTTACTTTAATGGATATGACGATGGCTATGAAGCATACAAAAGAGTTGACTGACATCAAAAAGAAGAATCTCCAGCGATAGACGTACCTCCGTTATGGGTATGCAGTCGTCCTGCAACACTTCCTCGTAGTTGTCGAAGTCTTTGAAACGGACAACGCAAGTCGTCGCGGATATGGCAGTGACCTGAGCGTTGTAATACTACAAAAGAGCAAGGCGCGAGAGTTGAAAGATGGTCTTGGCTCATAGAGCAAACTGCGATTAAAACGGCGAGTTTATAATTTTTAAGCTTACCCCGAGCACCAACACTACGAAACACGAATACTCACTTGATTATCCTCCCAGTACTTGGCCATACAGTGGTCTCCCAATTTCCAGAGCCAAGGTGCACCTGAAAATTCGTCGTTGGAATTTGAATTGCTTCCGCAATTATTTTTGTACGGCTCGTTCGAGGCGCTTGAATGATGATGATGCTGTTGTCTGTTGGGGTTATTCTTATAATTCGAATCGAATGTATTTGACGAAGCCGCGTAAGTTTTATGACCGGACTCGTCCCGACTTCGATTTTGCCTGCCATGGGAAAAATCGTGAACCGCCGGTGGGAGCTGCTTGTTCTTTGGCTCGTTGTTCGTTTGCTGTTGATATCTGGTATCGGTGCGTTGATGATTTTTCACTATTTGCTCGTGAGACCGGTGATTCTTGTTTGTACAAGTGGCGGAATCGGCCGAATTGAAAAGACCGATTTCACCGCGTGGTTGCCAAAGCGGAGTAACTATATTCTTGTGATCGTTGCCATGAAAAGCCCCCTTCGGATGGCTGCTCTTGGACCCACTCTCCTGGTGATTATTATTTCCGTGCGTCTCCTGATTTTTTTGGAATCTCGGTGGTCTGCTACCGCCGCCGCCTTGATGCGGCGCGTTCCCAAAATTTTGATTAGCCGCCGCCGACGCCAAATTGTTACAACACTCGTTGCTCGATCGCTTCGTGTATTTCAGGTCGTCGAACCCGTGCTTCGGGGCTCCGGCATACGCGCGGCCACCTCGTTGAGCTCTACGACAAAATAGTCTTCATTGTTTGCGCGCGTTGTTCGAACAACGAACACGTCAAAACGCTGGTATTTCACGCCGCGTGCGAAAATCAAATTGCGTTTAAAAGAAAGCTCGACGTTTTGGACGGCATTGATATAATTCATTTACTGAGGGAAAGGTACCTACCTTCCACCTTTTCCAGCTTGTAAATTTTCCAAGCCTCGCAGTTCCAGCCGCTCAAATTGGTTCTCTAAACTTTGTAGAGCTATGTTATGCTCGTTTGGTCTTTGGTGATGAAACTGATTATGCGAATTAGCATGAACGTCCGGTACGTCGCTTTGGGCCGGTAGCTTGTCCTCCAAAAAATCGAAGAGAGACACTTTACCGCTGCTCGGCTTCGTTTCTTCGTTTTTCTTCTCGAATCGCTTGGAGCGAGGCTCGCGAGGCTCCCGAGGCTCGCGTGCTCCGGACGATCGGCTGTCATTCGTTCGTTGCAGCGATTTGAGCGCCCTCTCAACGTGATTACGATTTATCTTCAACGCGTATTCAGCTTGCTCGAGGGTGAATCCTTGATCGACTATCCGCTGGACACTGTGATCCAGCAGCTGTCAAGGAATTGTAACATTGAAAATGTGAAACGGGGCGGCTTTTACCTCAGCGTCCGCTACGTTCGTGCGAAAACACACACACACACACACACACACACACACACACACACACACACACACACACACTGCCGGGAATATGGATACACACTAGAATTTTCGATCGGGACCAAGTGTCCCAGTGTTTCAAAGAGCAGTGCACTTTTCACAAATGCATTACGAGTCGTAGTCGGTGTTTGAGTTTAAGATGAAACATCGAGGGAAAAAAGTACGATTGAGGCAAATGTTGATTCACCGTTGATGACTGCTGTCCAACGAGGTTAGCTGCCCATTCACCGGCGCAGCTTTCAACGAGTATTCTTTCTACGTAGAAACTAACAGTTTTCCAATTGCAGTTTTCCTGTTGCGTTTAGATTATATTTTTCGTGTGCGTGCTCTTTTCTCATGGTGAAAGAACCTTTTTTTCAGCGTTAACTATAGGACTATTTTATTATCCAAAAGTACTATATCTCAAAAGTATTACCCATTGATTGTAGCAAGATTTTTTTTTGCGAAATCTAATAAATATGATTTTAAGTGAAAATGTCAAATTTTTTTGGCATTCAGTGTTCAACATTTTTCAAACTTATTCTTTGTGTCAATTGGACCGATAGGCTTGGTACAGCAACAGTTTGAAAAGGACAGAGGTCATTTTGAGCCCGTGTGACCAGCGCGCAAAGTTCCAGTAGCGTCACTACGAAGAGTCCAAAAGATTGAAATTCGGAAAAACAAAGATTCGAGAAATTTTGTTTGTACGAGATTGGTTCTGTCGGACGAGGGAAGTGTGTCTTTTCGCTGCTGGCACGTACACACTCGGCTCAAGTGCTCACCTGTTTATTTCCACCGCCAAAAACTTTTTTTCCACCAAGGCGAGCAGCCTCAGCGATCGCATCTTGTCGCTGGGTCTCGAATTCCGTAGTCTCTTTGTCAGTATCTTTGCCCAGGGCCTTGAAATTCTTGTCCCTCTCAAGTCCACCCTTTACAATCTTCTTGCCGAACGGAATCCACGGCGGAGGACCCCCCTCCTCCGGTGATCGCAAGCGCGAATGGGTGGCCAGTTTCTTTATTCGAAAAATAATCCACAATCAGTCAACACAGCAATAGCGGCCCTGTTCAAACAGCGGCGTATTCGATTGCGTAAATACTTCGTCACTCACTCTATTTAATTCCCACTTTTCCACAAGATGAGCTACTCTGCCATTTAGCACGCGAGCAATACTTTTAGGTCCCAACAGCAGGAGACCGTGGGACTGTGTAACATTGCCAGATTTTAAGAGTATCTTCGTCCCTGGTGGCGTATTCAGGCTGGGAAAAAAATGTGCGGAAGTTAGAGTCGTTGGAGGTTGGAAAAGCCAAAAACGTAGCGTCTCGAATAAGCGATACGAAATCATAAGTCGGCAAGATTACCCTATTCCAGAGATATGATCGATCTCCACAGCCTGATAATTATTTTTGCCGTCGGTCAAGGATAGCTTGAGCATACGCGGTGCAGCACGTGACTCCTCGTTATATTTTGGCGCAGCTATGTTCCGTAATTTTTGAATTTGCAGAACTACGTTGCCTTTAGCAATGTCGCCTTGGCCGCTGCCAATTTCTTTAAGATCCATCTGAACAAAAAGAAACGGTCCTGATCGATACTGTCGTTTAGTAACGATAGGTGCGTCGAACGAAGGAACGTAACGAAAGTTTCATTGGGTCACGAGTCAACTTCTATCGTGCTATGTTATTGTTGCAAAAGTATCTCGCGGGTCTGTATAAGATTGGGCCGTTTAGCGAAAAGAATCGTCATTCAAATTAGCGCACTCACGTCGATGGCTCTGAGAATGACTTTTTGTACGTCCCCTATGGATCCAAAATCGCTCGCCAGATCGTATCCCTGCTCCGAAAGGTACCTGAGATCGGGAACAAGTTTTCGTACATAATTCCGGTCGGAATGTGGTTAAGGTTATAGCCGCGCTTGTGGCGACTGGAACGAATGCGCTTACCAGCCTTCCCCCTGTAATTTATGCATTGTGGAGAAAAGGTCTTCTTACTCGTGCTTTACTAATTGCGTTCGGTCGATTCTCCCGCTGACTCCGCGAGCGAAATATTTTCGCGACTTTACAGAGGCCCGCGCGCCACAGACACGAGTAAACATTTGTCAGCTGACGTACATTTTTTTTCGTTCGAATTCACGCTTTGCTGGATGATAAATGTTGCAGATGATGAGATGGTCGAATGTTCACGTGAGGGGAAAGTGTGGATTATAACGCTATTTTTCAATGTAGCCCAATCGATTTTATTTCCAATTGCAAGAGCTCGTGAGGATCCCATCCGGCGGCGCTCTTTGCCATTCTTTGCATGGAGCCTAGATACCAGGGGACCAGCCCCCTGACCGTGGAGCCTAGAACCCAGGAGTTTCAGCGGCAATGCAAAGGCGCTGAAAAAAGCGTCCCCAAAATGTATCGAAGTGATGGCGCTGGGGTGCAGCGGCACCTACATATATAGTAATATATTGGTCAACGAGGTGAAGGTGATCCGATGAGTTTCTAACCTCACGACAGACCGATCGTGACATCAAACGTCAAAATATCCGCCGATTCATAATTTCTTCATGACGGTTCGAAAAAAAAAACTCGAAAGCGAGAAAAGATCTCAAACTCAAACTCAAAATGGCGGCGAAATGGCGCATCTAGAAAAACATGTTTTTTTTTTACAAATAGCTTCACGGGGGAACAGTTTTCTCGTAAAGTATAAGACCTCAAACAAAAACCAAAAAAATTATCTAGAAATTTGCTTTCAAATTTTGAAAAAATAGCCCACTTTGAAGGAAATAAATCGATTTTTTGCCAAAAAAGCAGTAAATTGTTTATAAAAAAAGGTTACATTTAATCGAAAAACGGGTACGTACTCCAGTGCTGCTATTAAAATTTCAAAGCGATGGTGTTGGACACAAAGGTGTTCAAGTAATCCGTCTTCAGAGATTGGAAAAAGTGGTTTCGTGAAATACTCATTTAAACTACCAAAGTATTTTTAGGCAAGATGACGTCTTTCCAAAATCCTAGAGTGGTGTTATCTCTTAAGACAAATGAGGGTTAGGTGCATCAGCTGTGATCTGTCTTATAGATCGCACCCATGTTTAGCGTATATCCGACACATATAAGTGCCGGAGGACCCCGGCGCCATCATTTCTCGTTCTCATTCTAGGGACGAGTTCAAAGGCCTCGCTGAATCTACTGGTATCTAGCCTCCATCCCCCTGACACTGCATGTACGTTGCATCGCGGTGTTTCGATTATTTTACGTAAATAAAAATCTATTGTAGATGACTTTATGAAAACCATGATTCGCGTGTATGATGGATTTGAATCATAATTGAATTATTTAGCTTAGGGTTAGCTATTTCGAATATTTCACGAAAGTATCGAATCGTTCATCTGCCCTGACAGATCGTGACACCGTAGTTTTTCGGTGTTGGGGATCACGTGTAGGGTGTCAAATTACAATTTTAACGCCGAAAAAATTTGGTGCCGACACCCTACCTGAACGAGGCTGTTTTGGGTGTTGACACCCAAATCAGTGTCGACACCGTATTTTTGGGTGTCGACGCCCAAAACAGCCTCAGTCCAGATCAGTGTTAATACCGTTTTTTTGTGTTTCGACACCCAAATTAGTGTTGACACCTTTTTTTTTTATGGGTGTCGACATCCAAAACAGCCTTGGTTCAGATCAGTGTTAATACCGTTTTTCTATGTGTCGACACCCAAATTAGTGTTGACACCTTTATTTATGGGTGTTGACACCCAAAACAACGTGGGTCCAGATCAGTGTCAGCACCGTTTTCTTGGGTATCGACAAGCAAATGAGTGTCGACACCGTTTTTTTGGGTGTCAAATGGTCATTTGACACTTGGGTGTTGCGATCTGTCAGGATGATCGCAGGATTTAGAGCCGAAGGCTGTCACATAACAACCAACGCTAGGTAGTGGCGTTTTCGAGAACTAAAACGCCGCGACAAAACGCGTTTCCGTTTATCGCATAGGAATAGTAGGTCACGGTCACGGTCACGGTCTTATATACAGGTCGCGAAACTCCGTCAGATGAGGGGGGTCGCTTACTGAAGAATTTTTTTTAATACACTGGCCGCTAGAGGCGCCGCTATCTTAAAAGCGTTGGCGGCGAGGTGAGGTACACCTCACCAAAGTTAGCCCCGCCACTTTGACTAAACAAACTTTTTTTCAACGGATCGTTTGGTGGTCGTTTGGTAGCGTTTGGTAGTCCATTTAAATCGTTTGGGAACTTCCCGTTATAACGGAAATCAAAAAGAAAATTCCGATCCATGAGATAGGACGAAGAGCAGCGGAAAAAGACTCGATAACCAACGTCATCTATCGCAAAAACGTCGTATATTATCGCGACCAATCGAAGCTTTCCGTTTCGGATACGCGTCATTTCTTTCGGTTCGGTCGGAGTTTATTAACAACTCTAACTATTAAAATGTCACATCGTTCTACCCCTGCGCCTTCTGGCGACCAATCACAGCTCTCTATTCCTCTGATACGCACGTATTTTGTGTTATCGTGTTAGAATGATCGACTACCAAGCGTCCCGAATGGAATACCAAACCCTACCGGATGTTTTTCTATCGACCGCGGCCCATTAGAACGTAATCGGACAAGAAATAACGAGTGAATGTATGCTAATAAATCATTCTGCCAGTGCGGCTTCTGGCGACCAATCTCAGCGCTCCATTCCCGATTCGCTGTATTTTGCGTTAGCGTTATTGATTGATCGACTATCAAACGACCTGAATAGAATGCCAAACGCTATGATTTATTTTTCTATCGATTAAGTCTCATCACAATGAATTAGCCACAAAATGATAGGTGAATTTTTGTTATGAATTCCTTTTTTCGCTGCGGCTTCTGGCGACCAATAGCGGCTCACCATGATCAACTGAACGGTGAACTGTAATTGGTCGCCACAAGTCGCGGCGGACAAAGAACCTATTTACGCACGCACGACTACTAAACGATTCGTGGATAAAAGCTTGATTAGTCAAAGTGAGGGGGGCGGGTGCCAAATTGTGGAACGGTTTTTAAATCTCAATTAAAGAAAAACGGAAAACTACCGAACGATTTCAATGCGCTACCAAACGACCGCCAAACGATTCGTAATAAACGGCCGATTAGTCGAAATGGTGGGGCGGGGTAAATTATGGACGAGTTTTTTTAATCTTGATTTTTTTTAACTGGAAACTACCAAACGATTTCAATGGGCTAATGCACGGTACCAAACGATTCGTAAAACAAAGGCCGATTAGTCGGAGTGTGGGGGGGGGGGCAGAAGACCGATTAGTATCGGACCATAATTCCCCCGCCGCCCCAACTTCGACTAATCGGCCATTTTTTTACAAATCGTTTGGCGGTTGTTTGGTAGCGTTTATTAGTCCATTGAAATCGTCGTTTGGTAGTTTCCCGTTTTTAGAAAAACGAGATTTAAAAATCGGTCCATAACTTGGAATTGCCCCCACTATGTGTAAGCGGCCATTTTCTTCACGAATCATTTAGGCCCGGTCCCACAACTCTCGGGTAACCGATTTGACCGGAGTTTAGCCAGCTCAGCGTGCTTCTGATTGGAACTGTCGCCCTTAAACTTCGGTTAGCTCGGTTAACAGAGAGTTGTGGAACCGCGCGGGCCTTAATCGTCGTTTAACAACCAATCACGCCCTTTCATTCAGGACCCACAAGTATTTGGCATTGGAATAATTTCGTGTTCGACTACCAAACCCCTCGGATAGAATACCAAACACTATAATATGCGCTTCTATCGATCAAGTCTCATTAGAGGAGGATCAACCAAAAATAACCTGGGAATTTGCGAAAATAGGTTATTTTTCCGCCGCGGCTTCTAGTCACCACGCATAGCTTACCATTCATGATCCGCATGTATTTTTCATTAGCCTAATTTTATGATAAACAACCATACGCCCTGAATAGAATAACAAACGTTGCCGCATATGTTTCTTTTGATCAAGAATAGTTGGATCAATATGGGTAAAAAGATAACGGGTGAATTTGCGTTCATCAGACGTTCTAGGACTACGGTTTCTGGCAACCAATCAGAACCGTCCACTGAGGATTCACATGTATTTTGCGTTGGCATAATTTAGCGATCGACTACGAAACGTCATGAATAGAATATCAAACGCTATTAGATGTTTTTCTATTGATTAAGTCTTACAATAATGAAATTAGCCACAAAATAATGGGTGAATTTTTGTTAGAAATTCTTTTTTCCGGTGCGGCTTCTGGCGACTAATCACGGCTCGCCGTTCACGATACACGCGTATTTCCCCGTTGGCGCAATCGAGTGATCGACTACAAATCGTTGCAAAATTAATACCAATCGCAGTCCTCTAATCAAGACGCCGGATATCCGTTCTTGATTCGGTTATGACTTTGGATCCTGATCTGTCATAGCCGAGGCGTAACATTTTTTTCATCCGTGACCTCATTTGGAAATAATTATTTAATTGAAGTGTGCCGAAACTTATTACTAAGAAAGAATCAAATCAAAGGACCCAACGATGGGCCGCCTGCTGGATACCACCATATACTTAGCCGGACGATTTGAACTTGTCAATGTTTTTTCATTCCTAATCGTTTGGCGGTCGTTTGGTGGTGATTCGTAGCCTAGTAAGAAGGATTGGCGGTCGACCGTTTCGGTATAATTAAATGAGACTTTTTTCCGTAAAGTTGGCCGGACCTTTTTTTTTATTTATCACGCAATCCATAAAATGCCATGCCGAATCGACGCAGAATCGTTTGGTGGATACAAATATGCAAATCCCAGCGTTTGGTAGTTAATTCGTTAGTTATCCCGGTCGAAAAACTATCTCCATCCAGGCACATACGATGGAGGGCGATAATTGGTGATTTATAGATACAACGGAATACGGCACAGTGATATTTCAATTTATTTATGTTTATCTTCGCCGATCTCGTTCCAATAAGTCTCAAACGGACGAAAATCATTTGGTAGTGTTTGGTATCGTAATTGAAACGTTTGGTAGTTAATTCCTTAATTACGCCAATCGAAAAACCATTTATGTTTAGATGAAGGAATAGAGGGCTGTAGTTGGCTGTTAAGAGATCCAACGGAATACAGAGTAGCGATATAAGAATTTCTTTATGTTTTTTTTTCACCGATCTCGTTCCAATAAGTCTCATACGGAAGATAATCGTTCGGTAGTGCTTGGTAGCTTTATTAAACCGTTTGGTAGATAATTCCTCAATGACGCCGATCAAAAAGTGATCTAGCCTTAGACGGAGGACATAGAGGGCTGTAATTGGCTGCTGACGGATCTAACGGAATACGGGGCAGTAATATTTCAGTTTCATTATGTTCTTCTTCACCGATCTCGTTTTAATAAGTCTCACACAGAAGATAATCATTTGGTAGTGATTCGTAGCTTAATTAAACCGTTTAGTCGTTAATTCCATAATTACCTAATCGAAAAACCATCTATGTTTGGAAGAGGTTATAGAGGGCTGTAGTTGGCTGCTGATGGATCTAACGGAATACGGAGCGGTGATATTTAGATTTCATTTTCTTTTTTTCACCGATCTCGTTCCAATAAGTCCAATAAGTCAGCTAGCGACACACAATAAGAGGCTCCCTTTCTTCCGTTATCGGGCATGCATTTTGCTGTCGCTAGCTAACGATAACAAAAACAGTCGCTATCGAGTTACGGAATCGCGCTGCTGGAGCGCGAAGAATATGATAACACACTGTTCACCGCCGCTGTAAACGTACGCGAGAAGAATGAGAAAGTGAACGTAACGCAAAGAGGGCGGGAGGAACCGGAACTTTCTTACCTTCTTCCAACCTCCAACCGTAATTAATCTTTTTGCTTAGCACGCAGCTCCCGATCATAGTTTAAACTCTAGATCAGGTTTGACTTATTTGGCTGTTTGATTTGTATAATTTCTTTTTATTGGCTTTTTCAGCCGTACAGGGTCGCCCCCTTTTTACGAACCCCACAATCCGCCTCAACGTCGTTCTACCGTCGATTCCACATCGCTCCTCTGTCGCCCATTCCACTACCCCTATATCCCCTCCACAACTTCCCCGTACAACCATACCGCCTCCACCCCGCCGCCACCGCAAATGACCGACACCGCTGTATCGTATTCGCCGTGACATATTTGCCATGGACATAGGGAAACTGCGGAAAAGCTATACCGATACAGCCGGTCCCAAGTTCACCTCGCAGTCACGGAACTAGTCGTCTTTCGCCGAGAAATGTCGAAGCAAATCGTTTCACGACGAAAGTGACGCGACTGGGCAGGGAGATTAGAGTAAAGGAGTGGACACTCCATAGGAGATAAGCAGCGAAAGATGGCCCCAAAATCCCGACTTATAAGTGACCGCAAGAGGCGCTGCGAACGACATTCTCCGATGTATAGTAATACTTGTAGCCACGGTCTTACATACAGGTCTTGAAACTCTGGTGGTGGGGGATGGCCTCTTATCGAAGCACCGAATTTTTCAACTCTCGACCACGAGTGTCGCTGCGATAGAGTGATGCAGGCTGTGCGAGAGAGATGGAAATCGATTGTTGACTCATAGGAACCTAACCTAGCTGTACAATTGGCTGGTATAGGCAAATTATGATATTCAATGTTAAAAGTGCATAATGGACCTAAATACAATTAAAAGTAACTTTATCGTAAACCTGAAAAAAACCGAAAGACTATAGTTATCCAAGTGGGTACAATGAACATGAATGTTTTTTATATAGGTGCCAATGTGAGCTCGTGTTGGTCGAGGGGTTCGGTGCAAGCTTCGTAATGCTGCTTTCCGGGGTTCGATCCCTGTGCGCTCGGTTTTTAAACACATGTTTTAAAAAAATAGGCTTTACGCGTTGTTTTAATTGACCGGAAAATAAATGACAACTATTCCAGACCGAAACACTTGCAGGATGTATTTCTTGAAAATGAAACAAATACTTAAGAAACAGTGCTTCTTTTGCAATTCTTCATTCCCTCTTCGAAAAATTTTAATGCATTTCCCAAGAAACATTTTTAATAATCTCTACTTTGCAATTTCTGAAACGGTGTGCGTTGGTAAATTTAAAAAAAAAACACCCCTTTTCTGACCTTTAAGCGAACGACTCTCGAGTAGGATAAATAAAAATAATTCACTTACTTTGTTTTATGTTTTCCAGCCTGGAAAGTATGTATTGTAATTATCCCAGTAATTTTTCATTTTTATTCAGGTTCCCGGCTCCAACGCGAAATAAATAATTTCAATCATTCCATAAACTGAAGGTTTTATTGTCCTGAAAAAAAAAATATGTTTTTTTCATTTCTCCTGAAATTATCATACATTATAGGTGTGAGCAGATTGACGTCGCTATGATCAAACAATTTTATTTTGCAAGTGTTTTGCAACAGAAGTGAAGGAATAAGTGTTTTTGCAGATTATAGTTAGGCAATGTCGTGCTCTTTCTGAAATTAATGTTAATGCTGGGTCCATTTTGCCATCTTATTTCGTTGGACATATTTTTTATCGCACTGTACATTTTTCTGATGCGTATGTTGCCGCATTCTCAGTCGAACGTAGTACACAATGGCATACGATAAAATCTCGGAAGCATGTTCTGCACACGGAAAAGTAAATTCGTAAGTCTCAAGGACTTCATTGACAGTCAAATCGAAGACATTTTTGCTCGAAGAGTATTTCGCAAACGATACTTCGACGTGACGAATAAGCCGGAAAAAATGCAAATTAGCATGAATCAAGCCACCGCGAGTCTTCATTGTCACTAGTTGCGACAGAGAAGAAGTGCAACCCGAGTTTAATGTCGCAGCTCTATCACACGACGTACAGGACCTGAACCGTTTTATAACCTGTTTGCACAGGTAACCTGGAAGTGCAGGGTAATTGTATTAGCGTACCATTAATGTGAAAACCGTGGCCCGAGAAGTAGGAAAATTCGAATTCTACGTTGATTGTAAACTTAGCTAGCAAAAGAAGCAATGCGTGATAACGAGGTATGTTAGTATATCAAATACCTAAATTTATGATTAGTAAGAAAAAGCTTAAGTGAGCAAAACCAGTTAAAACGGAAAAGATGTCACGTAATAAATTATGCAGTCGAGCACAGGGGCGAGAGCATAATCGTGGTCGGGATTACTATCGATGGCATCATCCGCCTCCCAATCACCATGCTGTAATGCCGTATCCAATTTTTTCTTGATTTCCTGCATGCATCGAGAACTTTTAGCCTCCACCTTGTCGCCCTAAGCAGCCTTCAGATCGCTGATTGAAATTAAAATCGGTGGCGAATTCTCATCGGAAACGGTGCAATTTCCAGATTTTGGTGGTTTGATGACACCGTAGACCGATAATAACTTGTAGAGCTGTAAAAATGTAGGGCAGTTTGGATGATCGTTGCAGCCTGCCGCTTGACGGATCGTGCCGAAAAATTTCTGAAACATTGAAATGAAGTTATCAATCTTCAAGAATCAAATATACGTGAAAGTATTTTTAAATACAAGCAATTGTCAGAACATTTTCGCAAAAAAGGGTAGCAGCAATGAATTCACAACAAATTACCTCCAAGTTATCTTGATTTACTTTGCCGGGCAACAAGTACTCGAACTCGCAGCGATCGATTAGATAGCGGCATATATCCATTGTCGATTGCAGAGAAATTCTCAATCCACGTGACGTTTCAGCGGTGAGATATTCTTCTGGCTTTATATCTCCGTTCAGCATGGATGATTCCCATGTATTTAGCCACTGCAACGAATCCTCGAGTACCTTGTGTGGGAAACGTTCGGTAGAATGTATATATCATGTATGAGTAGCATGAGTAGCATTTAGTGCTAAAATAGGGTAATATACGTACAAGTCATTTTCTAGTAACGAAAATATGTTGAAAAGTATGGCGGAAGTAAATCACAGCTTTACCTTGAAATCATCAGAATGCGGAGTAAGTCCTTGATTCTGAGACTTTCGGTTTAATGCGTCAAACATATCGTTAATACGTTTGCAAAAGATTATTGTTTCCTCGCACCCATCGAGTCCATGGTATCCATGCGACTGGTAGAACGCCAGGCCTTGAGCAACGGAGTATTGTATTTCGGTTCGAAATGGCTTTCGCACACAACGTGTCTCGGCTCTAATTTTCCAACTCCCGGTAACGCGGCCTCCCATTTTTTTAACTGCGCCAATTCTCTCGGCACCCGAAACACAGAGCGTTTCAATTTTTCACTCCGCGAGCCTGTTCTACAAGTTGGCACAATACACCACTTAGTCATTTTTTAATATCACCGTTTTTACAAGTTAACAAGTAGAGCGCGTCACGTGTGGTCGCGTGAATCAGCGGTTATGTTTGGGGTTTGTTTACTTTTGAAATCTCCGTCTCTCTCACACAGCCTGCATCACTGTACAGCAGCGACCCTCGTGGTCAAGAGTTGAAACATTCGGTGCTTCAATAAGAGGCCATCCCCCACCACTGAAATTTGAGGGAGTTTCAAGGCCTGTATGTAAGACCGTGCTTGTAGCTAAAGGTTCTAGGCATGCGCATGTAGCCGACGGAAAGCTAAGCAAGAGAGTATATCTATATATAAGGGAAAACCGATTGCAGCGCCACGGACAAACTTCTATTTTCCTCGATTTTGGAGCCACATCGTTAGCACACAGTGTCCACTCCTTTACTCTAGTCTCCCTGGCGGTTAGGATGCGTATTCGATCCTCTTTCATCTCTCTTACACGACATCGATACTCAGCCTACTTCTCCAGGTCTTAGAGATAGTGGCTCCTTCTCTATTTGACGACATCTTCGTAGCTATTTCGACATGCACAGATCGGACTCCTCCCACTCTAAGAGTTTCCATACCCAGCCCCACCGCGCCGGGCCGCTTGGTTGTACGTTAGCGAGAAGGCGATCCGTTCGTCGTTCGTTCATTTGAAGCCACGCTACGCGTACAAGCGGTAAGTTTAATCCTTTTGCACCCGTGTGCTCGATGGATTTTTAGTACACTACCCGCATTTTGTAGCTTCACCCCATCTTGTCCGTATCAATGTACAAAATATTTTTATCGTCCTTTGAACGGAAAAGCAAAAAAAAAAACGTATCTCGACGCAAAGCTACGCTGCAGTGATGATACACTCGTATAGTCTCGTTCGTATGAACATCATTGATTATAAGAATACACAAAAAAAAGTACTGAATTGAAGGCAAGAGTAGCGATATCCGGAGGGTCGTCGGTACGCGAGGTAAATGGTACTTCCTCCATTTTTTCCAGATACTGCAATTGCTGCACCGGTGAGCGATAGAGCGTCCAGCTGAATGCTTCTGCTTCCGAGCGACGCAGGTAAATGATTCTACGATTTTATTATCTCGTGTCGAACGAAGGGTTAAGACTTTCACTTTTCAAGCACCTTTACCCTTTAACCTTTATGATGTAACGCGATTACCGCCCCAGTCTGAGCACCGTGAATGATTGGTATATTAATATCTGAAATGCGCGGCCCTGCGTCGGGACAGGTTCGGGAGCAAGTCCACCCAGAGTTCAATTCGTAATGTTCCATTTGTAGCGATGAAAACGATTATGCGGGTTGAAGCGGAATGGCGCCGTTTTTGGGAGTCGAAAGTACGACGCAAGCGACACCAGAGGTTCCGATGCAATTTCAACGTTGCACGTCCAAGGTAAATTCCATCCTTGTTTACTCTACAGCTATTCGTAAGCAAGTTGGGGGATGGCTGGCGGGGATTCGAATGACAAGTGGCAAATTATTACATCGGCGTATCGATTCGATAAGGCTTGCCAAAAATTTCGTTCTACTTGCTCAAAAGCATTTGTCATATCTGTTTTTTCGCAGGTGAGTGCCGGCCGTAGGTGATCAAGCTACGGAGCATGGGAGGAGTGACCGATAAAAGAGCTGCCGACAAAGAAAATTGAACGGCTTGCACAGAGCGGGTCGCCAGACGATTATTATCCGGTGCTTTAACTCTCTAGGTACGCATACTCGACTTTTTCATACGTATTGCGAAGTTGGCTATAGTTTTCACTGCTCTTTCAAAATTATTTCTCCGTCGCTGATGAATTTATAGTTATCCCTGCCTTACGTGTGTACATGGTGAGAAAAAATATGCCTGAGTTTGTGTTGCCCTTAATAATTTGTCCAACAAGTTATCCGCTCTTGGCTAATCCAATCGCCGTTCCTTTAGCTCTAAACGTTCAGCTATTCATATATCAAAGGATGCGGCAGAGTACTCGGCTCGACTAATGGTATGTTCCCTCATATATCCAAACTCTTGTCTTTAAAAAAAAAATTATTATTGATTCGTACTTCCATTGCTACAGAAAAATCCGCCACTGCTGAGCAGCCAAACCGATCGCATGGAGAGGGCCTCTTGTGACTGCCGCGTATGTCTATGTAACTGTCGACTTGCAGGAAGAAAAACAATCATGCGAGTAAACGATAAAAGACGGTGACAAAAAAGAACATCCGTTCCTAACCTCGATCCACCCCTGCCAGATGTTATAGCATAAAGTACGAAATTACACTAACCGGTATGGACATTGTTGTTTCACTAAGGCCCGGTTCCACAACTCTCGGTTAACCAAGTCCAGTCGCCCTTAAACTTCGGTTAACCGAGAGTTGTGGAACCGGGCCTAAGAGCAGTAACAATGAATAACAGGAGCTTCCTCTGGATTTTCGAAATACTTTGAAGAGGCGTGGATAATGTTGATTGGAAGGGAAAAAACCACGTTTTAGCCAACGTTAAAACGGAAAGTATGAACGGAACTGTAATAGCATTTGATAATTTAGCTACTCGCAAAAATGTACAGTGCATTAAAGTGACATTAAGTTACACCGCATAAAATTAAGTAAACTTTGATATATTTTATTTAACCGAAGCGTGTTTTTCTCGGTTTTCCGTGCGTGTGAACGGTACAGTTTGCGTTTCAACAACTTTCGCGGCGGTGGATTAGTTGCGGGGGGTGCAAGAAGCAGCACTTAGCTGCTGGTACGTAAATATCGTTAGGTTGAGCCACGGTCTGGCACACTGGTCTCTGGAAACTCCGGCGGTTTTTCGTGGTGGGGGTAGGTCGTGTTTTGGGGACGTTCTTAGACATTATGGCGGCCGCTAGAGTTGCTGCAATTCTCAAAAATCCGACAAATTTGGGAGAGCTGTGGGAAATATCCTGTCTTGTAGCTTCTCTCGCACTAACCACATTGTCGCTAAGTAGGTTCACAGTTTCTCTTTGCCTGTAGCACCGACCTTACGGCCAGGTTCCCATCGATCATCAGTGAGAGAGAGAGAGAGAGAGCTGATTTGCATATTCCCAGTGCGTCGTAAACAGTTCGTTTTTTTTTCTCGGAAAAACTAAAAGAAACACCGCCATTAAACGACGAACAACGATAGTTTTGAAGTTTGCATCGTTGGAATGCAACGAAAATTAATTCTTTTTAATTGTTAAATTTTTTGGCCGATTTAGCCTGTGAAGACCCCTGAACCGTTTTTACGTACTTTTATTAGAGATTTAGGATCTTAATTTTGTTGAAAAGAAAATACGAAAATTAAAAAAATCCACCCAATAACGTTACATTCTAACGATGCAAACTCAACGTCTTTCTCTTCGGTTGCCCGAAATGCGATCCGTCTGAGAAAGAACTCATAGATTGCGAAGGTTAAAGTTGCGATTGCGCTTCATGACATATTTTTCCGAGTATATTATTTCCGCAATGCCATTTGCTACGTGCTATAAATTCGCCATTATAATAAATGGTGATGTACAAATACGGAGATGGTACCGTGGCGGAAGTCCACGGGTGGGATTGCGACAGGGGGACCACCATAAACTTAGCCGAATGACTAACTTCTCATTGTTTTTCTCTTTCCTAATCGTTTGGCGGTGATCGGTAGCCTAATTTATTTATCACGCAATCCATAAAATGCCACGTCTAATCGATGCAGAATCGTTTGGTGGTCACAAATATGCAAATCCCAGCGTTTGGTACTTAATTCATTAGTTATCCCGGTCGAAGAACAATCTACGTCTAGGCGCATACGATAGAGGGCCGTAATTGGTCATTGATTGATCCAACGGAATACGGCGGAGTGATATTTCAATTTATGTTTTTCTTTATCCATCTCGTTCCAATAAGTCTCAAACACAAGCTAATCGTTTGGTAGTGATTGGTAGCTTAATTGAAACGTTTGTTAGTTAATTTCTTAATTACGCCGTTCGAAAAACCATCTACGGTTAGACGGAGGCGAAAGAGGGCTGTACTTGGCTGCTGATGGATCCAAAGGAATACGGCACAGTGATATTTCAATTCCTTTATGGTTTTTTTTTTCACCGATCTCGTTCCAATAAGTCTCAAACGAAAGATAATGATTTGGTAGTGATTGGTAGCTTAATTTAATCATTTGGTAGTTCATTTTTTAACTACGTCGATGGAAGACCATCGACATATCGGCGCAGTCGTTGGGGGGCTGTAAGTGGCCGCTGATGGATCGAACGGGAAGCAGAGTAGTGATACGCGGTTTCTTTATGTTCCAGGGAGACTAGAGTAAAGGAGTGGACACACTCCATAGGAGATAAGCAGCGAAAGACGGTCCCAAAATCCCGACTTATAAGTAACCGCAAAAAGTGCTCCGATCGCAATTCTCCGATCTATAGTAATACTTGTAGCTAAAGGTTCTAGGCATGCGCATGTAGCCGACGGAAAGCTAAGCAAGAGAGTATATCTCGATATAAGAGAAAGCCGATTGCAACGCCACCCACAGACTCTTATTTTCTAAGCTAGCACACAGTGTCCACTGCTTTGCTCTAGTCTCCCTGCCCAGTACTACTCTCGCCCCGTGGAGATGTTTAAAACCGTTCGAAGCATGCGGAGAAAAACTTTTTATCAAACTGCCATTCCACTTTATAACCTTGTGCAGCAATCCCATTGTTTGCTTTCATATAACTGACATGTAGTGGTGACAAGGTAACCTAATAAGTTTTGTTTAAAGCTGGCTTTCTATCGAAAGCAAGCTTTAAACATGACTTATCAGGTTACCTTTCCACCAGAAAAATGAGCCAAGAATATACATGAAACCCACCAATAGGATCACTTTATTTTATTATGAAGCAATCCTATTGGTTGGTTTCATATAGCTGACATCTCTGGTGGCAAATCAGCCTTGAGCTAAAACGAATCGCTTTAAGGCCAAGTGTCACACCGACCGAGCGGTCACGAGTGCGAGAGAGATAGCTGATTCTCAGATTCCCAGTGTTCTCCTAAATGATTGATTTTTTGAAAAGAAGAAAAGAAAAGAAACTCTGTGGAACGACGAACAACGTCTTTCTCTTCGCTTGCCCGGAATGTGCGTCGTTTGAGAGAACTTGGCACGAAGATTTTTACCGACCGGACGTGTGACCCATGTCCTTAACGTTAAAAATCGATCCACAACACGTATAAAAAAAAGAACTATACATCTCCGTGGGCAGTGAAAGGTACCAAAAATAATAAAGAACCAAGCCCTACGTGATTCACTCATTAGCAACCCTAAATTCGTGCGGCCCGATTCTAAAGCCAAGCCTCAGTTTCATTTCGATTATTTATTTGTATTTTTGGGATTTTTTTTGCACCCGGTACGTAATTTTGAATATAACGGTTTTTCATGATTCTCACACTTTGCAGATTCGGCCGATCGGTCGGTGTTGAACACATGGTCTTAAGTGTCCACCTTCGATTTTGTTGAAACTCAGATAAACATTGAAAACTATTACACGCGTATTTTTTTTTATCAGCGGAAAAACTGCTTTAAGAGTCGGGGGGGGGGGGGGCGGGCGTCTCTCAAAGAGAGCAGGTCTGTCAAGGGATGATTTTGCAGTTTCACCCAGAAGCAGTTCACGGACATTAATGAAAGAAAAACCAAAATTCTTGTAACCCGAAGCGATGAAAAATCGGCCATTGGAATAACGAAAGAAAAAATTAAAGGGCTGGGTGGTTTCCCTCCTTAAAATCGATTTTCCGGCGATAAAAAAAATACGCGTGTAATAGTTTTCAATGCATTACTACATATACGAGTTTCAAAAAATCTAAAGTGGATCACTTGAGTGATGTTCCTTGTTAGCCAATCACCGGCTGGCGCATCAACGAGTGACCGGAGGGCCGGTACTTCCGAAAAACACCTTGGTATAGACGCTTGAGTCAAGAGGGAATGGTACCCCATCGCGGTCGGTATGGTAGAACAATTATAGATACCCAACAATCTCTGAAACGGCTCTTCAGATCCCGTCAAAACTTTGCCAAACGACGTCAAATAGATAGACGAACAGCTGTCTACCCCTCAAATTTTCTGAATTTCAGTCAAATAGATAGATAGACGAACAGCTGTCTACCCCTCAAATTTTCTGAATTTGAGGGGTAGACAGCTGTTCGTCTATCTATTTGACGTCGTTTGGCAAAGTTTTGACGGGATCTGAAGAGCCGTTTCAGAGATTGTTGGGTATCTATAATTGTTCTACCATATCGACCGCGATGAGGTATCATTCCGTCTTAATCACGCCTGTGCACCGGAGAGTCGGAAGGATACGGGAGCGTCTATACCGGTAAGAGTTTTCTACAGTTTTCCCGTCTCTGTCTATGAATTCGGTCTAGTGTAGCTCAAAACGGCTGTGGACGCAACGGAACGTTCGGTTGGATTAGCCACGTACGGGTAGATAAATAGATAGCAAAGGGTTCCATTGGAAACGGATAATACGTAAAAATTCGCAAGATTACACTGGAATTCGGGAAATATTGCAAGAAACGTTTTGTAAGTTTGTTATCTCTTTCCTCCTCCGGCTAGCTGCGGCAGCAGCAGCAATAAAAGCAGATACCCGCGCTCGGTGCGCGAGCTTTCGTGCTTCTTCCGATTGATTTGACCTCGTCGTTCGTTACGTTACTGCATGGAGGCTATATAAACGAGTCCGAACTGTGTCTTAAAAAGTGGCAACAAAATCATTTGATATAGTGAGGCGCAGCGATCGCGCAGTTATCATGAAGTTAATTGCGCGTGAGAGAGATGAAAGACGTAACGGAAGTACGCAATAATTATTTTTTCATGTGCTATATTCCCAAACAAAAAAGCGAACAGTGGAGACAAAGTGCAGCATTAGTGATTATAAACTAGATGTTTAATCGTGAAGTCAAAAGAATTGAGTGTTCTTTTTATATCAGATCAAACGTTTTTCCGCATCGATATCAAGGTCAGTATCGTGAGGTAAGCATAATTAGTTTAATTTCCAATTCCATTGTTTGAAATTTTCATAAAACTTGCACATGGGTCCCTCGTGACTAATGGTTGTTTGTCTGTTTACATAGTAATAAGTTGTTACGTTACTATACATTTTTCAAGTTTAATACTATTATTATGTCATTAATAATTTTAATTCTGAAACAGGATGGGTAAAGTTTATGCTGTAACAGGCTGTAACGGCGGCAGCAATGATGACAATGCCGATAGAGATATGCGTTCAGTACGACAATTGACATTGTTTATGGTGCCAAAGGTACTGCATGTTATATTCTGTTTCCTCTGTGTTCTTCCTCAGTTTCTCTCATTTTTCATAGGTTTTCATAGGTCAATCTTTTTCATTCATCTTCCTTGCACAGTCCTTGCCGTTTTCTGATTATTGTTCGTACTTTTCACTTAAATCACGTATTTCCTCTTATAGTCCAGTTACACCTTCATCGTGTCACTCTTTTTTATTAGATTTTTCAAGTCTTTCTTACTCTGTTTCATTTAGTCATTTCTTACACTGTTTCATTTCGGCACATGTGAGGGTTCACGGCACTTTGCAATGAAAATTTGTTATTGAAAATTTTATTGTGCATATTGTTACACTCTGATTTGCAATAAGAATTTAACATTGTCAACCCGTTCGTACAGTTCAATAGGCAAATAAAAATTTCGCTGAGGAGGATTTGAACTCACGACCACGTTTTCGTAGCCGGAGCATTATCCCCGAGGCTATCGTGCCTATGACAATTTAATGTTATAATTGTTGTATTTCAATTGCGGCTTTGCTTAGAATTGGCATCGAAGCTTCAAGGATATTCACGCTATTATTGCTGTATGATTGCTCTTTACTTAGTTTTAACAATAATATAAATAACAATATGAATACGATCAATTTTCTTATATGCTTTGATGTCTTCCATCTCTGTCACATGCAACTCACTTCTCAGGATTTTCTTATTCTGTTTCTCTCGCACGCAACTTACTTCATGGTAATAGCGCGATCGCTGCGCCTCACTATATCAAACTATTTTGTGGTCATATTTTTCATATGTCTCCCACAGGGGGCTGACACTGGGATAAATTCTCTTAACAGTAACGTGTCCCCGTATTGTCGCCACGTAACTAACCCACCATGCGGCGCTAGTAGTCACCCGCATGACCCCCACTCCGCAAAGCACCTCGCCGTATTATTTCGTCATTTTTTCTCGATTCGTCATTGTTCTCGAATAAAAAAAATCGTAATTATTTTATCACATTAGACGAGCGATTTGTGGCTCATCGCAATTCAACACGTGTTTTCGAGTCTATATTGGACGACGTGTATAACTATGAAAAGCTCTCTTTTCCGTGTATAGAACACGCCGATAGTGTTCTTTTACACATAATACAATATTACGTATTGATGCGGATGCAGCAATATTCTGCACGTCTCAACGCAGAACAAAAAAAGCAATCTCGACAAGAAAAAAATCGCAAAACATTGTACAACGTGACTAATCCATTATTTAAAAAATATTAATTTTATCTGTTTATTTCGTTCAATAAATATTTTTAGATACATAATATTGCAACAAGTGTAAATATTGCATCCCTTCCTATATACACATATACTTTTAAATTATATTCTAAACAATGAATTTTCCAGACGCGTCGAATGCAAATTATGCAGACGCTGCGCGACTGGAGTGGGGGTCATGCTGGTGACTACTAGCGCCGCATGGTGGGTTAGTTTACGTGGCGACAATAACGAGACACGGTAGACCCAGCAGTACCAGGGGGCCGGTCTTTCATAAGAGTTCGACCTCCTCCATATAGCCTCCATGCGTTACTGCATCGATAGGATCGATAGCGTACCCGTGCAATTGACGTGCGATCAATAGTTTTCGAGTTTCCGGGTAGACTCTTTCCACCGTCGCCCTCGCCTCACATGGTCGCGCGTTTAAACGTGTTCTTCGGTCGGTACAGCGATTCACTTTTATTATGGTAAATAAAAGCCCAACGAGAAGAGGCCGCGTAAGTCATGGTAACGATTAAACTCGGAGTTAAAGGAGAGTCGGTAAGTTCGCGCGCGTTCTTACCGCCTGTCCGAACACGGTCTCTAGGTTCGTCTGCGGCAGAGGGGGCAGTTGCCCCTTCCAAATTTCAGTCACGGTCGCAACCCCGAGAGGTAGAGAGAGAAATTCGTGCGTAAGTGAAAGCCCAAACGGTGAAGCGCACGATCAATCGTACGTTATTGCGACTGTTTCGTTTTTCATTCTTAATGCACGTTTTATCTTTTAACGAGGAAACGCGCGCTCCTAATTTCCTCGCTGGCTATATCTTCTCCTGTGCCGTGTCAGTAGGAGCATCAGTGTTTAACAATGAAATGAGTGCGATCGGTTTCGGATGCTGTATCAATGTGGCGACCCGCTCTCTCCTCTTTTCAATAAAAATGCCCTTGTAAGTCGTCTCGCGATAATTGTCACAAATGACAATGTTAGGTTGAACAACTGTTTGACGATACGACATTTGACGACAATGGGGAATACCTATAGGTAGACACGCAAAAATGACTTGTCTATATACAATTTTCCGGTGATATATGCATCGTGTGTCCTCTTGTTTTATTTGCCACCCGTCCCCCTTCTCCTTAGTCGATTGGTGAATTTCAATCTGCCGCGATATCGCCAAAAACCGCAAAAAAGCGGCAACCGACGATCGTGAAAAGTGCAGGAATTTGAAAAAACCGCGTGTACGGTTTCTTTGCGTATCGGTGTCAAGTGAAAAAACGCACCTCCCGCTAGAGCATATGTGGATTCCCGTGAATTGATGCAAGAGCCACGAGTTTCGAAGGACGACGGTGGTGGAGTTGGCGACGGTGGTAGTATTAGCAACAGCAGCAGCAGCAGCAGCAGCAGCAGTAGCAGCAGCGGGTTAGGTAGTGGTGGCAACGGTGCAGACGGCGACGGGAACGACGACGCTGAGGACGACGGCAACGAACGTCCTCCTCGAAATCTATACATATTGAGCGAAGCCAGTCGACGCCGGTCGTCGCGCCGTTGCTGACGTTTCGGACGAAGCTCGATGCTTGCAAAAACGCTTCTCTAAGAAAATATTTCTTCGATCAGCCTCCTCGGAGGGTGTTTCCGAGCATTTGAATTTTACGGGCATAATTTCCCAAGGAATTTTAGCGGACGACAATCATCCTTTTGTCGTTATTGTTCGGGCGCTGTTTGTTTTTTTTTTGTTTCTTTTTTTCCGTTTCTTAAACTGTTAATACTCGAATTTATACGCGCTTGGCCGTGTGAGAATTGACTCGTTGCGAACTCGGATGTTTACACGTGCAACCCGTGGGATATTTGAAGAATTGAGTTTCACGTTACGAAACGGAGTGACCGCAATCGAGTTAACTAATTGTACTGCTGCGGTCATTTGGAAAGTTAACCGATCGGACGAACTTTCGCATTACCGACCAACAAAATTTCCGCTCCGAACTAAAGAACGGTGAGTTTATTTTTATACGAAAACAAAAATATGTAAAATAACGGAGAGGCCGTCATCGTCGCTGCCCCCGCGCACGTATTTTAAAAGTGTTTTTCGGAGATAAATGTGGTCTTGTAATTGGTCGAATTTTATGGCGTCTGACAACACGGGACGCGCGCGCGCGCGCGCACAACTTTGTAACGTAGCGTGGCGAACTGCCCTCGCACAAGTCCTAAATAAAAGTTTGCACCATTGGAGTACAACCAACATTTTTGTTCACTTTTCATTTTGATACGTTAATTATTATCATCCAAAATAGCCTCGTACAGATTTAGGTTTTTGATCGCTAAGAAGGGATCCTAAAAAAATGTTTTTTCATTTTTGTAGCTTAGAGCTACCGAAGGAAATTTAGCAAGTTAAAGATTAATTAATTCTCGATTCATTCCAACGATGCAAACTTGAACGTCATGGAAATAAAGAGCAAAAGGTTTTTTAGCTGTGCGAAAAAAAGATGAGTTTTTTTTTCATCCGTGTACATGTGACATCGGACTTTCGCTCTCTTGTACATTGTCGAAGTTACGTCTACGGATAGACATATTTAAGTGTGTGTGTGTGTGTGTTCGACAATATCGATAAACACGTAGCTTTTTGGTATATCTTGTAGTTTGGGTTCGTGGGCCGGTTTCCCTGTCGCTCTGCTTCCTCGGTCACTCCTCCCTCGCACCTACTTTTTTTTTACAGATGCGAGTGAAAAATGGAGTTGGTCAGCTGTTGCTACGCATTCAAGCTATCTGATACTTTCCGACGAACCTCCTTCCTAACTATGAACAATAATACGGCCCGTGATTGCCTTTTCTGCGTTACAGGAGTTCTTATTGCGCCATATATTAGATGAGAAAAAGGAAATGATGAAGAAGCGTTCCCTCTCGCGCGCTAGGTACGGAGCAGCACCTTGCCATCGTACACGGAAGAAAAAGAAAAAAAAAGTTTCGTACGCGTATGGACGAGGTCTGCGCTCAGGGGCCTGCAGTTTCATTTTTTATTAGTGCAAACAAAAAATGAATATGGTTCCTCCGATAGATATGGGAGTCTGTACGACACCGAAAACCCGTTCGCTTTTAACCTTGCCGATAAATTCGGCGCTTCTGTTTTTCCCTTTGGTCCACAATGCATCGATGTGATTGCGCCCCAAAGTTTCGATATTTATCTTGCGGTGAGATAAAGAGACCCAGAGTGAAAGTGGCTTTTCTATGGAAAGTGAATTAACGCGGATCTACACGAACGTGAGGCCCAAAAACGCGTTAACTTGTAACCCCTCCCGCCCCCCTAATAGAGTACCGGCATGACGACGAAGTTTTACACAAGATGCTGCGATCAACTTTTTTTTCTTCGTTATTTCAAAACATTTATAAACAGACAAGTTATTATTATTGTTGTTGTTGTTGTTGTTGTTGTTGTTGTTGTTGTTGTTGTTGTTGTTGTTGTTGTTGTTGTTATGTAGCAAGGCACCGCCGCCATCGTTGCATGGCCAATCGGTGTAAAATTATGGAATTTTGCCAAATTATTTCAGTTGTTAAGGGGCTACATCTACGTACAGTCCCGAAAAAAGACAAAATTCCGGATTTTTTCCCCCAGGGAAACGGTTAGCGAAAAAGAAACATATTTCTTTTCACACAAAGCTACATATATTGATAACGTTTAAAAAAAAACACTAAAAGATACAAAGCGAAACATGCTCGCTTACAAATGATGAATTTTTTTTCAGGGTTTTTCGCGGTCGCGACTCCAGCTTAAACAGTCCAACCTAAATATAAAAACCAAACGCGCCATTCGAGTTAACAATAAATATGAGTAATTGACGATCGTCGATTGTAAAAATAATTTTTTCGAACAACGCGGCGGTGAATTGAAAGTCGAGCATACTTCATGTATGAAAAAACGACGTCACGAAATTATTAAAAAATAAAGATCGATTTGAGAGAAGTGAGATCGTCAGCAACTTTTAAATGTTTCTCATTGTATTCGAAAACACGAACAAACAAATAAAGCCAACTCAACAACAGTTTCGTGTATGATGTACAAATACGTACATACAAGTATGATGTACCAGCCTTATAGGGAATTTTTCTTCTGTGAGGTTGACGCAGGTACATTTTACTGGGCAGTACCGTACGTTACGGTTGGTAATTTTTAACCGACAGTAGGTAAACTTTCGAATGTACCCGAGTGGAAAACGTAACTCATCGCCGCCTAGCCACAGGCTAGTAAATTTATGTTTCGAATCGCCATTAGCTAGCCGTTTTAGCTATCGACTACCCAGCCTTGTAACGCTTTGGTCCTCTAGTGACTGAATACAAAAAATTATATGCCGACTAGATAGAAAGAAATATCTCACGGCTGCATAATATTTCCGACCTAGCCATGACTTACTTTTCTTCAGCTGGTGACTGGGAATAAAAAAATCGGTGACGGCTAGATACAAAAATTGAATTTTTGTATAAACGTTGTTTACATCACTGCACAGTATTTCGCTGAGCTTCGTGATGTACTAATTACAAGTAGGGTATGTTTGATGTAAATAAATTAAACATATTAATTTTGAATTATATTAATAACGCTTACGTGTGAGGTGGTTTCGATCCCGGGACTCTGAATTGGGGGATGGCGACGTTGGCCACTGAGCCAATGCTACTTTCTTAATTATGATATTTCGCATCGGGTACATACTCGTATGTGGCAATGCACAAAGTTGGGTTATTAAGGAAGCTTTCCAGTGTGACAGCCCGAAAAATCGCTGTTTTTTGCAATTTTTTTTTTAAAAGAAAAAATAATCTAATCGGTCTGGTTTTTTTTTTGTATATTAATTGGGTATTGAAGAATACAAAACAATTTTTTAAAGATCGATTTATTTATTAATTAATATCTATAAAAATGATGAAACAATTGTTGCAGAAAATGCACTTGGATGTGGTGTCCACGTTGGGGGTCACAATTTTGATCTGAAACAAAAAACACAAAAAGATTATTGATCGGTATATAATTGGCTTTCGTGCTATGGAGGCTTTTTTTTTTTTTTTGCAAAAATGGCGCCGGTTTGAACAAAAAGTATCGATTTTAGCATTTTTTTTGGCAGTTTTTTTTACAAAAAAATAGGAAGATGACAAAAAAAAAAAAGCTTCCATAGCACGATAAACAATGACGTTAAAAATATTGTGTAAAAAATTCAACTCGATAGCTTTAAAACTCTGCCCTCCAAGTTGGACACCGTTTTGAAAAATGCTATTTCGAGAAAAACGCGTTCAAAGTTTCGCTGTAGCTGTAGCGCTCCGTTGCCTTCTTCCAAGAAATGCTGTACAGCAACCGAAATAATCTGAATTTCGGCATGAAAATTTCAGGGAATATTCGGAAGAGTGTATACTATTCGATAAAGCAAAAAAAAAAAAAAATCGATTTTTTGAAAATTTCACACTGGAAAGCTCCCTTAAGAAGTAGGCGTAGCGACAATGTATGCAAATAACATTATCGAATTAACATGATAATTTCTTTCTCATTGAAAGCTATACTCGTGTGGAGTCACATAACCTCAAATTAAATTTGTGTACTTATTTTGGCTAGTGGCAAATTAATAGTTTTAGCATTATATAAGCAATAATGTTATAACGATGTAAATGTATCGTCAGTAAGGAAGTGAAAAAATTGTAGCGGTCACTAGCGGGTGCTGTTCTCTTTGTTTTTCTTTATTCGTAATGCTATCTCTATGGCTTTTCTTTATTCGTAATGCTATCTCTATGCTATGGCTAGGCAGGTACGATGTAGGGGCTGCATGAAATTTTGATCATAATGCAGGGACATGTATAACCACGATCGGCGGGACGGCGACTAGCCAAGGAACACAATGCCGCCATTACGGAGCCTTGGCTAGTTCATGGCGATTTACCCAACTGAATTTTATTTTCTATTCGTAACGCGGTGCGGTAACTCGAGTTGGCTAGGCAGGCACGACGTAGACACTACGTGGAATTTTTATCATAAAACAGCGACATCTATAACCCTAATCGGCGGGACAGCGACTACGTAAGAAGGAACACATAGCCGCCATTACGGAGTCTTGGCTAGCTCACGGTGATGTACCCAACACTGCATTTTGTTTCCTATTTGTAACGGCATATATAACTCGTGTTGGCGGGGTAGGTGTGACGTAGACACTAGGTGGAATTTTGACCATAACGCAGCGACATCTACAACCGCAATCGGCTAGATAGCGACTAGCCAAAGAACCAATAGCCGCCATTACATAGTATCGGCTAGTTCACGGCGAGGTAGCCACGGGAATTTTTTTTGCATTCGCAACAATCGAACCTGCCGTGAGCTGATCGTTAGACGGTACTACATGTATTTCACATAACCTTACTTTGTCGTTCGTAACTAGCGTTGTCTAGTTCATCACGTTCGAGTAACTAGGTGGCACGTTTACGGCAATACAGCGACATCTGCAGTAACGATCGCTTAGGCAGTGGCTAGACCAGGGCTAGGTTACAAAATGTTCACAATATAACTAAATAGCTCACAGTGAGGCAGCCACCAGGTAGTTCGTATGATATCAATTGGGCGAACCAGTTACTATCATGTAACTCAGACAGGCTAGCGCAATTTCTGCTCGGGTACATGCTAAATTGTACCGTCTCCAATTTTTTACCCTTGTTGTGTAGTAAAATTTTAGCCACGTATGTGAAATTGTCTGAAACGTGAGTTAAAAAAACTTGTCGCTTACGCATTATTATGTTTGTCTCATTTGTCACCACAACGAAATATATCACGGTAATTTTTACCGTGAAATTCACGACAAAAATTACTTTTCAATTCTCTCCGTGTATGTGCTTTGTCCGAATTTTAAATAAATCGGACAAATAGATTTTCAGATACGACTTATTGTCAGTTTGTATTTCGTAAAACGTAGTATCGCGAAAAACGTAATGGAAAAAAAAGATTTGGCCCTGACACAAAAATCTTCATAACTCGGTCGATCTTTGAATTCTTCACAAAATTCTGGCTGCAGATCAAAGTTGAGACCCTACGCCATAAACCTATGCACGAAAAGAATTGTATTTTTCAAATCTCATGCTTACGCAGCCCCCTTAATGAGAAAAGGCTAACGTCCGGAATTTTAATTAACGTCCAATAACGCGACTTTAGCATTCAACGGGATGACATTGTATCGTTGGAAGGCAGCAATAAATGTTTTCTTCTCTTATCAACCGTCCAATGTTCCTTCCGTAGAGATCTGAGCTACGAAAATGACGAAAACATTTGTTAGGGTCCGCACATAGCGATCTACAATGTGAATTATGCAAAATACCATTTTGCATAATAACAAGGACAAGAAATGAGAATTTTGTTGCATCCCAACGATGCAAACTTGAATCACATTCAAGGGGGGCTTATACCACCTCGCGGGCCACGCATTCGTCAACTTCAATCCCATTGTCATTCCTACCCGTTTGGACGTTATGTTTTTTAATCAGTCGACATTTTTTACCAACTTGAGCCGATTAGAGATCTATAGTGAGAAATGAGAGGGGAAAAAAAAAAAAAAAAAAACACGAAAATTAAGAAAATGGAGAAACTAACATAAGAAACACGATATGGTTATGCGCGCGGACCACCCTAGTATAGGGCGCAAAGTGTGTGTTACGAGACCTCAACCAGGAGACAGACATCTCGCTGCGACATTGAGCCGAACGAACGGTTGGTATACTCGATCGAATGAACAATTACCGAGCGCATCGATCGCCCGCTGGCCGTGTACTTGAAGCGCGCGTTGGTTGGGTCCGCACCGCAGCCGCCTTCATAATTAATCATCATATACGCCTGGACGTCGACGATGACAACGCGACACGTGTACGTTCTTGATCGGTAGATTGTCATATTTCACATAACGTTTTCTCTCCTCACGAAAAACAGCGTGCGTGCGCGCAAATGGTAGCCATTTGTAAAAGGTTTCTCTTGCAAATGGCCACACCAACAGAGATGTCTTATTGGGCCCAATTGTCGGGGCGAGCAACGGGTCCGGAATATTTTGCGAAAATCCACCATGAACGTGAGAGGCAAGCTAAATCGCGTCCGCCAATTGTGCAATCGAATCGTGTTGACAATTTTCACTGGGTATTGCGATATTTTTAAACAACACGACAATACATCATTTGTTTAAGCGCCATCGGCGCTTTTTTTTGCGTTACAAAATTCTACGGGGGACCGCCTGCGCGCTGTTTTTCTCCAAATGTATTTTACGATGGAACAAGGTTTTTCGTCCAAAAAACTCTCTCCCTCTCCCTCTCTCGCACTCATATATGCTTCACGCGATACACATGTCGCATTAACGGGGGATTTCTCCTCCGGGCCTGGCCCCACGCACATTTTCTCTCATTAGTCAACATGGCTAATGAAACCAAAGTGCGCGCGTGATTTCTTTTTCGTTTCTTCCGACTGTCTTCGAGTGTATTACTAACGGGTAAATGCGCTTTTTCCGCGATTGTCGACAACGAAAATACAACATGCGAAGAGAAAAAAAAAAACAAGTTGTGATAACTTTTCAAGAAAAACATGTGATTCCTTCGGAAGGACTTGTGCTAGATTGATTCGTCAGATCTGCGAAGCGAGAATCTAACGAGTATGAATAGGAACAAAGAACGAGACATTTGAAGAAGAAAAAAAAGACATTTTTTTTAATACGTCGAAGCTCGCATCGTATCGAGATATTGCACGATCATCATCGTCCAAAGTCAAGAATTAAAGTGCGAGAAAGAACTTTCAGTGAGGGCAATAATTGTACAACTTGGAAGAATTCATAAAATGCTATATCCATTGATTAATTAATATTTAAAAACGACAAGATTAGACGAGGAGAAAGAGCGGCGGCGGCGGCGGCGGCGGCGGGAGGGCACTCTGCTGTGACGAACAGACGGCCGTGGGAGGTGGCGAAATGTTTCAAATCCTATAAAAGCGATGAAACACGGTTGTTTGATATCTCTGTATGGTGTTAACCGTGACAAAGGACCGTTTTATATTTCGTTCCGTTATCAAAATCGGTCAACCGTATACGGACTTCCGGTTCTCCGCGCTGAGAAATCAACGGGAAGTGCGCGGATGCGCGAGTTCGCCGTAGGAGACAACACGAGAAGAGACCCTTCTCGTACATAATTTAATAATCGCTCGAGCCAGCATATCGAATGAAAAAGAAAGAAAAAAGAAGACAAAAAACGATCACGTCGTTGGATGCGGTTGAACGGGCGTACATATACCGAAACAAGAAATATATCACAACCGCATTGGTTAAGTTTTCAGTTGAGGAAGGTAAATATGAGAGCGGAGTGCACGGACAATATTTCCGCAGACACAACGACAAGTATTCCAAAATATATGTCGAATTGTTTCGAAATTTACCCTTCATCCTGCCATCATTCTTGTGAAATCTCTCTATATTGCCGTCATTGTTTTGTTTGTTTGTTTGTTTGTTTTTTTTTTAAGAAAAGAATATCAAAAAGCTATTACGCATCAGTCGGATTCTTGCGATGACGATGGAGCTTGCATCGTTGGAAGGCAACGATATTTTTTCTTTATTTTGTGCTCATCCGAAGCATTGCTCTTTTTTTTTCTCTCAATTATTCAAACTGAGGCCGCAAATCTCCGATAAGAATACGTAAAAGTGTTTGAATGATTTTCACATACGGGTCTAGTCCGTATAACACGTGGGGAGCGCGGTGAATGGAATTGGTACGTGCGCGCATTACCACTCGTTCGCTTTGACCAAGGAACATGACGGAAACATTCTTTCAGGAGGCTATCGCGAGGGCGATTAATTTGTATTGCACGGTTTCACCAACGCGGTTGCTCAATGACTATGCGGTGCTTTGCAGCCACTGAATCATCATCACGCGGTCCAACGAAGCCCCCCCGCCGCGGTCCGGTAAACTCCGAGAATCCTTTTTTCCCCCTCTCGTTCTCAACAAGCGCGCCAACTCGTTTTGCGCTTGTTTGGAGCCGCGGAACAAGTCTTTCCTGCGGTTCAACTGTCGCTCACCGAGACTCTCCCCCAGTCTATGGGATGTTACATCGCAGGAAATAGGACCTTTTCTTGTCCCGTTCGTCGCGCCATACACGGAATTTATTCCCAAGTGAAAATCGCGACTGATTGCGGTAAAAAAAAAAGAAAGATAAAAGAAGAAGAAAAAAAACGAAAGTTTAATTTACAGAGGCTTAGGCTCCTTGATCGCTGAGCGTCTTTGCGTTGAATTTACAAAGGTATGCCTTTCTCTGTGAACCTGTACGTATATGTATATATTGTTATTATAAATTAAAGACGGCGAGGGTGCGGTAGATCCGCTCCGCGCTTTGGTACTTTGAGTGAAGCAGCCTTGTGCATGGACAATATTCGAAGCGGTGAGCTTCGCCGCTTGTTAGCGATCCGTTAACATATGGCTGGCTGGCTGGCTGGCTGGCGCATCGACCAGTGAGCGAAAAGAAGCGATACTTCTGAGACACCTTGGTGTAGATACTTGAGCAAAACATGCGTAAAACAGAAAATAGGGCTTTTGCACAGACTTTCCCCGTAGCCCCCTCCCCCACCCCCTTCCCGAAAAAGTGCGGTTTATAGTGTAGCTTGAGACGGCTGTGGACGCAACGGAAAGTTGATGCGGCAGTGAAACAGGAAAGCTTTTAATTGGGAAACGGGGGCGTAATATCGGCGAGGAAAACCCCTCGCGATTTTCTAGAATCGCGAGGGGTTTTCTTCCCCGATGGCCTATGGCGTCGATTGAGTCTTCCTTGGCAGAACGGTCGTGGCATGCGCGACCCACTATGGCCTCGTATATTTCAAGTAGCATGGGCAGCAGCAGCAACTCGCACCTCCCTCGCTCCACTCGGAATAACGTTTGTCGCACTATTTTAACCACATGCAAAAACTTTGTTTCGAAAATAGTTTTCGTACACGGAGAAAAATACGGCCTCAAATTATAACACTCGTTACCAGAATTCTAATATTCAGTGCTAGAAAGTATAGCAGTTCGTACTGCCAGTTCGGAAATTCTAACACTTGTTGTTATACAAGTGTAAAAATGATTCTCGCACAACGTATAGCACATAATGATTCGTGCATATTACATTTGAAAGTATTCTCGCATAGGCGCGAGTCCTATACGCTGTATAGTAAAAATAATGCGTGCTTTGTAAAATACCAACCTTTGTTACACGCTATATTTTCATATGGATTTTACTATACGTATAGGATGAATCTTCGTGTATGTATATAGATTTCACTATACGCATAGCATTAACCTTCGGCGTATAGCGAAAAATATTACCAAGTTGATTAGTAAAATGTGACTCTTTATACCGTGTACTTTTTGTAGAATATTGGTAACTAATTGTACCAATCACGTGGGCAAAATATTTTTTCAATACTACGAAAAATCACAATATGCCGAATAAAATGTATTATTTGTATCAGTTTACGTGCCATATCGTAGGTTGAAATTTAAATTTCTTCATTATTACTATACCATAATTACAATTTTTATCTTCCATTCGATACTTTTTCATATTTAATGATATTTTTTTTTTAGAAGCATAGTATTAATTCTTAACTCCGAGGCCCCTGTTTTCTCCGTGTACCGTTTAACCTCTGGGCGGCCGGGATGATGCCGATCGGCATTTCACCTCAAGGTATAACTTGGGCATAAATGCCGGCCGCCTGGAGGTTAATGAAGTTTTACCGAAATTATCTATACTCACCGGGGTACTAAGCCGGTGGCTCTTCTTGTTGTCATTTTACTATTGTCCATAACTCGGTTAATTGAACGAGCATCACTATACAGTTTCAATAATAGGCCTATTTTGGAAGGTCCGCAGCGTTCTCTAATTAAATTCGAAAGACTTGGCAGGAATTTCGTTAAATTATTTTTACGGGACGATACTGCCTCGACTGTGTTCCAGGCTACTCAATATTGCGCGCGCCAAATACTAGGTGCGCAACTAAGTTCCCGGGTTTCACGCATAGATGGCGCTAGCGACACATGTAGTTGGCATACAGGTCTGAAATTGGGTGTCTTTATAGCTTGGACATCTCTTAAGATGGAATGATACGTCATCGCGGTCGGTATGCTAGAACAACTATAGACACCCAACAATCTCTGAAACGGCTCTTCAGATCCCGTCAAAACTTTGCCAAACTACGTCAAATGGATAGACAAACAGCTGTCTGGTCCTCAAATTTTCTGAATTTAAGAGAAAAAAACGTAGATTGGCTTATAATCAGCTGATCTACGTTTTTTTCGGTCAAATTCAGAAAATTTCAGGGGCAGACAGCTGTTCGTGTATCTATTTGACGTCGTTTGGCAAAGTTTTGACGGGATCTGAAGAGCCGTTTCGGAGATTGTTGGGTATCTATAATTGTTCTACCATACCGACCGCGATGAGGCATCATTCCGTCTTAATAATACCCGGTCGTCGTAATATAAACAAATATCGCAACACAACGACCTTTTGTCTAACCTCGAAAATGTCAAAATTTGTGCCAAATAAACAGTATTCGCGGGAAGCGGGAAGCCACTTCGGAAATTTTGCTTTTACGGCGGAACAGAAAGAGTTTCCCTGCATCGAATTGTTACTGGCGATGAAAAATGGATATATTTCGAGAATCCCAAACGCAGAAAATCGTGGCTTTAACTTGGCGAAGCGCGTCAACATCACGGAAAAAAAGAAACAGCCAAAATTACACAGTATGAACCGCATAAAAGACAGGCTGCCATATTTCATTTTACAGTAAAACAGAGTAATGCAAATCTTGTCGTACAAAAATGACGAATTTTCCGGTACACACTGAGATTTTTACACTTACACTGGCTTATTTACACTTCGGTATTGTGAATACATCAGTGTTTTCAGTAAAAATTTACACGAGATCACTTATTTTCATACTGTACGCAAACTGCAAGGGTTACAACAGTGTACACTGTATTGAGTACAGAGTATTTCATTAAATTGTACAGTGTGGCACGCGGTAGTTTTACTCTTCTTTCGACAGTTCGTGACGTAATCTGTGCACTCTGAGATTTTTACAGTTACACGGATTTATTTACACTTTGGCATTGTGAATAAATCAGTGATTTCGGTAAAATTTAAATGATAAAATTTAAATGAAACTGATATTTATACTGTACTCAAATGAGGCACGAGTTGAGGCGAGAGGCCACGGCACAAAGGATTGCCAGTTAGTAGTAGCGCAGTAGCGCGGTGGATAGGATGCGAACGTTGAAATTTGTGCGACATAATTCAAGAAATTATAAAAAAGAGAGAATTATTTACAAAAAGGTACGTTCTTATGTATGTGACTGATTTTTTAATATATTTTCTACACATTTTTTTCAAACTTCTTTTATGGATAAACTTTTTTTTCTGTGTCATCCACTTCTTCATTCTATTCTTGATATATATATTATATATATATATATATATATATATATACACACACACATTCTAAGCAAAGATTTCGCCGAATTTTTATTTTATTTTATTTTTATAACTAAATTTACAGTGTGACGTTGTGAAGGGTATTCACTGGTTCAACGGTTCAAAACTGAAACTGTATCTGTTGCTACCCAGTTTCTAGAACAGAGGACTTGACTGTTAAAACACCTACATAAACTCTGTCGATATAACTGGCGCATTCATTGTACATAATAAAGATTTTTCCGTGATCGACGGCACGACCGAATCGCTTCGGAAAAAAGACAATGCTTTGCGTTTGGTGGGACTAGAAAGGAATTGTGCACTATGAGCTGCTGAAACCGTGCGAAACTGTAAATGGGCATCGCTACCGACAACAACTAATTAATTTGGAACCACGCATTGCTCGAAAAACGGCCAGAATGGGACACGAGACCCGAACGTGTGATATTGCAGCACAAGAACGCTCCGTGCCATCGCAGTTCCATCTTCCAGGACACCATAAAAACACCGAAATGGGATCTGCTACCGCACCCCCGCCGTATTCGCCAGACCTGGCCGCTTCGGACTATCAATTGTTCCCCCCGTCGATGGCGCATGGCTTGGGTGTGCTACACTTGGCCAATTACGATGCAGTACAAAATTCGATGGACGAATGGTTTCAGTTAAAAAACGCTCGTCTTTTTATCGTCGCGGTATTTATGTATTGCCAGAGAGATGGCAAAAATGGGTAAATAACGAGGGCCAATACTTCGAATGAACCATTTTTTGTATTTGTCTTGAAATTTTCGATTTTTTATCGGTCAAAAAAACCCGGAAACTTATTTGCGCACCTATAGTTTGTTACAAGTGAAGCAAATTCCTTGCTTGGTCAATTCATTATCAGGAGAATACGACGCGCACGTGTTTTTCCGACGACAAGCTCCATTCTCTCTTGGTTAGTCGTACTTGCCATTATTCCTTAGGTCTATCCGCGGTGTTTCGTTACTTCAGCTCGCCATGCCATTGTCGCAATTGAATTTCACGATTTTGAAAAAAAAAAAAAACATTGCACAACTCAATTATAGATTTATGTAATTCCTATTAATATACAAATTACAATGGAGATTTAAATTTAAGATAAACAGTTCAACGTTCAATTGAAATTTCAATGAAATTATCGAATGAACGTTATTATTTTATTCAATCAACGCCAATATTCATTTAATTTCGTAAATGTTCTATGTGTGATGATTTTTTTTGTTTTTTTGTAATTTCCCGAATTTCAACGTGTACTCTTGCAATTTTTTTTGTACGTATATGTCAATGCCTTCTCAATCGAACCCCCTTTCTATCGTGAGATTGAAGTTTGCATCGCTGCAATGAGATGAAAATGATTATTCTTCACTTGCTTGGATTTTTTTTGCAAATCTTCGTTACAAAAATCGTCGTTCGAGTCGTTTATTTACAATTCTGGAAGTTAAATCTTCCAAACAAAATATTGTAGAATAACAAAAGTGTAAAGATAGATAAACACTTCGAAATTGGCAAAAGGAAATTTGAGCAAGTGAAAAAAGTGAATTTTTCATTGCACTCGAACGATGCAACCTTCAATATCGTGTATTACTCTTTCGAAGCAGCCAAGCAACGAGATCGCGCAAAACATTATGAGCAATATGCCACGGCATTTTTGAGTTTTCAAGTACACCGCTAGTGTAAATAATTCATGTACGTTCGCTCCGCACGCCTACTTTTGCACATTTCGCTACATATTGGTCTATCTTTTTGTATGTACGCAGAGAGATAGATGGCACATCCGCGCGCGCTATATGTGCACACACACACCTACACACACACACACACACGCGCGCGCGCGCGCGCGCACAAGCACACGTGCTCGTGTATATTGCGATGGTGTAGAATTAGACGAATACTATTTATTTTGAAAAAGCAGAAATTTTGGTTTTTTTATAAAAACCTTTCTACTGGCAACCATTGCATCCGAACAATTATCGCTATTCGTTTTCATTCTTATCAGTTGTGATAAAGAAAAGAGCGATTCGCCACATCTGACCACATTCCAGTGACTCGGCAATCTCTCCAAGCATACTTTCTCGAAAGCTAATACATTGCGCTGTATACGCGCACTTGGACGATTTTAGTTCCACCATTTAGTTGAAGTATGTATTATACAATGTAATTGCCTTACGCACATTATTTTCCCTGCACGGGTCTGCTCACGATCTTAGAGTTCAAAAAACAGTTGGACTTTCAAGATTTTGTTTTTTCGAGTGTTTACGCACAATTAATACATAGGGCTTGTGTGCACACGGTGCGTTTATCAGCCCGCAAAAAGCGTGTGGATTGCGTTTGTTTTAGAAACTAAAACCCAAAAGTTTTAGTTTCTTTTTCTTCTCCTTTTCTTTTTCATTTTTTGTCATAACGGCGGATCGACGTAGATGGTTCTGGCATTATGTTGAACTTTGAAAAAGGCAAGGAGAAAAGAAACCGCTACATTTTAACGTTCACAACTTCAACGTCATGGTTCTGGCAAACCAGGGTGACTTGAAATTGAAAAAGAAAAAATGTACTTCCGGCGAATAGATTTTTTTACATGCGGCGACTTGCACCGTTTCGTAAAACACATTTTTTCGAAAAAATCGCAAGAGGAAAAATGGTAAATCGCAGCGATACTTGTCAAAAGTCGTCATAACATTTGGAATTTTTGCTGCAGAACTTGGCTGCAAATCAAGGTCGAAGTTCCGAAAAGGTCATCCCGCCCCCCCCCCCCCCATCGAAATGGAATTTTGCACAGACATTCTTTTAATATACTTTGAGAGATCCCCTAAAAGGATTTTACGAATTATTGAAAGTTTACTTTTTTACCTCGCTCCTGCTATAACTATAGCTGACGGGCTCAGCTGTAGCTATACGTTACAGGGCATCTTGTACATACGGGCAATAAAAACCCTCCTTTCATCGCCACCCTGCGGCTGGTTACCGAGGATTATGAGGAGGAGGTACCGTTCAAAATAATTTTTAAAAAATCATAAAACTAACGCAAACCCAAAAAAATCTACAGATATTGCACCAAGTGCAACTCTTTCATGGCATTGAAAATTCAATCAGACTTTTCGGGTCATAAAAAACACGTACACGTTAATAATATGAGTTGGTTTCACTTATTTTCCAAAAAATATTCATACATTGAGGTAATATACTATTTAAACGAACAACAACAACAACAACAACAACAACAACAACAACAACCAATCAACTAATAGAGTTTTATTTGCATAAGTAAAAAAAACTTTTTTACAAAACTTATACAATGTCAGAAAATATATACTAACAAATCTTACAATCTCTGCCGTTTCATCCTTATCCATAAATCTTTATACCTTACATGTGCTCACCACTCGCCTAAAAACCCATTTATCCTTCCCCTCTCTGTCTCTCATTCCTAACTCCTTTTACTCCACACTATCTCAATCTTCCTGAAATATGGACAAATCCCTTTCTGTATTTTTCTCTCAACATATTTATTACTTCCCCAATAATCGCCACTTCATCGCCAATTCCTTCCAACCATTCCTCCACGCGTTTTCTCGCATTTTCCGTCACCGCATCTCTCTACTTTTTTTACACAACAATAAATGCTCCACGGTCTCATTCTGCTCATCACAAATTCTGCACATCCAATCACTCTCTCCTTTCTTTCCCGCTCTTCCAACATGTCCACATCTTATCCTAGCCAAATTTCTTTGTCTTTGCCTTTCACATTTACCTCAGAGCAATATTTCCAGGGCATGATATCATCCTCCAAAATAAACTTATACCTAAAACTGTACGTCGAACCCTTTATTTTCTCCCCATCTTTCTTCAACGTCTCGTTTTTTAAATTTTCTAATCCCACCTTCATTCTCGCTTCAATTTCTCTAACCTCTAACCCGTTCCCAAATCATCCCGATTATAACCTGCGTCCCCAATTTCCGTTAATATACATGCTTCAAGAACTTTCACAACTTCGACGGCACATGATTCACAATGGCTTACTTACTTCCTCCATCAGACAAATTTTTCGCCATCTTTTTTCAGGCATTCCTAATATAGTACGTCCACAATATATTGTAAAGGCCTTTCTCCTATCAGGTACACTTGATCATTGGCACACCCAGCTCTCTTCTCCGTATATACATTGGTGTGGTACGTTTCACACCTAACGCCATCTTGGAAAATCTACTTTGGTTCCTTTCGAAAATACCTATTTCGCCCACACCCCATATTTCAACTCCGTACTTCAACTCCATATTTCAACTTTTCGCCCGCCCTTATCATCGGATTCAATAAGTAAAGCCTCTCCTCCATTATATCTCTCCCCGCCATCCCCCATACGCCCCACACCGTCTTCATTGCTTTTTGCGCTTTTCCCGCAATCTTTTTCCCATGAAGCCGAACCGAATTTTCACATGTAAACCAAAAACCCAAATATTTAAAATTATTTAGTATCTGCGCCTCTTCTTCTTTATATTCCCATTTTTCCTCTTTCTTGATCCTTCCTCCATTTCTAAATATCATTATTTTCGTTTTTTTCCGTTTACTTCCATGATATTCTCTCCTGCCCAATTTTCCAAGTCCTTCAAAATACTTCTTAACCCCGTCCGGCGTCGCGCCCCAATTGCCGCCACATCGTCTGCATATTTTATTGGAAAAATCTTTTCCCTTTCTATCACAACTCCACCTATATTATTCCTTTCACACATGTCTTCGAGATCATCTATATACAAGTCGAACGGCACTGCACTCAAGGCGCATCCTAAACGAACAATAACATTAGAATTGGACAGGTAGATGGCATTGTTGAACCGAACGAACACCGGAAAAAAAAGTCAATAGAAAAAACTGGTTGACCCCAATAGATGTCTGGTCACGGAGGGCGAACGACATTGTTACAATACTATAAAATATTGGAAAATGTGATGATTTTAGTAACATATTATTTTATTTAAAAATCTCTTGTGTTTTCTCCATCTCCATTATCCGTCAAATAAAATGATAATCTATTGAAATCATTCTATATATAATCTATTGACGTACGGATGAAATAATTATGCGATTGCAATAACCTTTTTTTATTTCGTACAAAAATATAATCAATACAATGGATTATTTCTTTACTTTTCAATGTTTTCAATTCTTAAATAAAAAGTGAGCATCAGAACTATCATCTACGATAATAACTGGAGAGAATATGAAATATTTAATCGGTTAAAAACAGATACGTGACTTTGAGCTTACAATTAGCCAGAGGCGAAGAAGCAATACGTTATAAAGAGTAGATTTTCGGTTCGCGCCACGCATACGAGAAACGAGCGCGCGTGCGGCTTCTAACGGTTACTCCGAGAACTACGCGCGGGTTTCCTCAAACCTATAATTTCGATGGCGCTCGGCCATGATTTGGTTGAATTTTTTCAACCAAAGAAAAAAAGGATTGAATCGATTGTTGTAATGAATACAGTTCGATTATACACATGTAATATTAATAGCAATATTCTTTTACCTCAAAAATGATAGGATTTTGATGAAGATAGGTGTACTATGTCAGATATTTAATCAAAACGAATACATATAGTTTTCATTTAAGGCGATTGTACAAAAAAAAATTAAACAAAAGTGACTACGATTTAATCGCTTGCTCGTATATGCGCAAGAATGAAATGTTATTTTCGCATAATTTTTTTAACCATTCCAGACATTTGCTCAATATTTTCGAATCAAAATAAAATATTGATATAAATTACAATATTTCAACGCGAATCGTGGACTTTAAAACCAATCTCGGATAGAGCGAAGACATAAAAATAATATATTTACTCAAGAGAAATTTTATCTCAATCAAACGAGCGAAATTCAATTTTTCTCGTGTACTCGAATAAACAATATTCGTATTGTGAATTGAAACGCTTTCTTTGTTCGTTGCAGAAAATGCATTCAAAGCTATATAATTTGTTGGCGATAATTTTTCAGATAGATTCAATAATATATTGGTCCCGGCTAATAATAATCCGGTGTCTCTTGCGCTCACACTAGTCTTCCACGCAGCCAGCCGCACCGTTCGGACAAAACGGAAAGTGCAATAACATGTGTATAACGAGAACTAAGTCTGTAACAACTATATAAGACTGGGAATAGACGTCCGAATTTTTCTTTCCGACGAGTGCCTTCCGATAGTCGGAACGGATGTTCCGACTATCGGAAGGCACTCGTGCCCTACACGCAATACACATCCGGCACAATACATGCAATACACGTCCGATCCGATAGCCAGATCGGATGTGTATTGCAAATGTATGGCACGAATGCTTTTCGATAGTCGGATCTGACTGTCCGAATGAAAATATCGGGCGTCTATTACCAGTCTTGATACAACACATAGAAGCGCGGTTAAAAAAAGTACTATGAAAAATCGATATCTCGAAAAGTATGGGGCTCCGATATTAAAAAGAAGAGAGAGAGAGAGAGAGAGAGTTGCAGACAATCCGTTGATAACGTTGGCATCTCATCTGTGTTTCAGGTGAGGCGAAGCGGGCGGGTCGGGAGGGGGGAGCCTCGATACGAAACGACTACAACAAGAGTGCGTAAAAGACCGAACGAAATATATACGCATATATAATCTCCGGGGGGGGGGGGGGGGGGGAAAGAAAGAGGTCGCGGATAAGTGGAAAAAGAAGAATGAGCTTCGTAACACGAAGAAATTGGGCCCTGCGCCTGTCGATAGTCCTCAATGTGTGTGTTTTACTCTACGTGTGCACTCATTTGACGTCATCGGGTCCTTGGATCGAGGAACCAACGAGCAACTGGGGTGGGACGAATGTCGCGGTCCCGTTAGCCGGGACTTATTCATCGGAGAATGTCCAGGTGATGAATTCGAGTCACCGATCAGGCGGAGGAACGCCGCCTCTTTCGAACAATATTAGGGAAAAAATAACAAAGGGTATGGACAAATCCGACAAGAAGCCGACGCGGAAATACGAGGGCGATCGAGTAGCGATAAAGCAGTTGCGAGGGCGCGAAAACGCAGCTGCGAATCGAAGCAAAAACGACAAGACGCAGACTCGGCAAATAAAGACGGTGGAAAGTAATCGGGCGAACGTATCCGAGGAGAAGGGAAAACCAGGATTGAGCCAAGTTGGAGGAGGGGGGGTGCTGGCCCCACTTAACCAGACGGTGAGATGAAACTCGAGAATCCCCGCAATTCCGCCATATCCCGTACGTCCCATTCGAGAAGGAAGTTTCCCGTCGCGCGAGATCCGGTCAGTCGTATTCTGATCCCGCGCGTGCTTGCTTCCTTCGTATTCTCGATACGCGCACACAAACCCAACAAAACGAACAATATGTGATATCGAAGTTTCCAACGAAATTTCTGTAGAACAATTTTTTTGTCAAATACAGTGTCCCAAAATCGCTTGAACTTAATTCCGAATTTTTATTAAAAATCTTCAGAGTAAATGTTTTTGAAGTGTGATTTTTTTTTTTTTTTTTTCTCCAATGATTTTTCGTTGTATCCCAGCGATGCAAACTTCAACATCGTTATACGAATATTATCACAAAAAGGACATTCACGGTGGATGCGGAACTTTTTAATGCGGAAAATGGAATTTTTCTTCTCGCTTCGATTGAAAATCTTTTTGCAGATAAAACTTTAACGAGTATTCTTAGTAAACATTTGGGTAATAATCGTAGTGTTGATCTGTGAGAAAAATGTGGCTTAAGCGAGGGAGAGAAAGAAAAATATGTCATTTTAATTGCATCGGAAGGATCGAAAGTTCCGGGTGGCTCCTGTTTCGTGGGCATTCTATCGCGCGCGATCGGTTACACTTGACCGCACTTGGCTGTGTATGTTTTAAATATAACATATGTTTTGTTTTTTCTCACTTTTTTCAATTATCCGATTCCTGCGCAGTCACGGGAATTGCTGATTTTGTAAAAGAACTTAATGAGCCAATAAGCGCGCGGGGGGGGGGGGGGGGGAGCTCCTGCTCATCCCTCTCGAAGGCGGTTCATGCGTCGTTTTTCATTTGACACGACAGCAATGAGCCGCCTATCGTTGAACCAACACGAAAATGATCTTGTTTGCACAGTCCCTTACAGCGGAGCAAGCGATAATCTGCGATGAAAAATCCCCCGTGCCACGAACAGCTCAGCGTGGGGATTATTGGGTTCTTTACAATTACGCTCCGATGGCGAAAAAGGTGAAATGTTGGGAAAGCGTGACTTATGCGACCCACGGGGATTACACTTTTCTCGACAACATCGAGCCTTTGCTGGAGAGATGGCGGGCCCCAGTTTCCATTGCCGTGTACGCGCCGGGAAATGATTTTAATCCGACATTGGACGCGATCAAATATGCGAGAAATTGCGGCAGTGGACTCGTCTCGCTCTGGGTCACGTTTCACGTTTACTTCAGCAGCAAGCACGTACCCAAAACGGCAAGTAGCATTCGTCGCAACTGGTATATATGTTAAAGAAGATGCGTCGTAAGAAGGTTTCTTTGGCTTTGCTCTATCTGCAATGTCGCTATATCGCCCAAGGTATTTATCCACGAAAAACGCCTGCCTGAAAAACGGCTCGCGTCTCATCACTTTGAGGATTAAAAGACAAGAGAAATACATCGAAGAAACAAGTTTCCACTAAATTCATTTGCCTCCAAAATTTTCATTCGGCGAATTTGACGTACCGCGCGCGTGCAAACAAACTCGGACATATTTTCCGATGCTCATTGGACAATCGTAAAAAAAGAAGAAACAAAAAAAAAACAAAAAAACATTTTAATAACAAAACGCACAATAATATAATAATTGTTAAGAATGTTTAAAGAATTTCCTTTGCAATTGAACGATAAAAACTCGAAGGCAAACGCTTTTAAGCGTGATTAATAGGTGTTGAGGAGGAGGAGGAGGAGGAGGAGGAGGAGGAGGAGGAGGAGGGGAGCGGAGCCGTAAGGACGTGAAAAAACGTATCGTGTGTCCTTGTTTGAAAAATGTTATTCTCCAAACATCTCGATCCAGGTACCTCGGAGCGAAACGATTACCGCGGAGACGTACAATTGCAGCCTGGGTGCACCATGGGCCAACGTCGTTCCTGCAAAAATTTACAGACAGCAGAAGAAACTTCTCTATCCTGTAAACGTAGGTCGGAATATCGCGAGGGAATGCGCGACCACTCATTACGTTATGTTGAGCGATATCGAGCTTTATCCGAGTCCGAATTTGTCATCGATATTCATCGAAATGATAAGGAAACGCGATCAAGCGGTGATGCTGACGCCCAATCCAAAAGTATACGTACTGCCCATATTCGAGATCAATGACAAGAGTACACCGCCGTCCAATAAAACCGTACTCGTAAGTCCTCCACATAGTCGCCAAAAAATTTTTCGAATCCGCCATAAACACGTGGCGTTTGTTGTATTTTACTCAAGCCCGCCGGTATTTCCGAATCTAGCGAGAAATGTTGAAGAACGGCTCGGCAATACCGTTTCACAAGAAGCTCTGTTCCATATGCCACAATGTCCCGAAGAGCAAAGAATGGCAGGAAGCACCGCAGACTAATTCTCTTCGGGTGTTTTATCGGGGAAAGAGAAGTGGCAAATTCGCGCGCTGGGAGCCGATATTCATAGGCACGAACGCTGACCCTATATACGACGAGAGGCTCAGCTGGGAAGGGAAGAGTGACAAAATGACGCAAGTAAGATTCGCGTATGCGCGCGCGGGGGAGCTCGATTTTTTCAAATAATCTTAAAGTATATGTGAAAGCCATCGCGACCGCGTTCACTGCTGTCTTGAAATCTCCACCGTTCTCGCATGCGGCGAAAAAAACATTTTTTTTTTCGTCACTTTCGTTATTGTCGAAAATGTATTATTCTCAAGATCGCTAATAAAACGATTTGGGCGATGAAAAAAAAAATATATATGTTTCTTTTTATCGCACTCTAAGGATGCGACATTGTGCAATTTTCGGGAACGAAATGTCGAGAATACGCAAAAATGTTTTCAACCTTTGCCACGTCCTTGACAAGTATCGTAATATACAATTTAACCAATGAAGATTAGTGATGTAAGAAACGTTTTGGGGGAAGGTTCGATAGATCAACACGGTATAGAAGTTTTGCATCATTGGAATGCAACGGGAATTCGTATTTTCGTTTCCTCGTTATAATTATGATAGACAAGATTATTTGCACACTTCAATTGCAGATCTCTCGATGAGCATCTTTGAAAATATGGTTGTAGAATTTTCGTAGCTAAAAGCTGCTTTAAAAAAAATGAAAAAATTACGCACAAAATCATTGTCATTGCGCTCCAACGATGCAAACTACGATCCCATTCGCCCCTTTTTCAGGTTTACCACGATTCGAAGGTTCGCCAAGTGGTTTTCTTGCTCCCGGGAGGCTGGATTGTCAATCAATTTTTAGACCCTTTTTTTTTTTCACGTAAATTGAATTTTCTTGTAGAAAAGAGTCCTACCGGGTGAATTCGGGATACTCGAAAGCGAAAAATCCAATTGGTATTTTTGTCGTACGAATAACTTTTCGTTTTTTTTTTTCTTCTTTTTTTTTCAGGGTTACGCGCTCTGCATCCTCGACTATGATTTCCTTATTCTGAACGACGCTTTTCTCGTGCATCGACCCGGCATAAAGATCTACAAGAAGGATCCCCGTCGCGATTCTCTCGCTGCCAAGACGAATTTGCTCATTAGGAACATAATCGCTCCGGAGCTCAAGGCGATTTTCGGAACGAGAAAAGAGTGCGTCGTGTAGCCGAAAGGCGCGCGCTCCCATCGTTTCGTTTATAACCAATTGAGCAGTCCGCCCGGTCATACGGTTCAACCTTCATAGCGACTATTGCGTGAACGGAAAACGATGGAATCTTTCGGATTTTCGTTTCGCCAACCAAGTCATATGGCCGCACATGGCCGCACGGACGATAAACTAAACGGAAAATTTCGCGAAAAACACGCGGTGGCGAAGGAATTATCGGCGCAGCGATCCGTACATCTGGGACCACGATCTGTCCCTCATTTTCACTACTTTCGATAGGCGTTTGGGCGATTATTTATCAGTCCGAGCCTGTCTCCCTCCCTCTCTGAGATCTCAAAGTGACGCTCGCTGCTACACGATCGTGAGAGCGTGTTCGATCGAGACTGCGACAATGAACGATTTGCCTCGACACCAAAGAAACTCTACTAGAAAGTAAACGCGTTTAAACGAACAAATAACACCGCACGGCGGGTCACACGGTATGAACATTTTCCTCAACGCTGTAAATAAAACCAACCGAGTACCTATATACAACATAAGTTGTGCTTTATCGTGATCGATAATTACCTTATGTACAATGTAATTGTCACACAAGTGTAGTGCCTCCCGACCTCTAATTCCATTGATCCCCCGATGTGTGGCTCCCTCTCTCTCTCACACCGCCCCCCCCCCCACCCCCCCCACACACACGCACAGCATAGGGTAATATATCACACATAGAGATATTTTTTCAGGCGGAATATATTTCTGTAGGAAAAATAAAAATACGTTTTATCTTGGCCCCCGGCCGATATTAGGGGAATATACTTTTATGAGAAGCTAGACAATTTTCTCGTCGAAATTCAACTGTTGAATGTATCTTCATTGTGTACGAGGGTTTTCGGTATATTTCTGAAGATAGAGTTATCAATTTTCCGAGCGAACATGTGTTGGTACCTTAAAAGCCGTACAATATGAAATGCGCGCGGGTATTTTTATTTCTTCGCGGCTTCCAGTCGGCAGCAGTTGTATAGCCAATTTAACTATTCCAATTGCGTTATTAAAAATAACCAATTTCACACGTTCACTGTATGCCGACTCTGAACCATTGATCGATTCACATATACGGAAAAAATGTGCGCACGTTTGATTTTTTGGGGAAAAGGCGCTCTTCGAGAGTTCAATCAAACTGCAAAAAAAGTTAGCGGTCTTTACGATTAATTTTCAATGAGTATCAATGGATATAAATATTGTAAACGATTTTGCGAAAAGTGTCGACTGCATTTGAATAACAAAAGAAATGTAAACGTAAAGTATTGAGTGGCTACGAATATGAGAACTTGTATACGTTTGAATATTCCGGAAAAAATGTTGTTTACAAGGGAAAAAAAGCACAGATTAATAATCAAGTTTCAGGTTGAAATAATCCCCGAATAAACGACTTTTAAAGGCCCCGCGTGTTTTGCCAACTGCAACTATTGATCTATCTCCGAATTCGTGGCATTATTCTCAGTGCCAGGGCATGGGGTGCTGGTGGCGATTGATACATGCTTGTGTTCCTCGCAATAATTGTAATTACATAATATATATTATGTGCCTTATGTGCGTGTCTCCTGTTTGGGTACAAACAACAAGTGAAAGTCTCTTTTCTTTCCGTATTATTTTCATGCGTCTATATTATATGTGAGCGTTCGCGACAAAATATTGGCCTCTTGTGCAAATGAACACTGTCGATCGAAGTATCTTTCGATGTACGGAAATGGCAACGAAAAGACGGGAAATCGTTTGGCGGGCAATAAGATGCCAAGTTGAATCTTTGCATCGTTGCAATCCAATGAATATCATTTCTTTTTTCGTCCCGTTCAAACTCTTTTTTGGTCGATGATTCACGTTACGAACATCACTCGAATGTCTTATTTTTTCTTTTCCCCCGGATCCTTATTGGAAAACTACAACCTACATTTTGGGCAGTAGTTAACGTTGATAAAAGAACAAGAAAAACATATATATCCAAGGTTTTTCGTGGCGTTCCAACGATGCAAACTTCATAACCATGGAACAAGCGTTCTCGCGTCGAGAAACCTTTACCGACCTTTTCCATTGGCCTATTTAAAATGTCCAAACGGAGCCAACGATAGAGCACAGTAAAGGAACATTGGAGTATTGTCAGCGAGTGTAAACATACATTTTTTAATTGTTTCCGTGTGACTTCGAGAACGAATGGAAAAAGTACTTAAAGTCACCATCGGGGTTGTGCTTTCGGATGAAAATCCCCAATCGATGGTCGCAAAAATTTCGGTTATTTTGTACATGGTATTAGTAAAGCTCAACGTTCGTTTTGTTTTTGCGCTTTCGAAATGTTTATTTCGTTGCAATTCGACGTGTAATACAGACAAATAAATATACCTTTTTTATAAGTAAACTGGCAAATTATTGAATGTTGTTATTAATTAAACAAGGTAGAGTATTTTTATTCGGTTTATCTTTGTAAGTCCTGTTCCTAGCGATGTTGCACAACTCAGCACCGGTTATCCCTGTCAATGCTTGCCGTAAAGTTTTACACTCTTATGGCATTATTCGTGGCAAAGTATATTTTGAAAAAATAAAACACCATTGAGAGACGTTAGTTTCGGCTTCTTTATCGCGCTACACTTATTTATTTCCATTAAAATGTACAGGTTTAAAAACATGATCACACATTTATCCGAGTTAACATCCGTGACTGCCCCCCCCCCCCCCCCCCCCCCCGCGATACATATATGAATACATGCGTGTGTGCGTGTATGTGTATTGCAGTTTTCTACCTCGATCAGGAGGTACGTGTTTGTAAAATTCTCTCTGCTGTTTATACCTACACACACACACGCGCGCGCACCCACCCACCCACACACACACGTTCCATCCAACCGACAGAGCCAAACTCGCGCATCTTGAAAAATACTCGGGGTTTCGCGCGCTCGTTAAAACGTCGCCGATATTTATCGCATCCATGTGTATATACACGGACGCACGCATACACATACACACACGCACACACACACGCACACGATATATATGCATATATACTCGATCTAAAAACGCAGTCGTATCCTCTTGCCCGTTTTTGTCACTCCTTACTCTTCTATTTTTCGCGTAATTTTTTGTTCTCATACAGAAGTAAACTCTACCGAGATACTCTCTCACCGTATGCAACCTGATGCGGTTCTTTTTTCTCACTTCTCATCCATAATATTTAACAGCTGATCTATTCAAGTTCCGCGCTCTCGACCAGTTGGTAACTTAATTCGTAGGCACGTATTCATTATAGTCATTATCATCGTATAGTTTTTGTCTCCATTTACAACTTTTATATGTTCACTTAATTATGTAAATAATTCAGCTTGCTTTCATCCGCGCAATTTACTCGCACCCACCATATTCTTATTTAAAAATAATCGTATCTTTCTTTTTTATTTATTTTTTGGGATTGACCGTCTATGCACGAGGTATGTAATTCCGGACACCTGACTGACTTTTTCAACATGTGTGGTGCGGATGTATCGACACAGATTTTTCTCATCCAAAATCTCTTTTGACAAGCAAAACTTTTAATTCCGCCAAATTGATCGTAAGGAGTGCTGCCACTTGTTGTGCATCGAATTTGCGCATATATTTTTGAAATATTTGTATTAGCGTGTACAGAGACCCGCGAACAAAACAAAAAGCAAAGCTCGAAAATAAAGAAAAATTACTTCTTTTTCTGGCAGGTGGAGGAAAAAGAACAACAAATAAATCGTAACTCCTGAATCGGCCAAGTGGAAGAATGTTCAAACGAATGTATACGAAAAAAAATTGTCGCGGGAGAGCAATGTTCAAAATGTACGAGATTGTTCTTCCATTATTTTTTGCATAAATATTTGAATAATTGTTCGAACCGCGCATTGACGTTGATCATTAACGACGTGTCGAAAAAAAACTTTGAAAATTTGCCGCTCGCCGAAAAAGCACGTTGCCTCATACATGAAACATTATATTTTGAGGATGCAATTTGCAACTTTGTATAACCTATACGTGAAATGATAAAGTCGATCGAAATCAAAAGTACGATCCACTGTTTGTATGGTTTTGAAAATATTAAACTGCGCGTTTTTCACGTATGCATTCACTCCCCGATACAGGAGTTACGATTTATTTGTTTTTTTTTCTCCTCCAATCGGAAAAACATATCGTTTTTGTTTTGTTTCTCAAGCGCGGCACCCCCCCCCCCTTCCCCTCGCCAATACCCCTATCGTGAAGACTATCGTCAAAGGTGTGTCGAAGATCGCTTGCTTTTTTGCGCGGATCTCTGCGCATATCGTCACATTTCAGTCACGAGTCGCACACCCACGATAAATCGGTAGCGACCGTTTTCAATGTATCAATTACACGCTTTTGTCGTGCCGGTAAATCTGACTTGCGATACGCACTCCAATATTACCATTTTCGAACTTGCGTTTAGTTTTTCACGAGTAACGCTATTGAAACAGATAGATATCGAGGGTCAATGGAAAAAGCGATCTACGATCATTGTGGAAGATGAGCGAGCACGACACACAAGTCTTCCAAGGGAGTCTGGACATTTTTGCACGCTGAACGCCATGCGGGATATTCTTTCGAGCCCGAAAAACCCACTTTGCAGGGAACAACGCCCTACCCTTGTTCTTCTCTTATTGTAAATATAGACGGCAAAGCGCGTGGTTCCCTATACCGGTTTATTTCGGATCCGGAATATCTCGCGAGGAAGATGACAGTTTTAACGAGGATTGTACGCGAAGCTCCAAGCCTCTTAGCCGACAACACCAATTCCTGGGAAGAATAGTGTGGGAGAAGAATAAAAAAAAAAAGAATATCCAAGAGTCTGGCTAAGGGAAAAAGTGCGTACGGTTTCACTTGCCGAGACGCTTGAGGCGCGATCTGGTACCTAGTGCTGATCTAGCGCCCGGATTGTACGGCGATTTAACGCGTTTAGTGATAGCTGAGCTCGACGAAGTGCCAGTACCGCCGTTGGTCGTTGTGACCGTAACATTCCTCTCGGAGAGGCTCTGTTTCGATAGTTTACCAGTTTGCAAGTTCGACGACGCTGACGATGAGGTCGACGCTGTGGAGGCACCGGACGACGATGACGATGACGATGACGAGGACGAGGATGACGCTGCTGCTGCTGCTGCTGCTGCTGATGCTGCCGATGCCGCTGCCGCCGCTGCCACCGAAGGTTTGCTTACTTTACCAGCAGCAAGTTTCATTTTGGCCGGTAGCGAGAGTCTGTTCTGCTTGACAATCCCGTACTGATGAGCTAACTGTGCCGGCACCGTGTGACCGTCTATATCGACGTTACGAGATCGCAGTGTCTTTACCGGAGTGGCCGCGAGCGTGTCCGATCGCAGCCAGCGTTGAAGACTCGGGACCGAAGACGTATCGTTGGAGGAGCCTAAAACACCGGCCACACTTCGATTCAACCTCGTACGGCCGTTACAAGTGCCCCGATGTCCCGACTTGCTCTGATCCCATTCTCGGAGGGCGAAACTTCCTCTGAGTTGAAGACGACTCGAACCGTTTATCGACGGCCTTCTGATGGTCTTGACCGGTGTAGCTTTTTTCTCGAGGCTTCGACGTTGAAAGGAAGTTGGCGAGGGGAGTTTTTCCTGTCCACTGAGAGAGGCGGCGCTCGTCGCGCCGGATGATGCGCCAGCCGAACTAACGCTACGAGATTTCACGGAGGTTATCGATTCCTCGGGCCACTGTAGTCTGCTGTGCTGTTGCGTTCTTTGTTGCGCCGGCGTCTCACGTTGTTGTTGTTGCTGCTGTTGCTGCTGCTGCTGCTGCTGCTGCTGCTGCTGCTGCTGCTGCTGCGAAAGTTTTCCTTGATTTGCCGGATCGTTCTCGTCCCCGGGACCCGGACGATCTTCAGATCGGGTTCGCCTTTTCGTCGATGGTTCCGGTACCGAGCACTTTGCTCGTTCAGCACGCTCGGAAGTCGAGCTATGCCTGCGCTTCGATCCAACGATCGTCGTCGTCGTCGTCGTCGTCGTCGTCGTCCTCGTCGTCGTCGTCGTCGTCAGCGCCGCTGCCTCGCTTGGCCTCGCTGGATTCCCGGTGTTACGCGAGTTATCGACAACCGACTCGATCCTGCGATCTCGCGTCACGCGTATTCCTTCTCGCTTCAGTCTCGTTCCTACCGCCGAGAAATAAGACTTTTGCCGTTCAACGAGAAAACTGGTAGGCGCGTTGACGCTCTGACGACGCCTCGCACTTCTCGACTCCGAAACCAAACAGCTCGACTGTCTCCGCGGAGGCAGATCTTTGTGGTCGTGGACGCGCTCGTGATTGCGATTTATCGTTCCGCAGGAATTGCCAATGGTGCGCCTCAATCTTGGCTTACTCTGGAGGAGCTCGTCGCACGAACCGCAGAATGAATTTTGTCGCACGAGAAGGGAAACCGCGGCGTTCCCCTTGCCCTTGATCGGAGAGTGCTTATCCGGTGTCGTTGTATTTCTCACTGTCGCCGCGTTCACCTCTCGAACAGCAACGTCACGCGTCAATTCCGACGTCGAGTCTGTAGTCGGGTTCGTTTCCAAAATTTCCGTCTTTGTGACGACTTTTGCGATTGCATCGATTGTCCGTCCGATCTCGTTGTCCGTATCTTCGAACGCGAGCACTTTCTCACTCTCGACGAAAGTGTTGTCGCTCGAAGATATCTCCGCCACTTGTATACTCTCCCGACTCGTTGGCGCCTCGATCTCGGTATTCTTCTCCTTAGCCTCGACGCCGCCCTCGCTGCTGCTGCTGCTGCTCTCCATTTTCGACGAGTCTACCATCTCATTCGCAACCAAGGTCTTGGTTTTTTCCATCGCCGAATCTTCGCGAAATGCCTCGTCCGAGGTGTCCGGTTTCTTCCGTTTCGCGAGTTCATCCTCGACGACGACGGAGCTGCTCGGAATTATCGAGGTCGTCGGAATCTTAGGCGGCTCTACGATTATACTCTCCGATGGCGCGATCGGTGTGAGAGACCGGGCCACCGGGCTAACGATACTTTTCGGGGACGGTACGCGCTCGTTCTTTCGACTCATCAAAACCTTTGGAAAATCAAACAACGATGAGAATAAACGGCATTGAAAAGAAAAAAATAAAAAAATGTAAAAAATTTTCAAAAATCATCAACCCGCTCATCCTCGTGACCGGGTCGTAACGTTCCAAGTTAACGCGTAATTACCTCGCTTCGAGATGGCCCGGGTGGATCGAGCATCAGTGTAACGACGCTCGTATTGTCCGCGCGTAATCTCGTTGAGAACCACCTTTCCAGAGCTGTATCGACCAGACTTTTCGACGGATTTATCCACATTTGAACGTCGGCTTGCTACAAGAACAAACATATCTCAATCGGTAAGCTGCTGTGTGCACCTGTGTCACCGACTCCTTTCATCGACGACAAATTTGAACATGTCGTTCAACGGATAAGTACACAAATATCATTTTTTAATTGTAGCAGCAGCATTTGACTGTCCAAAAGCGTACTAAATCTCAAACGACGTTTCTCGTCACTCGGAATTCCTTTATAGAGGAATCACTTCTACACCGGTTAGCTCTCGAGTTGCGTTTACAAATAACATACAAGTATTGCATATAAGCAAAAAACCAATGTGTTCACCGTTATTATTACTACTACGAATTATAACGTTGCGCCGATTCTTTTCGGTGTATCTTTTATCAGACTACATATATCGATATTTTTTTCTCAATAGGGTATTTTACTCTATGTGAGAAGAATACTAAGAATGTATAAATGAGGCATTTTTCGCAATAAGCAATCGAATAATGTTGGTTTTAATTCAGAAAAACACAAAATAAATTGAGTGATCCATTTTTTTTTTTTTTTTCATACTTTTTCCTACTTCAACCTGTGAAAGAAAGCGTCAAGAACTATACATTCTCGTTTGTCATAGTTTAGTGCAAATTTTTCGAATCATTATCGATACTTCAAAAAATAAGAAAATAATTTTTTTTGGGGCTATAACTTTGGATCTCTTCTCGCAAGTTTCAACCGAGTCTTCCACATATCGTAATTGGCATTTTAATTCACAACTTTTCCAGTGGTTTTACACTAGTATTCTTACATTTGGAAACAACACAACAATGATAGAGATTGTAACTCACTTTTAACAACGATAAAAATTATGTATTCACAATTGGCACAGCGTCGATGTTTACTACGCGAGTGACGTCACAAACCAAAGCAGCGTAGCGGCTAGCGTTTTGGCGCAGAACTTTGAAGTGCAAAATTGAAATGCATTTTTATGGCACTTATCGATTTCATGACATAGAAATAAAAATTCCAGTAGTTTATTTTCCACCAAACGATCAACTTCAGACACCTTTCAAAAAAGGGTGTAATACCGTATTGCAGGATTTTTTTTCACGTCACGCATATCCTTAATTTCCACGTTGTTTGGGCATGCGTATATTTCCATTCGAAAACAATGTAGCTCAAGTTTCAAGGTAATTCTTAGAATTGCACTATTTTGGACGTTTATTCGACAGAGGTCGATTGCGATCGAGACGAATTTTTGTTGAAAAATGCTAAGAAAAAGAAGTCGAAAAACAAAAAATTTCTGTTTTTTCAATGTCAACATTATCTCTTATAAATGTTGCCTGCTTGTATTTTTGTTCGTTGTTTGCCGATGAACGCGCTTACACGGAGGCTCGATCTCCTGTAATACCACAGTACGCGTGCATCGCGATAACGTTCGTAACGAGGGAGACGCAACGCGAATGTCAACAATTTTATTGAAATAGAAAGAAGAAAAAAACGCGGCCGAACGCGCGCGCGCGCGCGCGCGCGCGCTTGAACGTCGGTACTTTTCAAACTCACCCCATTTCCGGTCTGTTGGGACGCGATGAGATGTTTCTCGTTATGCCTCTCGGCGGACTGAACGATGGCAACTGCAGCCTGCGGAGTCAGCATATTCCACAAGCCGTCGGTTCCAAATATTAGACAACGCTGACTTTTCACGTCTACCGTAACTACTTTGACATCTGGCTCGGGTGAAACGACAAATGTGTCGAGCTCGGAATTGTAACTCCATAGATCACCTGAAGGATAGCCGCAAACTTTAGTCGTCGGATAAGTGTAAACAGAAGGGCAACTGCCGAGAAAGGAAAAGATATTTCAATTTACCCAGTGATCTGGCGACGGCTAGAAATGGAATTTCGTCAATGTGGGTGGATCGCCTAACGGGTCCTTTGTGTCCTATTCTGGGTCTGTTCCAAACAACTCTCGGTACGCCAGATTTGCTGACGACTTTTCCGCCCGACTCTTGAATTCTTATCATTTCGGGTCCACTCTCGGGTTTGTGATCTTCGGTCAAAGCTTTGGCCTTCCATTGGGGATCGCCCTCTTCCTGATAGCCCAATATTATGCCGGAGTCCCCCACGTGGCCGATATAAATTTTCCCTTTGCGAATGAAGGCGACGCTCGCCGTAGTTCCCGCCGTAGAAGGCAAGCCAGAAGCCGTGGTCGGCCATTTGTCTGAAGAAACAGCAAATCTTTCTGAGCCGTCTCTGGCCAAACTTTTCTCCAAAGAACAAGAACCGCATCGTGTTTCGATATGCCAGCGTTCGTGGACAAAAGTTAGATAAATGGAAGGGGCATCAACGACGCAACGTTCGAACAAGGATAAGTTACGGCTTATTCGAGGCTAGTACGCGGTGCTTACATAACCTAAATTGTCGGAGAGACGCGCGAGTAATGGAGGGGGGAAATACGCGGGAGAGGGTGGTAGAAATATCGAGCATCATTTATTTTTTTCAACGCCAATATGTTGCTGCCCTCGCAAATTTTTTCCCTCGCATTGCACGCGCGCGTGTGTGTGTGTGTGTGATCATGAAAGGGCTGTGAAAATGTTCGACGAACGTGCCAATTTCGAGGCAAAACGAAGGATACTCGTTACGTGCGTTTTTGTTCGCGAAAACACACACAGCGACAATTCCAAGAATATATTATACACAGTGGATAATGATAATTTCCGGAGGACAACTAACCGAGTTCCCGCCACATAGCATAATGAGTGTTGATGTAACCGTCCTTTATAGCCCTGAGGACGTCTTCGTCCTTGTCGCTCCAAAAATTTCGCTGCTTAACGATTATGTCCATGAGATGTTCTTTGGCAAATGTCGCAGCCTCGCCACCCCCGTGGCCGTCAAATATACCGAAAAAAGCGTACTCGAGATCTTTGTCGTCGGAGGTTTGCTGGTAGGCCACGCTGAACATGTCCTCCATGTACTTTCGACCGCCCTGATTGCAGTGACCGGTCACGCGAAGATTAACCTTGATGCTCAACGGCATTTTTTCGTACTTAGATGTCTCGATCTAGTCGAGACGGTCGTCAATGAGAACAGAAGAACGGAAACTTGTGTTACAAAAGTTCACTTGAGAAGGAGGCTGGCGTACGTTGCACCAGCCGCGTATTTATATTCTATCACCCTGTTGGCCACTCTCCGAGATCGTACTCGTGTCGAGCATTTGTGTGTCGGTTCGTTAATGACGAAAATGAGAAGATACTTTGGAACGGTAAAACGCGGGGAAGCCTCGCATTTGTTCGGATATGTTGGAAGCTTCAACTGCGCGCGACTCGAGAAACACGGCGCATTCCACTAAGGCGCAGCGCTCGGTGCTTGCCTGATCGTCTCATCGCGACGTCGACGTAGCGCGGCATTGCCGCTGAATACACAGCGAGGAGAGGTAGACGCCTGGTGGGGATAAAAGCCCCCCCTGCCGTCCAAATCCAGCCGAACACCGTAACGCCGCGGCACCACAGCGTAGCTCTCGCGCGCGCGCGCGCACACGATCGTTGCCTTTCTCTTTCCCGCCTTCTCGTTGCTGAGCAAGTTTTCGACCTACCCATGTGTATTTTTGCGTCATTTTATATACATATGTCGGTAATATAAGAGTGCGCAAAAGAAAGCGCGTGTATACGCTCGAAAAAAAAAGGCTTGAGAGGTTAAAAATTTACATGGCGCAAAGAGCGTAGCTTCGCTCTCTTTCTCAATTCGACAAAGCCCTACCTTGTCGCTTTCTTCCTACCCTTTCCGTATTGCTGCCATGCCACCGACCACCAGATGGCGCTTTCGACGTGTCGTGTGAAGGAATACTAGCTTCGTCTCACTCGCCTTTTTGCAAACGTCGATAACGTCCCCCCCCCTTTCGCTTTCTCTCTCTCGCTCTCTCTCTCTCTCTCTCTCGCTGATCGGCTCAAGGAGGTTCGCCGCACGCGGAGAAGCGCACGGAAAGTTTTGACATTTTTACCTTACCCGTCACGTTTATGCTTATAAGTTCTACGAATTGTTTCGCAATTTTGGCCAATCTCGTATTTTTAACAAATCCAAATGTATTAACGCAGCGCATCGGAGCATGACGGGCGTTTCGGATTCGATAAAAAAATTAACGAGGAACATTAAACGCAAAAGAGGGCGACGGGAACATACAGTAGAAGAAAATGTTGGCGGAAGGTTATTTTCTTTCGCTATTCCGATTGGATAGGGTACGTCTTTCATGGTTGGAAAGAATTCGGCTCTTGTAGGTGCGCGCAGGCGCGGGCTGCCTCACATCGCAAGCACCGTGTACCAGCCGCTCTCCCCCCACCGCATTTCAACCTAACCGCAAACCTCCTTAATATAACGTTTATTCTCTCGCGCGCCTGCTCTCCCTCTCTCCCTCTCTTTATTCCGCGCACAAAACGAGTCATGGAAAACTTCGACGTACCCCCACTTTTGGTAGAAAAACACGACTCGATTCCCCTCGCATGCCCCTTTCTTGATCGTTCAACGATAGAGCTCTTGCCAATGGCCACTTCTCGGACAGACCTATCTCGCTGACGGCGCTGACGGCCCATTCGGACTGCGCAACTTGACCCACGCAGCACAACGTTGCCACGTTTTCATTATTGTGGTACGGAAAGGCAACTCGGCTCGCTCGCAAGTATGACGACGACGGCGGCGAGCCGCCACCGCGTTCTCGAATTTCGAATAAGCTACGTATACGCGGTTTGATTCGAATGCAATCGCATTCTTGTCTCAAACTTCCCTTTCTCGTAAATTCGCGCGCGGCATACATTTTCCGTTCTCATTCTGCGTGAAACACACGCGGTCCCTACAGAATTTGCGCGCATATTCCGAAAGCCCTTTCATTGCCAAATTCATGGAAACGTACGTGCACGTTCGATAGCGTGAGAAAAAAAATTCGATCAAACTGGTGAAGAGTGCGAGTCTATTGGAAAATGAAGTGACCAGCGGCGGCGGTGCGATCCTGCATCATCTTTCAAAAATGACGTTTCACTTGTTGACTTTAACTGTTATGAGCAATGCAATTCTTATTGTCATTAGTTAACAAAGAACACTATCCATCTTTTCATTTTACACACGTGTGGCTATGGGTGCTTGTACAAGATTGTGAGAATTATTTTCACGCAATGAGGATTAAGATTATTGTTGCATGGACAGAAAATGATACCGAATCGATGAATTTTCATTAAAAAATTAGTCAACAATAAAGCCAATTTTCTAAAACTCTTTTCACAGTACGTAGGAGGATAGGAATTTCCTCATGCTTGATCGGCGAGCTTGCTTGTTTTGCGTGAACTGATCAGGAAAATCCCAATGGGTGTACACACGTGCGAGTCGAGCTCTGAGTATGGGGCATCGCGCGCACCGTAAATCCGCGGTGACAAGGGAGAGGGAGAGAACGAAACGGAGAACCGGCAACGTTGCATTCGTCGTTCGAAATAGCACACGCAACCAGCAGCATTACAACTTTCGCCGCAGAGCCAACACAGAAAAACGGTCGAAAATTGTATTCCTGCCGCGCACGCACGATTCAAGTTTTTGGAGTAACGGGCCGAACAAAAAAAACGGTGCCCGCGTTTTGTATATTGCTACAATTTAATCTTGCCTGTGACGAGAAAATGTTTTTGGCGATACAAACAATGTACGCATCATTCCATGTGTAAAAAACATGTTTGATTTCGAAGACGCGATGCACGCATATGCGTTGCATCATCGCGCAACGAGAAGGCCTCAACGAGTCTTCGGTCTTCGGAAGAAAACGACGGATCGGTATTATTGTTGTAAAGTACGATGTCGGGTATTATTCGGCACATCTTGAAGATGTGCAGTTGGACCCGGTTGCGGGTCACTAAAAAAATTGACGGAAGCGATAAAATATTTTCATCGTTCCTTTAAACGCTCGCTTGTTTTTTATTATGAGAGGGAGAGAGAGAGAGAGAGAGAGAGAGAGAGAGAGAGAGAGAGAGAGAGAGAGAGAGCGAGAGAGGCAGTTTCTAAAGCGTTTATCTGGTATAGCGCTACTAACACGCCCCCTACGAACCACGAAGCGGTCGTATGGATTTTCTCGGCCGGACACGCATGTACGGGTTCGAGCCTGTCGAGTTCGAGGCGGTCTGACGCATCGACATTGCTGTCGTACCGTTGTCGGGGCTTTCCCCTCAATGGTAAATACGCACAAGAACGACCAACTGCGGATAGTGATGCCGCGCCACGCTCGTACACACTCAAAAACTCAGGATAATTAAATCCATAATTAAACTTGTGCGGTGTGAGCACACGGTGGCGGTGGCGTTGTTGCTATTGTGCAGAACAATGACCGGATGTTCGAGCTTCCGACCGAATACGGGATTCACTGACGTGTTCGGTCTGATTTCGAATTTGAAAAGAAATTAAAAAAGAGCATAGCGTTATTCATATTGAAGGAATTACAGTCAAAGAACGTGTTGGATTTTGGAGTACGAATGGGGGTACCGATAAAACAGCTTTCCAGCATGCCAACTGGTTCCGCGAACGTTTGCGAATTCGGCGCGTTGCGACTCCAGGAGTGTACTGTACTTTCACTATAGGTTTCGCGTGGTTCATTTCCGTCCCAACCGATACAGGGTACTCATGAGAATACTCGTTTCTATCCAAACGAATGCAAGTAACGTCACAACGTTCAATTATTCCGTCATCTTTCGGCGATCGGATGACGTATTGCAAATTCTGCTTTGCGACACACTTTTCGATAATTTTCCGTACTACAAAGTTGCGCCATCTGTCGATGGATTCGCTCATTACAAAGTTTGTAATTCTTCCAACGGAGGACGCTACTGCCTCGTTTGCTACGTGGCGAGGGTATCGGGTAAAGAGTCCTTGTTAATAACTGTACGGAATATATGCTATAATGTTACGATATTTCGGTTTTTTCCGAAGCAAGTTCTAACCACGCGATTTCGTCATCTTATCCCACATCACATTTGTAGTGATGTTTCCATTCGGTAGATGAAGACGTTGATGCGCCTAAAAGTCAAGACAGCAGAGTGGCGCAGTGGAAGCGTGCTGGGCCCATAACCCAGAGGTCCGTGGATCGAAACCACGCTCTGCTAGATTTTTTTTTCTTTTTCTTTGTGCATTTGGTTGAGGTTGTTACGTGGTATAGCCGTCCAGGGTGAATGTACAAACGGAACGTTCTATGCCTTTGCATCGGGCCGATTGACTGTTACCAACTGTAAGCTATCGGATAAACGTCATATTGAACTTACGTTTTCAACATCTAACGAACAATCTTGCTACATCTATTTGTAAAAGCATGCAGTTTTCGAACATTTGGTAATTCCATGGAGGATTTTCATTGCGTTGTATAATCAATCAAATCGAGTTTTATTTGCACAACTTTTTCGACAAGTTTTTTTTACAAAATGCTATTTTTCTCTTACAACTAATTTAACTTATTTTACACTTTGCATACTCTTTCCCTTGTCACTATCTAACGTTTCTCTCTTTTTCTTAGTTCAATCCTCCCCCGCCCCCCCTTCCCCTCCTGCTCGCACATTTTTCTGCACACTTCCTCTATTTCCTTAAAAGACTCGCATATCCCCTTTTGTAGCTTCCCTCCCAACATATTTATCATTTCTTTGTTTCACTCCTCTGTTATCATTCGTGTTTTCTCCGTTACAATACCTCCCAGCCTTTTTTACATACCAACAGGTGCGCCCCAGCGTCTCATTTTCTTCTCCACAAATCCTGCACCTCCAATCCATGCACATCCCGCCTGCCTCTCTTTCCTGCCTTGCCCATGCTTACGCATCTTCGTCTCGCCGACGTTTCCTCATCCCTTTCCTTTATTCTCTCTTCGGACCAGTATTACCACGGTCTTTTTTCGTTTTCCGCAATTGATTTTCCACAATATTCGCATTTGTCATTACACGTTGATTTTCTCATTTTTTCCTTTTCCTTCCTCAAAATGTACCTTTTCAAGTTTTCTAATAATTCTTCTATCCTTTTGTTTATTCGTGCCACATCTCTTCTTTACCTTTGTAATGTTATTATCTCGTATATTGCCATGTCCCTTACAATTCTCTCTAAAATAAATCGTCTCCCAAACGGGATACCGTTTGCAGTTGCTGTTTGTTACTTACTCAAATAGGCAGATCTTAATTCGGCCATCTTGACTACTTTATCCTAAGCACCTCTCTTATGTACCTCAACGCCCTTTCCCTTATCATATATTCTATGGCAGGCACCTTCAGCTCTCTTCTCCAAACATACACTAGGCACAAAAATTCAAGGCCATGGAAAAAAATCCGAAACTTATCGCTGATTCTCAGAAGGCTGTCACGGTGTGAAAAATGCTAGTAGAGCAAAAGCAAAATAATCAAATTGAAGCTTTAAGTTTATAGTTTTGAGATCCCGAGGTCAAATATTTTTATCCTTGATTATTTTAGATCGCAAACAAACCAACGGAATTTTTTTACCTCCAAAGGCCATAGCCGGGTAAGTAGGGAAAAATTGCCCCGGCATTTTTTCCAGCGAAATTTAGAGTATATCCTGAGGTATGAAAAAAAACAAATTTTTCTGAAAATTTCATCCCCGTCAACGCAATGGTTTTAGAAAAATGATTTTTTTTTGAAATATCAAATTTTTTTTTCTTCCCGAAACGGTTCGGTGGATCGATTTGATTTTTTTGTACTTGTTACGATCAAACGTGTTACGAAATAAAATTATAGAACATCTTGCGAAAGATGAAGGTTTGTAAAAAAAAAAATTTCGTTGTTTTTTTTTTTTTTCCCACTATAATCCACTTGGGCTACAATAACGAAATTTTTTTCGTATAATCTTTGGGCACCTTATTAGATTATATAATTTTTTCAAAATGATCGGTTTTGTACGCCACAGTGGAAAAAAAAGAAACATACTCTAACGAGTACAAAAAAAAAATCAAATCGATCCATTGAACCGTTTCCGGAATTTTTTATTTTTTGATATTTAAAGAAGAATCATTTTCCTGAAACAATTGCGTTGACGGGGATAAAATTTTCCGAAAATTTGTTTTTTCACCTCCTTTAAGTGTTGTGCCTAGTGTAGTTTGTAGTTGTTTTGTCCACTCCCAACGGCATACTATAGTATGGCCTACTCGTTTCAGAAACGCGTATTTCTCTTATTCCCCATATTTCCACCCCACACATTGCTCCTGCTTTTAGTATCGAACCTAACAAATAGAGTCTCTTCTTCATCGCATCCCTCCCCGTCCTTTTCCTTATTCCTCATACCCTATTTATTGCTTTTTGCGTTTTCCATGCCAAATTTTTTTCCATGTGCCCAAATCGAGATTTTTCGCGTAAACACCCCAACTTTAAATACCCCAAGTATTTAAAGTCGCACCAGACTTATCCTATGCATAAGCTATATGTCACCACTCGCAGCGACAGTAACAACACTGAGATTCGCTACGCGGTAGCGAGCTTCATCCGCATCATCACAAGCATCACACCGCGCTACGATGAGCCATCGTGTTACATTTTATATTTATTAAAATAATATAACAACAGCCCAAAGTCTGCAATCTAACTATTACTAAGGTGTGTTTGTTTGTTTGCTAATCCGATTCGGTTATCGTGGGTCGCTGGAGACCCGAGCCATTTTTCGTCGATGCTTGCATTTTTCGGAGGTGGCTATTTATGACGCAAAATAAAATATTTGTTAAAATTTTTTTTGCAGTCCACATACTGTTGTACCCTTAAAGTAGTAGTCGTCAAGCGTGTTAAGGAATTTTATCAGATTTTTTTCACATCAAACTACGCGTTCTAACATGTCCTCGGGTTTTCAGCGACCCGCGATAACAACCTCATCGGGTTAAGTTTAATTTTACGCGCAATATAAAAAAAACCAAAGAAATTATTTTTCTTTCAATTGAAACTATTTATTGTGGCTTTTATCGGTAAACTAGTTTACTCATTGATTACACGTGTTATAATAATCATAACAATCGAAGCAACGATAGTAATAATTCCTAAAAGCAATTAACGTTAATGTATTTATCGATGGTTGATGGCTTTTTGAAACTATCGAAAAGTGCATTATAATAATTATTTACAAATAAGTCGTAATACATTTTTTGTAGTTAAAAAAAAAAAAATAATTGAAGAACTTTGTAAAATTTTCCATACCAATTATTACATTAAATTAATTGGACGAAATCATATAGACCGGGAGATAGCGTAATATTTCGGGGATCCATTTGTTACAGTATGGCGCGCAACCCTTCGCGGGGCCCGAATGACATAATGAATGAAACGGAAAAAAATTCATCATAGCGGCGCTGGTTGTCGGGGCGTAATCGCAGCACGATTAGTCGAAATTGACCGATTAATTGCGGGCCTGAAAAGATTTGTTACACAGACATTCTCGTATTTTCCGGTAGTCGATAAAAAAAATCAACTCGGCGCTAGCTAAATGCCATACTCATAGACGGTTGGCGGGGCCTATAGCCCGCCGTGCCGCTCAGAATACGTTTTTTTTTTTTTTTAGTTCGTTTTCAACTATTTGTTGCAGGATAATTTTTTTGAAAATGTATCGTTTTCGAATAGGCATTCACGAAAATCACCGTGCCATAATACCGCTCCGACGGTTCCGCATAGCCGCCATACCACCGCAAAAAGTAGATTCATTTTTCAATGCAAAACGATTTTTTTACAGTATGGCACATGAATTGTGGAAAGTTCATGAAAAAATTATGCCATACTACATTAAGGAAAACTGATTTTCAGCAATGTCTTTCAGCTACAACTTGTACAAAACGCGCAAGTACTCATTACAGTACGGCTAAAAGACATCGGCAAATACATCATACTTTTGCAAGTACCCTTCAGTGATAGTACTAATTTTGTCGAAGAATTAGAAATTGAGGAAAACAAAAACAATTTTTCGTTACCCTTACATATGTGTTTGATATATAATATTTACGCTTGTTGCATCTCGAACTTTTATTAACAATTTGTGCCATACTGTAACAAATTGTTTCAACTCTGCGCATAATATGTTACAATTTTGTAATAACATTGTACGTATTTGAGCCATTCCACGGGTATGGAATAATCAGATTTGTATTTGTAATGGCACAAATAACTGGTAAACAAAATTGTAGGGTGTAACAAATCGTTTTGCATTAATAAACACACGTGCTCGAAACAAACGTACTCGAAAACAATAAGTTCAAAAAAACATCAGCCTGCAATAGATAGTTGAAAAACGAAAAAATAAAGAAACGGTATTCCAATTGGTATGGCGGGCTATAAGCCCCACCCCCGCGCCCAGCGCCGAGTTCATTTTTCATCGACTACCGGAAAATACAAGAATGTTTGTGTAACAAATTGTTTCGGACCCGTAATTAATCGGACAATTTCGATCAATCGTCCAGCGACTACGCCCTGACGACCAGTCCGGCTATGACCATTTTTTTCCCGTTTTCTTTCACAAGGTCGTCCGAGACCGGAAGGGTTATTGCGACACTGCTGTAACAAATGGATCCCCGAAATATGTCACTATCTCCCAGTCTAATGGATGAAATAGATGGCACACGTCTGAAATGAGAACTTCTACGATCAACACGTGTAATTGGGAAACCATATTTTTCAACGTAATCATTAATTTGTTGTAATAAAATGACTTGGAAAAAAAAAATCGTCGTGCGAAAAAATGCTTGATGGTGGAATACTTTGAAATGAGCAGGAAAAAATGTAACGAAAACATTTTAAGGACATTAAAAGAGAATGTCCACATTTGTTCTCGCGCTGTATGCAGTTTCTAGCTTCCACCGTCAAATTGACCATGCACAGGTTGTTTTACGTCAAAAGACTTTGGTAGCCGCCACAACGGTCAGTTTCACCCTGTGCACTGGCTGTATTGCTATATTATCGATACGTGAACGACACTGCGAGGCGCGCCTCTACAGGCTGTATTTAACACGATGTTTTAGGTCGAATTTTCGGACGTTTCTTCGGATAGCACTTCGCAGATACGAAGATTGCACTCCTTCCCTACAGTCTCCTCTCGCTGTAAGCACTCGACTAGGCGCTGGACGATGGCTTTTCTAAACAACAAAGAACGCGAGCCGAAGCCCCATTGTGTAAGGGGTTCGGCGTTTTTTCCTTCTTCGAGCAGTCCATGCTGTGTACCGTTGACAAAAGCACGCGCGATCGAAGCGCATATCGTCAATCAACGATTCATTGTTACCCATCCAAGTCATTTGGAGACTATACAACCAATACATACTTATATCTCTTTGTACGGGGGGACATAACTTTTTTGAAATATATACTACACCAGTAAGGAATTTTCAATTCTACAAACTATTATTACACGTTGTTCCTATGTGACGGGATGAGGTAAAAATGTTCGGTTTACCCTAAACGCATCGATAACACCTTGATCGTAGCGTTGCGGGAATCCGGTTGGAAAAAAAAGAAACAACAAAAAACCCATGTATACTGCGAAGTCGACAAAATGTTCGATTCGAAGTGTAAACGGAGGGCGGGGGTGTTGGGACGAAAATGTATTCAGACGAGCCAGCTGCTGATACTCAGTATGAAAATAATGATATTCGTAAATGTCAAGCGGACGAGAAGAGCGCTGCCGCCAGCAGCGCTGACGAGTTGAGACTCATTTCGGGCTTTGTCGTCCTTCAGTAAATTTCTCACGAGGTCCTTGCCGTTTTGCGGACACTTGTGATACGTATAACCGATAGCGCGAATTTCGAGAAATTGACGTAGTTCCTGCCAGCATCTCCACTTGAGGGGATTTCTGCCGAACTCGAGGCTCCTCAGTCTCGGTAAGGCAACGAAGCAACTAGTGTACAAACACTTGAAAGCGTTCCCTTCGAGGTTGAGATATTCGAGTTTGTCGAGAGGTTCAAGAGCTCCGTCCTCGATCTCCGCCAAATAATTGTCGCTGAGATCGAGCCAAACGAGATTTCTCGTTTCATCGAACCACCCGTTCTTCACGGCGATAAACCGATTGTCTCGCAGTGTGAGTTTCTCGAGCTTGTAGAGAGCCGCGAATGCTCGATTATCGATGTCCCTCAGAGTACAATTTCTCAGTACGAGCTCCGTGAGATTCTCGAATCTTGCGAATGCCATTGGCGTCAAACGGGGCACGTAACTGTCGATTATCTCGATTCTCGTTGTGTAACTGGGAATTCTCAGAAGCAGATTTATGTCACCGTTCGCGCAATGGTACCAGGCTCTTGTCCCCAGCTCCCTCGTTACCCCCCCGGCTTCGTTTCGCTGGCCCGCTCTATCCTCACTCTGATAGCAATTACCGGTTATCGGCCAGGTTTCCGGGCCATCCGTGATCGTTGGCTGAGCACTCGGCGTCCAAGGTCTCGTCCTCGTCGTCGTCGTCGTCGTCGTCGTCGTCGGAGTTACCGCTCGAATCGCTCTGTGTCGATTGCCACGATGTAACAGACAAAAGTAAACAAGCATCTGCGTATTATTTACGCGACCCGACGTACGGTACATGACGAGAAATACTACGCGAACAATCATGCAAAACAAATAAAGTTTGCTTTGTTCGGTGTAACATGGTACAGCTTTGGACAATACAGCTGCAACAGTGGCTGGCTCAATTTAAGTACCACGGACAAATACAAACACACGCACCCACGCATTAGTCGGAAACCAATTGGAGGATACAAAAATTGCTCAATTTTTCGGCCATTTTCAAAAACCTATAAACTTGGCAAAAATGGTCGTAGCGCAATAACAAAAAAGAAAAGAAATTCTACCTTCGAGTCTCTAGTTTGGAAATCCAGAGTAATCTCAAAAAGTTCACGGGCTTGAGTACATTTTTTTCAGCAATTTTCACCAATATTGATCGTTGCGGAAAAAAAAAAAGAAAAAAACATCTTCAAGATGAAAAAAAATACACAACAGATGCAAAATCTATCGTTCTATTTATTTTTGGCAAAAGTGACCATTTTTAATCATACGGATCGCAATAAAAGAAAAATTGCCCGCAGTTTGTACCCTCCGTGGTTCCTTTGAGATACGTTGATGTTAAATTAAAAGAAAAAAACGAAAAATATCCGTAGTCTATGCATTATTAGTTGAGTAAGCTAAAGTTTAGCAAAAACCCCCGAAAAAGGCAAAATTCTCGAGCTTCTCTAAAAACCGGACGACAACAAGTGAAAACTCACCCAGGAATGGGATAATAAGGAGCGAGGCCAGCTTCGCAGGCCCATCCACCTTGGTCGGCTCGAAGCAGAGCATCGGGATTGCATTTGCACGCAATGTTTTTCTCCTTGATAAGCTGTACGAGTTTGGTGATGCACAGGCAGGTCCATGGATTTGCGGTGATTTGAAATTCGCGAAGGTATCCGAGTGCCTCGAGATGCTCGATGCCGATGCAATTGAGACGATTGTCGGAGACGTCGAGGGCAACGAGATACGGCAACTTGTCGAAAACACCGTTCGATATTCTCGTTATTCCGTTTCGCGAGAGATCGAGCCTGCGCAAATTTCTCATGTCTTCGAACCACTCGGATCGTACGAGCTCGAGATCGTTGCCGCGTATCGCGAGGCTCTCGAGAATTTCAAGATTGTAAAATGCTCGTCGCTCGATGCTCTGCACGCCGCAGTCGCGAAGCTCGAGACGTTTCAGGTAAGGTCCGAATTTGCGAAAAGCGTCGTTGGGAATAGTCGGTAGGATCGAGCCCGAAAAGACGATAGCCTCGAGGTTGGCGGGTACATCGTTCAGATCGAGAAGCGAAGCTCTCGTACACGCGCAACTCTCGATTGTTCGGCCCTCGACTGTCCGATGGACCGTGCGACAACCTCCCGGACGTGGCAATGGCGGTAGCGGCCTCGACGCGCCGGTGGTACTCTCGACCGGTGGTGGAAAGTACGTTACTGCCGGGGAGGGGCCACGTATAGGTGCGGGCATCCACGGACGGTGTATCTCGTAGGCCCAGCTCCAACGTATTATCCCGGTTCCTCCGCTTGGAGCGTAGATAGAGCTTGTCTGCCAAAGAAAATCAACATTTGTCGTGTACCGCCGGACCTATTACAAGCCATAAATTTTAACACGCCAGGCTGACACCCGCTTGGACTTGTTGAAAATATATATTGATTTTTCCTTTTCGACGGGATACTCGTGATTGAAAGTTTGAAAAAGTATTAGGTGTAGAACTTAATTTGGTCCGTTTTTTGCTTAAAATACGCACTTATTCGAATGATAAAATGAATTAATACATTAATCGAAACCATCGCTAGCCACCACTTTTCCCCATCTGTCTGGTAATTTATGAATTCCGTTGCGGAAGAAGCGTTCATCTTTTGAAGCCAAGAATGAATCGAGCCAATTTTTGATAGCCTGTTGCGACGTGAAGCGTATTCCAGTCAAAGCGTGCTGCATCGATCGAAACAAATGGTAGTCCGAAGGTGCAAGGTCTGGGCCATAAGGCGGCTGAGCCAGAATTTCCCACCCACTATTTTCCAAATAGTTTTTAACCACAATAGCAACGTAAGGCCGAGCGTTGTCATACGTCGAAGGATTATGGACTCGTGTCTGGTCGCATATTCTGGACGTTGTTCGGCTATAGCTCGCTTCAAACGGATCAATGGTTGCCTGTAGAAGTCTCCCGTGATGGTTCGAGCAGGTTTTAGTATCTCATAGTGGATCACACCCTTCTGATCCCACCAAATACAGAGCATAGCCTCGGCACACCATGGATATTCGGCTTCGGCGTTGACGTTCCGGGTTGACCGGGCTGTACATACGATTTTTTCCGTTTCGGGTTGTCATAATGAATCCATTTTTCGTCTCCGGTAATGATTCCACAAGCATTCGGTGGGCTTCAGCTGCACTTTTCTTCCAATTGGAACAGAAAATTAACACTTGCCGCAAACGGTGCTTATATTTGGGACGAAATTCGACATTTTCACCGCAGTAAAAATTAAACTTGATGCGCAAAACTCAAAGGTCTGTAAACGGTCATTTGGTTAAGAGATGTTGATACTTGACGATCGATACAGAAAAAATCAGCTGTTGCCGTCAACCATTTATAGAGCACCCAGAGGCATCTTTTGAAAACGGACCGAACTAAGTTGTACACCTAATATCTCAAAAGTCGATCGTTTGAAAGTTACGCGGGGCGGGGTTTGTCTTTATAGGTAGCTTGCGCGAAGTGCCCAACAATCACGGCCCTTTTTTTTTCTCTCGAAATGTCCTTTTGAAAATCGGTCAGCCGCGATAGCTCATAAATCACTCCGCACCGATCAGATTCAAATTTTACAAGCTTCTTTCGCACGTCCTTCGAGCCATACTTTTTTTGTTTTTTTTTTCTTCGCCGACGAGAATGAACAACGATATATTTTACCGAAAAATGGATACTCGAACTTTGGACCACGGGCATATTTAGTAAATAATCAATATTTCATCGAATCCTTGGTCCAAGCGATTGATAAGTCGATGGAAACATTAGATGGGCGGCTTTCACCGTTTTATTTGAGCAGAGCGCGCAGGGGAGAAAATAAGTTTTCTAGCTCCCCGCGCCCAGACTCGACGGAATACAGGAGATACAGATGCGTAAGAGCGCGATAAGAATATACGTGGGGGGGTGCGTACCGATGGGAACAGAAGAGGGAGAATGCGTATCTGAAACGCGCGCGCGTTTACGCGTATCAGATACAAGAAAATACGTTTGACATAATACGATCGAAGGAGAGAGAGTTACCCGATTGTTATATTTGGGCTGTTCGGGTGTAATCTCCCCCGGTATATCGGTGCATCTCCTGGCGGAATTGATCTCGTAGCCGATTCTCATTCCGGTCAAATAATTCTCAAGGTCGTTTCGGCACCGGCAGAGCCACGGATTGTCGTTGGCCTGGAGTTTCCGGAGGGAGCCGAGGCCTCGAAGATGGCGCTGGGACAGGCAAGCGAGACGATTTCTGCTGAGATCGAGTACGCGAAGAGAGGCCAAATGTATGAAAGCGTTTTCGTCGATATTTTCGATCTCGTTGCGACGCAGCACGAGATCGGTTAGTCTGGCGAGGTCGCGGAACCACTCGTGTCCAAGTGTAAATAAACGATTGCCGACGAGAGTGAGTCGCTCGAGTTTGTGAAGTCCGGCGAAGGATTCACGCTCGATTCGCTCGACAGCGCAATTTCGGAGCTCGACGCTGCGCAGGGTGTTGCCGAATCGAAAGAAAGTGTAGCGTCTCAAGATCGGCAGGGCCACGTCGAACATCTGAATCCACGTGATCTCGTCGGGTAATTTGTCGAGACTCTCGATACCGCCGCCGCCAGCGACGCTCTCGCGCCACTCGAAACGTCCACCCTGATGAGAAGGAGGAGGCGGTTCCGTTCCTTCGGGATCGTCCGGTTCGACCTGCGGTAGCTCCGGATAATCGAGCATCGTCATGCACTCCTCCTGCCTCCTGCGAGCATCCAATGGACCACCACCGAGACACCAAAACGTATATATATATATATATATGGTTCGCCCGGAATTCGCCAGTGACAAATCATATGCAACGCATTCGTATACCGAATAAAAACCAAATGTCAAAGAGTCTCGTTGGCCAATTGTGCAAAATCCAATAACGCCGCGAAGGCGTGTTAAATCTGAGTGGCAAAAATATGTCGACCGTTTTTATTTTATGGCCCTCGATTGTCTATGAACATCACGAGAATCATATACGAAAATTTGGAAAGCCACAAAAAGTGCGCTGCTCACTCTTCGTAACACGCCTCCGAGCGCGATCCCAAATTCAAGAAACAGCCTAGACGCGGTGAATGTTGCTATTTCGAGTGATTTAGTGTCCTAATTGTACGGAAAATATACAACGATCCAACAGCTCAAGGCCTATATAGCTACCTGTGAAGATACTTTGCAATGGGTACACTCAAATTCAATTAAAACGCGCGCGAGGATGACTTTTCAGTTCCGTACTGTGGCGGACTATAATACTTCCCGAATCATTTATTTTTCTCGAAAGCACGTTTTTTAAGTACGAGAACGCACAATTCGGCCAGTTCTCATATACGAATGACTCGAAATTTCAACTGCAGCTCTCAAATGGATTCTCCAGATGAGTACACGCGATTTTCACGCTTCATCGACTACTATTATTGTTTTTTCAAACAAACGAAGGACGATTTTTTGGTGGTAAAAAAAACAAAAAACAAAATTAATCCAAAATAATGGCAGTTGCGAAAAAAAAAATCGTATTTTTCAAATAAACGTAATAACTTTAATTTCGACGAGCCACATAATAGATGCAACGCGTGAATGCGCAAAAGAAAAAGGTTTTTCTTGAATTTTTTGGAAAGATCGTACTTACGAAAATGTCCGATATCATGACTGGGTAATACACGCGAAGGTAACGCGAAAATGTTTACAAATGAAAAAGTTGAACATCGCGTTTGTTCATGAATTTTTTCGATATATAAACATTTGGCGATCAATCGTGTGAAAATTAATATTGCAATTGAGACGATTATTGTACATATCGTACTACACGTCAAAAGATACGTGAACAAATTTGGAGAAAAGATTCACGCAAATGGGGGGGTGGTAGTGCTGATGTTCAAAGAAATCAACATTAGACGAGAATAGCTTATTTATAGTGAGCGATACACGGGGCGGGTGCGTTGTCACAAAAGCGGCATTTTAATTGGGAACGTATGAAAAAGCTTAGGTAGCGTTAATGTGTTGTCGATATTTTTTGTCTCGGTTATTTGATTCGTGCACAGCATTTTGTTCGCAAGGACTAAAATAGTGCGACAGCAATCTGGGCGGATTGCCTATTATAACGCACCATATCGTTCATTTCGTTTTGTTTTTCCAATGACACGTACTTTTTGTCTCGGTGAAAGCCTGCTGTATTTCGAGCAGGCTGATCCCGCGCCGCGCACTCCTCGTCCCTCGGGCCGTGTTCGATAGCGTGCGCCGCGAAGAATTCGTCCATTGAGTATCGGCAATCGCAGAGCCACGGATTCTTGCCGATCTGCACGGTTTTGAGGCTCTTGAGTGCACCGAGCGCCTCGATCGGCAAACAATCGAGATCGTTGTCTCGCAAGCTGAGCTTCTCGAGTTTTCCCAAGCTGTGAAACACTTCGGGCTCGATGTAGACGAGGCCAGCGCCATCGAGCGTCAGTCGACGAAGGCTCGTCAGGTGGCGGAACTGCGCGGCGCGCGCGGCCTCGATTCTCGTGTTCGACATAACCAGCCACTCGAGATCGTTCAAGCCCCGAAAGGCCTCGTCGCTCACACCCCTCAGATCGCAATTGTAAAACGTCAAACGTCGAAGTTTCGAGAATCGGGCGAACGCGTCGCTCGGCAAATCGTTTATTCGCGACACCGTAAACTCGATCCACTCGGCGTCGCTCGGTATCGCCGCGACGTCACTAAAATTCCCGTTTACGCAAACGTAAGCGTTGCCTATATCCGCTTGGCGAAGGAGCGGCGTGGGGCTGCACTTGCCACGAACCTCCGAGATCAGATCGCACCCCGCCGTTAGTATCAACAAGATGTGAAACAGCGCGCGAATACACGTTTCCATTGTGTCACTTTGCTTTTTTATCCTCAGCATGAAGATTTTTTACGGCTTTTTTTTTAGCCACTGAGGGATCTCGCGGAAGTTGCTTCGTTCGTCTGTCCCGGAGCAGTGTAATCGCCCACCCCGGTGGCGCGCTACCGCCTCCTCTCTATACTTTTAATCCTTTGGCTGAAAAATGGGAAATAATTCATGAAAATAGCGGCCGGTGAGTAGTTTCGAATCGACAATTGCGTTTACTGCGAACAATTGCGGGGGGGGGGGGTACGGGTTTTTTCAATTTTATCAAGTTATGCGCGTCATGTTTTTGAAATTATTCAAAAAAAATGTTACACTTTCGTAAAAAAGGCTTGGTAAAAAAAAACAAAAACGATATATATATATCAATTCATTTGAATACTTATTCAGTAACCTACTTGAGGGCCCTGCGTGAGCTTCGAATGTACAAAAGTACGATTAATAGCAGCCTAGGCTCGTCACATTAATAGACAATAGAGAGGTTGTAAAATTTCAAAAAATTCACCGAGGTATGAGATCGCCTACCGCGCTATAGCGAACCGCCTTACTTCGCGATTTACCCGTTTGTCTTTTCCTGTGCGTTTTGCGTGCAAATCAAAGAGCGTAGTTGATAAAATATTCTCTATCGAATGACCGCGGATAATTTGGTAAATATGTTTTTCCATTTTTCATGACAAATGTTTAAGATTATTTTTTTTTCTCGTCGAAAATCGGAAGTTTTTTTGCAATAGCTCGACATTTGTGTCATTTTCGAAAGCTCAAAAACGTATCCGATACCACGCAAGTTTTCTTATTATGTCAAAAGTACGTTGTTTTATGCACCGCGCGATTGGCCGTTGTGCACAGACGGCACGTTGTTTAAATAATAATGAAAATAATAATTTCCTTGTTTATCAATATATTTCAGTAACAGAAAGAATGAAAATTGGCTTTTTATCGATGTCTGCTGTAATACGTCCCAACGTGGTCATATATCTTTGAAATTGAAATTGAAATCGTCGTAATTGAAATTGAAATCGTCGTAATTGAAATTAAAATTGAAATCGTCGTAATTGAAATGTTTTTTCCACGACTTTCGACAAACTGCGCTTGGATGTTTGCCGCCGTGAGTTTTCGATTCCTTTTACACATCACAATTATTGATTAGTCTTCCGCTTTGGAAGTAACAGGAGGCTTCCTGGAACGGTTTTTATCGCGGTTCGATTGTGTCTCTCTGAAACGTTTTATAGCATCCCCAACGGTTGATTTGGGTATTTTCAATCGATTTGCAATGTAGCGAATTTTGAAGCCTTCACTGCAAAGTGCAAGGACTGATGCACGCTTTTTGATGCTTATATTGGGTCGACGACCCATTTTCTTCTTCTTCTTCTTCAAAAAACTCTAATGAAGTCAAAAATTTTATTTAATTAACCGTCAATAAATTAACAGTCATTGTAACACGTAAAGAGTGCGTGAACGTTTCTCCCACTCTTTGTAGAGTAGTAAAAAAAAAAACATATCGGCAAGTGCGCAAGGTCACGCATTCATCCGCCGAAAAGCTATGGGAATCCCTACAAAAATCATGGAAAGAAACACCCCGAGAGACATTCGAAAAACTTGTGGAGAGGATGCCGCGTGTGGTAAAGAGCGTGCTGTCAGCGAGAGGAGGTTTTTTCGACGAGACCAAAGTATAATATGTAAATAAAAAAATTAATTATATTATTATCATGGTGTTGAGATCAATCGAGTTCCGACCGGAAATAAATTTTTAAAAAATCTAAAAAAATTCTCATGAACTCAACAAAAAGTAACGAAACTTTTTACCGTCTCGAGGTTTTGTTGTAAACCTCGTCGTTTTCGTACTCCGGAGCAATTTTCATATTGTATATTTTTATCGAAAAAACGAAATATTTTTGGGAAAAAAAATCGCAAAAATTTTTCTACAAAACGAAATTGAAGCTTAGGCTTCCCCTTTTATGATTTTAATAGGAGAAATGCATAAAAAAGATTTTTACTGTAAACGGGGTCCACTCCCAAAACAACAAAAAAACGACAAAAAATTGTCGTTTTCAAAACTGGGTGCCAAGTGTAAAAGAAAACGTAAAAATTTTTTTGATAAGCCAAAATGTAGATAAATCCTCCCTCTTTAAAATGTCGTTGGTCAAATTGGCCTAGCCCAACTACCGGCGAAATGGCATAAAGAACCGTTTGGGCACTTTTTCCAACTCTTGTCCGGAAACTTTCCGCCGGCAGTGTATATCACACGAGTTAATGGCGAATTGAGCGCGCTTAGTATCGGATACCCGTTGGAATTGCTATAATTACTACTTTTTGCGATAACTATGAACATTTCATAGAAATAATTATGCAAAATGGCTCGTGGTTACGAACCAGTCTCCAAATTATTTTCACAGAATTAACAAATCTCCAATAAGAATAATCATTTTATACTCTTTCTATAATGTTATCGTTGCTTTTATTGTTGCGATCGATAATACATTGCTATCAAACATTACTTTAAATATTACCATTATCACAAGATACATGTATCTTTAAATCTTTCTTTTCAACTTTCTTGTTTGTTGTAAACGCATTTGGAAAATCGTTGGTGTTACAATTTCGCCCGCTTTTATTGAACATTTCGTTTGCAAATCAAAGTACCACTATAATAATAACTTCCATTCGCCACCGCCACCACCATCATCATCATCGTCGTCATCATCATCATCATTGTTGTTGTTGTTGTTGTTGTTGTTGTTGTTGTTGTTGTTGTTGTTGTTAGTAGTAGTACTGCTTCTGTTATTGCTATAGCTATTGATGTTATTGTTGTTGTTGCTGCTTGTGCTGCTGCTGCTGTTGTTGATATTGTTGTTTCCATTATAATTAGTATCATTACTAGTATTGTTATTATTATTATGGCCTTAGGCCACAGTAACGAGTATAAAATCATGTGAGAATTTAACAATTTTTTTTTCGCATGAAAAAGTGATTCACTCATAATTAATTAATTACACATCTATTTAGTATGAATATCAAGTTGTTAGAAAAAATATATATATGTATATTTTTTTTTTGATGCACAAAGTGGCCGACTACTCGAAACTTCTCAAAACACCTTTTTATTCAATTGGCGTGACAAATAACTTCAACAATTTTCACTCGATTTACTTGAAATTAAAAAATAATGTTCTCAATTGCATTTCGCAGAGAAGTAAGTATGTAATTTCTGATTAATCGAAAACTTTTCATTTTATGAGCAGTTTATGAGCAGTTGTAACGAAATTTTTCAGTGAAAATTCATTTCTTACGTTCAAATACCTACAACATTGGAATAAAACAATATTTTTTAAATTCCATACGTACTTCTCTAGGTATTCTAATGTAGATTGACGAGAATTTTTGTTTTTCGTTGAAGGTAAAAAATTGTGTGATAACAAAAGAAAATATTAGTAGCCGGCCATTTTGTACATCGAAAAATATATATATATTCTAACAGCTTGATATTCATACTAAATAGATGTGTAATTAATTAATTATGAGTAAATGACTTTTTCATACGAAAAAAAAAGTCTTAAATTCGCACATGATTTTATAGCCGTTACTGTGGCCTAACGCCTTACCACGATTGACTGACAATTAATTTCGGAGATGACTATGATTGTTATTGTATACGTATAACGGATGTATGGTTAAAATTAGGCCCAACAGCTGTAAATAGACACCATGGAAAAAGAGCAAAAGAGCAAAGTGACTGTTGGCCCGGAAGCTGCCAAAGTCAAAATGAAAATTGGAGTATGTTAAAAAAGGGGGGAAAAAAAACGGTTGAGTTTGATATTTCGACTGTTCCTTGGAACACCTAGTGCACACGCGAAGGCCAAAATGTTCATTCGGCTGTTATTGTTATTTTCAGTTTCATCATTATTATTCGAGTGATTCGAGGGGTCTGCGTCGTGAGCTTGACATTCCGAAAGTACAAATTTTCCTGCATAGGTTTCATAGCCCAAACAATAACGACGGATATTTTGTAAAAATTGGATAAACCGGTCGAGTTGTGACACGCTGTTTTGCCACTGCACTACTGCTCATTTTGTTTGTTTCGCGCTTCTTTCGAAAGTATGCTTAGAGTAGCTGGCGGGCCCCTCGGCCGCCAACAACTTGTATACCAATTGTTCCTCTAAAGTGGTGAAGGTGGGGGGTATAGCCGCTCCGATCAACATAATATATAACCGAAAAAATACCGGAAGCTGAACGACCTGAAACATCTTATAAAGTATGGTCCGTCCGAATTTCAAGTGAATCGAGCGAATAGATTTTCAGATATGATTCCCGGAAAGAGGGAGGGAGCGCAGTTGCTGCGTCGCAGTCGAAGGAAAACGTTGGCGAACGAAAGCTGGCTGTGTAAAGTCTCAACCACGTCATCCCAATGCTCCCTTCGGAAAAAATCTCGACAATCGGCCTTTTTTTTTTCTTCTTCAGCCCCAAGCTTGTGCAAATAAATCCATTATAATCATCGACATTGCGATCTCCTGGGAGAAAGTGGGAGAAAGTCTTTCAGAAATCGAAATCGGTACTTGGGCTAAAAATTGCCGCTGAATTTTCCTTATGATATTTAACGTGTAGTCATCGATGCACGACACAAAATAGTTACGGGAAGCAAGTATATTTATTCGATATTTTTTTTGCCAAATTTCCAAAACGAACGTCAAACGCGCGCGAGCACCTTGTAACAATAAAATGTGATTCCAGTGATTCGAGTCCTTATTGTGACTCGTAGGATCGATTCGTAATAACAACTGATTATGAACTAAATGTCAATGAATAATAATTTAATCATTAATAACCAATGAATTACGAGTAATGAACAATTATTCATTGTTAATGACTAATTGATTGTGAATAATTTATTCAACGCTAATGACTGATTGAGTATGAATAATTAATGAGTTATTGACGGAAAATAGGCGAAATTGTGTCGAATGCGAATAACCATTTAACCGCAGCGCGCGCGCGCACACATATATATATATATATATGTGTGTATACATAGCTCTATATCCGACTGAGCTGAGTGTCAAGCTCGCGGGTACTTGGAAATTTGAAGCAGCATCGCTCTCGAAAAAAAGAAAAACCACTGAAAATCTTCCCCCAACGTGGCACTGTAAGTACAGACGCTCACCACACGTGAAGATCTCGAAGGTCATATTTACGCACACGCGCTCACCCACGCACGTATACATAGATGCACGAGGTGTCAATGTATGTGCGTAGTCTTGCAAGATGTGCGTGGGTTGATGAGCTATGTGCGTTCGTATGGCTTGGCATCGGAGCAGGAAGCTCCTTCGTCTAGAATTTTCGATATTTCCCAACGCTACGGTTCCCGGAAGGTCAAATAAATAAAAGCTCGTTCGTTCGATATAAATTTTCCAAATGACGGATTATCTTTTGAAACAAAGCTGGGCGATCTCACCTTCACCCCGGCAAATGTTTTTTGCCCGTACCACATTTTTTTCCAACGATAGCTCTCTTCCTCCCCCCCCCCCTCTCTCTCTCTCTCTCTCGCTCTCTCTCGCCCTAATCCCGCCAACACATTTCTCCGTTGATAGACTTGACTATTTTATTGCGCATAACGCACGTCATTTTATCAGGTGTACTTGGTGTTCTTTTGGGGTTCCGTTTACGAGCTATTGGCGCGAAATTTCATGAAATATTATTGATTGGTTCAACGAGAAAGTGGAGAAAAATGGGACAACTCGTCGGGTGTACGCGGGGGGAGCAAGTCGATAAGTCGAGTATCGAAGCACTTGTACTCGGAGGAGTTTCGGGAAAAGTTGTGTGACGAGTGAATCGAAAAATGAGCCCAAAAATCAATAGTAACGGTCGAACCGCGCGAGGTAGCGATTCAACCAACTGACCGTTTGTCAGTAAGCCACCGGGATTATATAAACTCGTAAGGACAAGGTCATACATGCCCCTACGCCGAGAGAGGCTCGCTATGTTTAGAAGTGTGACCAGGCCACCGCACATGCATCCCTGTCGCGCGCGCGCGAGAGACAGAGGGAGAGAGACGGGGGGGGGGGGGGCGGGGGAGAGAGAGAGAGATTGCGCTAGTTACTCGGCTTACGATCGCATTTGGCAATACAACTTGTCCACACGACAAGTGTGAGAGAAATCCCTCCAATGTTGGGAACGAAATACAACCTCACCACGCGACGCATCGTAGAATTGGAGGTGAAGCGGTAGGAGAAAAAAAAAAGAAAAAAAAACAATGAAAATACGTTTTCATGCCTATGATTTGTGTGTTCCAGGGCGTGGGTGAATCTCCAAGATTGGATATTGACGTTCAAGGTGTGTAGGAAAGACATAGTTATATTCTCGAGACTCAGGACGATATTAGAAACTGATCGATATGTCACGATCGTGCTATAGTTGTTCCGATGATGCATACAAAAAAGTATACCGACTATTGTCTGCTCCAGGCACGCGACATTCCACGCTCGTTCGATAAGCGTAAGAGCCTTCGATCGCATGCGATTTCTTTTTCATCTATGTTCTCTCATTTAATCTTTTTATTCCGTTCGATCGAGTTTTTATTTTTTGTCCGTATTTCTTATTTCGATGTTTACACGGCGAAAAAGTACCCCAACGTATCCCAGGACAATAAATTGAATCTGGCCAATGAGAATTTTGCGAATGGTGCCCTCGTGTTTTTTCGTATGTAGCCGAGAGTCAACGTCCAGAAGGAAAAGAAATTAGATGCCTCGTATCAATCGCACTGTCGCCGAATATCCGTAAGTCGAATATATCACTTTTACTCTATATACTCTATACTCGCTTTTCCTTTATCCCTCGCCATTTCTGGCACTCATATCTACTCTATACTCGTGGATATTCTACCCCAAACGTATCGATACCTATCCGGATGAGGGCGGTGGGGGGATACGATGATATACCCCGAGCATCAAATTTTCACCACGTGACATTGGTACTTCGGCCAAAAGAAACACTTTTTTAAGAATGATGAAAAATCAATTGTCGATCAAATAATGATGCTATTGAAAAAAATCGGTCGGTTTTCGGGCGTGTACACGCGTGTGCGTGGGAGGGAGCACGCATGGTAACCATGGTAACCGGAAAATTCGTACCTGCTGGATGAATAGTTTCATCCATCATTCTGAAAGCGAATTATTTATAGACTGGCGCCGAAATTTAAAAAACATCTATTTTTTGCTCCGAAATTTAGGTCGTTTTTTAACCGGAGTACCGTCATTCGATAAATGTCGGAGAAAAAAACTTAAAATAGTACATTGTTTACGTAGGGGCTCAAAAGGCCTAATCCCCCCCGTCGAACACGATACGTTGTACAACATACCGTGTATCCCGGGCTAATTTGGGTAATTTTTATTCGCGTTACTTTGCTACCTCATATAGCGGAAGGATTGTGACGGTGAACAAAAAAAAAATCCCCCTTTCCGCATGAGACTCAAAGTACTATGAGGAAGATTGTTTTATTTTGGCGTCCTCATACGGAGGAAGCTTTGAGCAATAACTTACGGAACGGTACCGAAAGCAATTTACAGTTCTCAATTCGTAGCTTGCTCATTTCAATGATCTCGTCAACATTAAACAAATGATTATGAATATTGTACTCGTATGTTATGGAATACTTTTTTTATAATTGGTTAACGAATAGAGTCGTTACATCTGCAATGAATTAACCAACTCTCACCCATCTCTATATGATACATACCCACACGCACACCAGGCAGGCGAAAACGATTTTTTTTCCTCTCAATCGGAACTCGACCCCTTATTCGATCGAAAATCGATTTTTTATCACTCTTGAAAAAGCGTTTGTTTTGGCCGAAACGTCAATGTCACGTGGTCAAAATTTGGCGGCCGGCATAACGGGGTCGCCCGAATAGCCACATCTGTCTTCTGCACGGAAAAAAAAATCCTGCAAATTTTCATGGAAAACCCATCAAAATCCCATCCTGTGTCTCACATCAATAGCGCCTCTCGGTACAAAATCTTCGGTATTTGCTACGTAAAACTCTAAAAAGTGCACGCCACGTATCACACAAAGAACTGCTGTAGGACTATCGCGAGTTTATGCTAAGCGATCGATAAATTTTCGCAGTGTGAAATTGTGAACAGTAGATGAACCGACTCGCGACTTTTTATAATGTGGACCTCTGAACAGTAGATGAACCGACTCACGAATTTTTACAATGTCAACCTGCACGCGTTTACAGTGAAAAAACTCGAGGTACACACGGTGTACCGCGCGCAATGTCGGCTGTAACTTCTACTGAACGCTTTGACTTTTTTTTCATGTAATCACACTAATAAATTCAAATATCCGTATCAGTATTCAACAACCCGTTATCAAAATATGCTTTGCCCGATTTGTTCAAAATGACCATTTTCTCTGTGAAAATTAGATCTGTACGTATTGAATAATACCGAGCTACCATACAATTTGCAAGGTGTACACTGCAGTTTTTCATTTAAACTCACACCACATTTTTCAGAAGACAATACCAAATTTCAATAGAATTTAAACTCATTTTTAACATTTGCTCGTTGAAGAATTTTATGGTTCAAATCAGTGATTACTACCAGTCTAATCTCACTTTTTTTTAAGGTACTCCGTATATTTTACGCATTGAGTACCGCGATTATTTTATATTTATTTTGTAAATTCGACAGTTTACTTTATCGCGGTGATCATTATGACTTTTTTACAGTTTAAATGTGCATTTCCATCGATTCGAATAGTAAAAAAGCACGTATGATCCATTATTTTTTCCTTAAAGTTCTGTAACACGATTGGTTTACAGTGTGAAGCTGCATTATGTTCATCTTTCCTCAGTAATTTATAAACAGCAACTATTCATTCTGGCGAATCATTTTTTTCCGTGTACGATATTTTTCAGTTGTCGAGCAAAAAACATTGAAAACATCTTATCGTCGAGCTTTCTCTCCATAGCTCGAGTTTTTTTTCTTCTCTTTGTGTGTGTACTTTTTTTTTGTATTTTGGATACATTTCGACAAGTATATACGTATTTTTTTTGTATCGTCTGAACTTTGCTGAATGGTTGACCAAAACGGGAGACACTTGCCTTACTCTTCAATTGGTAATTTATTTATTGTTCAACAGTGGTGTACGTCGTAACGATAAAAGCCTAAAAAAAATTCGAACGAATGGCATAAGCAACAGAGTAAAATAAAATAATACGTTTTTCTCGAGAACGAAAAAATATTGTAGAACATATGTACATGATGAAGGTGATTCGGGAAGGAGTGTACATTTTCCCGTTGGATGTCATATTTCGGGCTACTCTCTCTCTCTCTCCCCCTCCCTCCCTCCCTCTCTCTCTCTCTCGCTCTCTCTCTCCCTCTCTCTCTCTCTCTCTCTCTCTCTCTCTCTGTGCGTGCGTGCGTGCGTGTCGTGTACGAGGAGGAGAGAGAATTAATAGCGACTAATTTTTTTCTTCGCATTTCGATGTGATTCCGTCGTTGCACTTCCCACCTCGAAGTATTTGCTTTTTTTTTGTAACGATACGCAAAAGGCACGCACACATACGTGCAGCAAGTAAACAAATATCTGTACGACACGCTTGCCCGAAGTAATGCGTAGAAAAAATGGATATTTTGGCAAGTTGTTTAATTCAAAGCAAGTTTAACTCATATAAACAATGGAAATCGCTAGAAGACAGGCCGAAAACGTTCGGGATTTTCAAATCCTTTTTCTATCTAGCGTAAACGTGTGAGTATATGTTGAAAAATTGATATACGATGAATATATAAGCTGGATGCATCGAGCTTGATATAAATTCTTACAAATAATGCCGACTATAGATGTACATTACGTTGGGTCCATCGAGCGAGCACTTGTATTTTCTCGTGGTTGACAACGCGGGAGACGAAGCGTGCACGCGCGATGCGTATAAGAACGGGCACTCCAGAGCGAGATGTAAAACTTGAAGATATTGCGAGCGCGTGCGAGATGAATTTGGTGTTTTGAAGGAGCGCAGCGCGGCGCGGCCTTCCTGAATCGGACGACGCAAAGCACACTCTCTCGCGGATGTTCTGGAGGGAAACGGTAAGCGGCCGCGAGGGGCGCTAAGCGCTCGTGTATACATAACAAATGATTGTATAAACGAAGAGAGGATGCGCGCGTGCGCGTGATCCCTCATGCCGCTTCCTCCGGCTTTATTCCATGACAGTAGTGTCGCTTCCGCCTAGTACTGTAATCGTTGCTTTTCATGCAAGCTCGTCGTCGTCGTGGTCGTCGTCGTCGTCGTCGTCGTCGTCGTTGTTGTTGTTGTTGTACGGTTAGGCCGCGTAGCGATAGACCGATGATCTGCGTTTCTCGAAAAAAGGAAACTCGCGCTCCACGTTTCTGTTGACGGATAACCGAGAATAAGGAAGCGGAAGACCGGTATGTGCGATCGAAATAGTGGAAAGCCGCATGTATTTGAGTGTGCGAGTGTAAAAAAAACCAAGTGAAAAAAAAGGCGGTCGGGAGGGAAACAGTTTGTGCGTGCGTATGCATACGGCGTGTGTGTGATATAGACGTAGGTAAACGCGTATTGTACGGCTCGTGTCAAGTATCGTCAAGTTTTGTGTGCGCGATGAAAGAAACTTTTCACAGACGAGGAGCGGATCGACGCGAGAGGTGGACATCTGCGGAAGAGCGCAAAATGTCTCAATGTCTTCTTACAGGTGCGTACTTGGCGGAATATCGTATCGCGTAAAATATAGCGGTGTATCGCGGAATGTCCAACTCGTTCGTTTGTTATCACCTTCGAGTTTGCATCGTTAGATCGCGACGATCGTTTTTAATTTTTTTATTTTCATCGCTTAATTTGTACGCTTTTGGGCAAAGCCTGCTTTGTCGCTCTGCAAATTGAGGTCGCGAATCTCTCGAAAGGATACTTGAAAATGTTCGGCTTTTTTCCACAGCAAAAATAAATTCGAACGATTGATAATAATTGGCTTTCGTTGCATCCCACTACGATACAAACTTCCGAAGTTGCGTACCGCCGATACGTATCGCGTAAATCCTTCACACAGTAGCTGCTAGCTCGCTGTTGATACGAACCCGCGCTGTTAGCCGAGTCATCTTCGGCGATGCACCTTTCTGGGCTTTCCGAGGCCTGCAGTAGACACTCGAAGAGAAGAAATGCCTATTTTTCCGATTTTTCGAACGCTTGGCAAACTTTGAAAACCCGACTGTGTTGCCCGAACGAGCCACTTTGCACACCGCGTACATTTGCTAAATATAGCATACACACGAACGATTAAGTTTTATAAACGAAAATACTTTTTATTTAAACATTTTTACTTTCTTCTCCACTTACATTGCTGTCCAAGATCACTTTCGATAGAATTAGCTTTAAATGTGCGGCGAAAACATTCCAATGAGAAATAAATACTCTTCGTTGCGTTCCAACGACGTTGACTGTAATATCGTAATTTACCGATCTGCATTTTATTCTTCCTGTATCAACTATCTGCATGGGCTTAAATTTCGCCCTGTTGGAGCGCAACGAATATTATTTTTCGTTTCTTATTTTGGTAATTCTTTATATAAGTGACTTTTCACGAATAATTATTACGAGAAAAAAACAATTGCAGGCCGACCCCCAAATAAGAACTCAAAAGCTCCCAAGGGGAAGAGTTTTGGAGTACCCCCACCAGGCGCGCGCTCGCTGACTCTCTACTCTCTTATTCCCTTTCGGCATGCGAGGTTCTGAATAAGAACGGCCGCTCGAACGAGTTTCAACTTTAAGGCCATGCGCAAGACGTTCTCTGTTGTCGCATTTGTTCTACTTAATGAGTAGTTTTTTTTTTCAATATTATTCATACATATTAGTAATCGAATAATACTGGATGATCACCAACGATACAAGACGTCACGGAAGAAACGAAAAACAGACTGTTGTTTATGAAAAATATGTTGTTGTAAGCCCAAACAAAGTCTGTACCGCAAAGTAGCAAGTAAATTCTACTGAAATAGAAGACATTGAAAAGCTCCATTTCTGTGAAACTTCATATTCAATGGAGGAATTCGGCTCCCTTGAAAATATTTAACCTCCAGTTGAATGCCCCATGGATCAAAATGACTCAACACAACGAAAATCATTTAAATCATTTATCTGAATGTTTGGCTTCAAATATACATACATCACTTGTTAAAAATGGAAATCAGATTTAATTGACTCGAAAAATGCATGCGTTCGATTAACAAAAAGTGTCAGTTTCGTATTGTATAGCAACATTTATTCATTCTTCAAAACGGAAATGTACATAACAATATTCATCTCATTTTACTCTTCCAAGCTCTCCTATGCTGGGCGTTCTTATTCAGAAACCCGCACGTCAAATGACTCGAAGTTGGGGTTCGAGGCGGAGTGGGCGAAGCGCTCGAGTGAGAAAAAGGGGAAGCGTCCGAATTGCGGGCGCTCTTACTGGGGTCCTTTCTGTACAATTGTTTAGATTTGGAACTCAAACAAACCCAAACAGACCGCAAACGAACCAAACATAGGCGTCGACATGTTCAAAAATGCCCGATTTTATCACGTGTTTCCGCGCGAACTTCAAAACCCCATAACTTCTTATGAGCGGGGGTTGAATGTCATCCCTTATAACCCAATCAACGGAAAAATAGCAACAAAAAAAATATCTAAAGAATAACCCTTATTTTTATTATTATTATCGAAACATGTATTTTGCAGATTTAGGTGGTAGATCGCTGAATAAGGAAGTTGAAGAAAAAAATCCCCGTGCATTCCAACGATGCAAACTTCTATTCACACAAGAATGCGATCTATTCAACTTTCTGGCACGGTACTCTTGGGGAATTTTGCTTTCGGAATACGCAATAAACGCGCCCCTCTCTCTCTCTCTCTCTCTCTCTTTGACGCAGCGATAATTGAATTAGCGGCGACGAGTTAAATTAACCGTGTCGTACACAGTGGACCGTTTATCATTACACGAGATACTCGATTACGTCCGGAAGTTTTCCGAAGCCAAGTAACACAAATTAAGCTCATTATTGGCGCGCTTTCTCGTGGCTCGGTCCACTAGGTCGTCACCTTGGTCGCACCGGTGCCATATCCTCTATATTGGCATTACTCGTTTTCTCACCAAGTCTGCACGACTCTATTACAAGGATCCAATCGTATCGAAAATCAATTTTCGTGCTCTATCTCTCCCTCTCCCTCCTCCTCCTCCCTCTCTGGATAGCGAAGGAAAGATTACGGATAAAACAGTCTTTCACTGTGATCAAAGTGGAGAAATGTTTGGACGCGACCTTGAACGTTTGTTTTTTGTCGAAGCACCGTAAAATTGGCTTGTTGCGCATGTTGGGCGCGGATGGGGTGCCGTGGAGGCAGGCAGGCAGGCAGGCAGGCGCGTGAACGTGACGTGAGTAATAACAGGCGCGAAGAGGGAGCGGTGAAACGAATTCCCGCGTGTACGCGTATTCGCGGCGATACCAACAATACAAGTAGAATACGAAGAAAGGCGCAACGAGCATGTAAGAAGAAATAAAAAGAAGCAAGATATGGCGAGGAAAAAACGCGGTTGCTCTCGATTGGAGATTCGCACAAGGTGCATGCACTTTTGTCGTCAACTTCCCGGCCAACTTTTTACATATTCCGGCGACTTTTTGACAACTGCCGCGTGTGTGGCAAAATAGTAGAAAGTGTGGCCAATATTCATAATGATAATACATAGGTATACAGCCGCGTCGAGTGGGAGGCTCCAAAGAGCACGCGACACAGTTTGCCGTTATGGAGTCTCTAAAGAGTCAATTTAGCGACAATTTGGTTCGTCGTGTCTCCTGAATGTGTCGGTGTAACTAAATCGAAACAGTTTTCAGCGAAGGTTCCAATCGTAGGTTCGTACTTGGAATTTGTCAAGATTTTTCGAATCGGCAGTTGAAACATTGGGATAAGTGGCGTTAGACACGTTGCGCATCACTTCGAAGCTTGAGATGCTTCAAAATATACTTAAAAATGAAAAGCAATTTTTTATACGAAAATAATATTAACGGTGATATTTCAATATTTACACCTCTCCCATACGATGACGTTTTTATTCAACTTATATTTCGTTGGACCCAATTTAGCCTTATTTACGGCCGCAACTATAAAAATATCGAAACAAAGGAATTTTGGAAAAAATCTTTGAAAAATCTAGTGACTGAAAAATAGCAAAATATACATTTTTACTCTTTACACCAAATTTTGCAAACCTCATAGTTTTCAAGTTACGCCGCACGATGCCGTCTTTTCGGAAATCTGCCGTTTTTTCGTTCAAGGAAAAACTAGACAACTCTGCCAAAAAAATTGCAAATTTTTTTTTTTAACAACGAAACTCAAGCTAACAGTGTTTTATTCAAATGTCTTATCACTAACATGGTGAGATTACTATTTTTCAAAGTACCACACGCGTTTTTACAAAGTGCAAAAGTCGTGAAAAACCGGCATGTGCAACGGGGTACAAAGAAAAAATCGCAAGAAAATAAATGAAGCTGGCTTTGTCCGCTTCAAAACCCCGTTTGGTAAATTGGTTTGCGATTTTTTTTCGCTGCGATATTCGACTTTTCGTACGAATAGAAAAATTACAGAATGCCTTATACTTTTGGTCAATGCTGTATATATATGAAAAGGAGGGGGGCCATTCTGGGGCTGTTCCTTTAGTCAGCCTGTACTGTACGCTCTTACCGAGAATCGGATTTTTCGCCTATATTTTGGAAATATGGATTTCAGTGTGGCGGGACTAGGATTTTAGAAGTCGCCAAAGTTGCCGATTTCTTATCGACCGTATCTCAACTACTTATTAGTAGCTTCGTGGATTTGAGTTTGATTTCCAAAAGGATTTTGGAAGACTTGGAAAATGGCGTTGAGTTCATCCTGCTGATATCTCAATTCTATCTATGGAAAAAGGCCTCTTTAAAATAGCGGTAAATGGCCCAGAGTGGACCTTCTCTCATACGCACACACAAACAACACACACACACACCCACACACGCGCGCGCGCGTATCGATACAAATAAACATATATGTAAAAAAAGATTTTTTCAAACAAGCTTTTATTTCATGTACTGAAAAGTAGAAAAAAAAATTTTTTACCGAGTGGCCTATATGTAGGCCTATACAGTAAATGAAAACTTGGGGCGCTCAACTTTTTAAATGTCCGATAAATTAACCGTATTTAATTTGGTAGTATAGTTATTAGAGAAATTATCATCACACGCATATACTCAGTTTCAGGATTTTTATTTATTCAAGAAATCTAAGGTTGTTTTACAGTAAACTAAATACAGTTGATATGTTAACGGATTTATGTAAATTAAAGATTATATGTACGTTTTGAGCGCCCCAAGATTTTATTTAGTCACAGATAGATGACTTGATAAAAAACATTATTTTCTTCTACTCTTTAGAAAATGAAATAAAAGCTTGTTTGAAAACAATTCCACATAAATTATTTTCTACTTTTTAGTCTTTACTTGATTGTACTGGAGCTCTGAAACTATCGTTAGTATTATTATTAAAGGTGTTATATAGGTCCGTTATATCGGTCCATTAGGGATATTTGATTATGGATATATATATATACTTTTTTTTTAAGTTGAATCATGCATTGTCACTCCTTTTAGATGCATCTTTGCAAAATTTCCGAGCTCTGATTAATCGGGAAGTGAGTGAAATATCGATTTTCCATTTTGCATCTCACACAATGTCAAGTTAAATGAAAGCTTGTAAAAATAGCAATAGCGCTGAAGCTGGATGAAGCGAGTCAGCCTTGTCCGATAATGTCCCACGGCTGGTAAGATTTGTCCAATTTTTGGACCTAGAACGAAAGTTCAAAATAATTCAAGTTCCAAATAGAATTTTTTTGTCCAAGTACGTAGAAAACAAGTCAAGTTAAATAAAAGCTTGTAAAAATCGAAAAATATCGATTTTTTATAAAACGGTGCTTGTTTGAGAAGAAAAAGTTCGTTTTGGTGAAAAAAAAAGTCATCGAAATTTCGGGAAAATATGTTTAACGTACCAAAAATCCCCTACCCACGTACTTCGATGTGAAATATTGTTACACGGTTGAACAAAACAAAACGTTTAGAGGATCGATAAAGAATCGGCGATGTTGCCGGACGCACGGGACACTATCAAATAAACGATGGGTCGCTTCATCCAGCTTCAGCGCATTAATTTAGTTAAAACAACTTGTAACGAAATTCTTCAAGATACTTGACGCGATATGTATAATCGCGAGTACGCTAAACGGAATCTTCGTTCCATCGACTAAACTGGCTATCCGAGTAATCCAATAAAAAAATTGTCCAAGTTAGCGGTTTTTTCGAGGTTCTAGACTGCTAGTCTCCCTGATCTCTACCTACCTAAAAAGCCAAACTCACTTAGCCCGGCAGGCGGCAACGTATCTACAGAATTCTTGGCGGAAAAAATAAAAGAACAAAAGTAAATAAAAGAGCAGGCGTAGAAGGTGGGCAAAAACATGGATCTCTTGGGCGAACGATACACAATTTGACACACTCGGGTGGGTGAGATTGCATCTCTGTCGCTCGTACCCGATATGAGTTTGAGAATGTGTCTACGTGCCAAAAGGATAAAAGTACATTGCGCGATAGAGCGGGCTCGTTATCACGATCGTGTAGCGAGCGATTAGTAGAAGACCAACGATACGCGGTACGTCGGACAATCGACGCTAAGAAGTTAAACGCGATCGCGTTCGCGCGGCGGTCTTTCTTATTGTTCTCGAGCTCGCTGGAAACCGAGCCGGGCGCGCCATCAACTTCTTCTCACAAAAAAAGATAAAACGTTTGCTTCTCTTCTGCCCGGAACTTTGTTATTCAAGCTTGCTTTTTATTTTTCATTCGATACTTTTCGATAAAACAAATCGACGATCGAGTGATAACGTCCAAGTGCAATGATCAAGACTTTGTTGTGTAGGCTTTCCGATTGTCATTGCGAGAGCGCATCTAAAACGATTGTGCCTACGGTCAAGTGAATTCGCGTTTTGAAATACCTCGTGTGCTTTATAACTCCATCTGGGATAACCCTGATTCGTTTGCATCGTCTTATATATCATATTGTACACGCGTGAAGGGCCTTACGTGCGCGCACTCCCACACGCGCACGCACAAAATTCCGCGAGAGTCGCTTATGCACTCTGCTTTATGAGACTTTTACGTAATTCAGCACCCAACTGACGTATCCGAGTCGTCTACACGTGGCTACACACACACACAGAGAGAGAGAGAGAGGGAGAGTGAGGGATAGCTATATCGGTGTTACGTGTGAGATAGCGCATTCAAAGCGGAAGTGAAACAAATCGTGAGTGTCGGCAGTGCTAACAATAAGTGAGAGTCCTCCGTATTAGTTCCAGTTCTATTCCTTGTAATTGGAGATTCGAAGACACACCAAGGGATATATATATATAGCGAAGAGGAATCATGCTTCGACAACTTTTGGGTCCACGTCCCAATGAAAGGGTAAAAATCATATCCCGTATAATTGAAAGTATCAAAATGATAATATTAAATATGTGTATGTGCCTGCGTGCATGCGCGCGTGCGCGTGTGCGTGTGTGCTACTTGAGTTGTTGTAAGATGACAGAAAACTAGGCAACACCCCCGCTCTCGCAGTCACTTGCGATATTCATCGCGATACATAACTTACATACACTGTCAAAAAAGATATGAAATTTACAATACATTTGAGATACAAAGGAATTGAATTTTACGAACTCAGTAGATGAAATTAAATTTGAAACACTTGTACCGTAAATTTAAAACAGGAACATGAAATTCTAACGTGGATAAAGAATTTAATAGATGCAACATGGAATTTCCAAGAAAAGTTTGCAAATTTATGGAAAATGTATTGCATCAACCCATGCCTTAAATTAAAGATTACAACAGTTGTATACCAATTCAAATATAAAAAATAGAGTATTGAAAATACAAAACGCGCTCAACCCACCTCGGCCGCTCGCGACGACCGATGGTCGCGCGTAGTTCGCGTAGCGCCCGAGGGATGGCGCCTTCTTCCGCACTTTCCCATAGCCACTCGCAGCTTCGGTCGGGCATATAACCCGACCACCGGCTACGATCGTCCTAGGAAAAACAGACGTGTTTGCAACTCGTGCACGCGTCGGAGAGTGTCGCAAATCCGTTACCTCTGCATATCTACGCCAGAGTCGCAGTTCTTGAACTCGCATATCCGAAAGGAAATTATTTTTCCATTTTTACACCGCCCGGTGTTGAGGGAAGAAATCTCACAAAAACCACCTATTTTTACCTCTAGTTCCCGTCGAGGAGGATAAATACGAGTCACATTTTCAGTGGGCTTAATTATCAATTTCTGAAATAAACTTAATACTTAGGATCAGGAATTTTAATACACACCCGTATGTTGATATTAGCAAATGGTTCTTGAATTTAATATACATGGATGTGAACATTTTTTTACACGTGCATTATTTTTCAAACGCACTAGTATATTAATATTACGGAGCTACACTTTTATTTTCAAAATAACCTGCTTCGGATTTTCAAAATATTATCTGAAATTTCATAAACGGCGCCCGCATAAAAACGTCACACACTTGTGTATTAATTTTTATACAGACGCTTTTTACAGTGTACATTAAAGGTAATACTTTGGTTCTGTGAAATTAATACACACCCGTATGCTGATATTAGCAAATGGTTCTTGAATTTAATATACACTCGTATATTGATATCAGCAAATGGTTCTTGATTTCAATATACTTGGATGTAATTCTTTACACGTGCATTATTTTTCAAACGCACAAGTATATTAATATTACGGAGCTACACTTCGATTTTTCAAATAACCTGTTTTGGATTTTCAAAATCTTATCTGAAATTTCATAAGCGGTATCCGCATAAAAACTTCCTACACTTGTGTATTCATTTTTATACAGAATTTTTTTACAGTGTATACCTACATCGTATTATCGGATTTCGTCAATTATTTCGATACGTACAGCGTATTTGCGCAGTGGTAAGAGAGAGAGTGTGTGTGTGTGTGTGTGTGTGTGAGAGAGAGAGAGAGCGCACATATACCTAATAAAAAAGCATTAGAGTTTCGATGGTACGGCCGCATGAAAAAACGAGCATATTGGCTCATTCTGCGATTCACACCGTATCCGCTATCGTCTTTATCGGCTTCACTCTGCACTCTCGTAAAGAGCAAGATGACTTTGCAACGTAAGGTTCTATTTGAACGTAGTTCTCGTGCTATAGGAGTGTGAAAAAGTTGTCCTCGTGACACATGGTTAAATATGGGGACAGACTCAAACGTTGATTGAGTCTGTACAAGGGTCGCTGGTACACACAAAAGAACGGTTTACACGGACCCCGCTTATATACGTAGCCTTGAAGTTGCCATCGCTTTTATTTATTTCGTTTTTTTTTTTTAAATTATTATCATGGGAAATATTTTCTTGCCAATTTCAATTGAAGATCTCCAAGGGAGCAACTTGAAAGTGTTGTAAAGTAAATTTTCAAATCGATCGGATGAACCGTTTTTTTTTTTTTAATACGAATCGTCAATGTTTTGTTCGAAATTCAAGGAGCACATTTGTTGCTTCTTAAACATCAAGTAATGAAGATGACGACGAAAAAAATCGTTGCATTTCTTACAATTTCGCAATGTCTACTCATAACATGTAAATAAAAAAAATCCAAATTTCGGGGAAAAACGAAAATTTTGAAAAAAAAAATCGTTTCAAAATGCATACTTCTGAGAAAAACTTCACAGCTAAGAGTCACACCGACCGAGCGGCCATGAGTGCGAGACACATATAGCTGAATCGAAGATACCCAAAGACTTCTGCGTACCGGTTGGTTTTTCCAAGTGTTTGCGTTTGTTTGGGTTTGTGATCCGTTTGGAAGGGAACTTGGCAGTAGAATTTTTACCGACCGGACATGTGGATCGCGCCCTTCAGAGCTTTCGAAAAAGAGATTGATAAATCGTAAAGCGATGCAGTAATTTTTTGTCATTTGATGAGTAAAAATGCGAAAGTGTAAGAAAAACAACCAATTTTCTTTTTTTTCGTCTTAATCTTCATTCCCTGATGGTTGAGGAGCAATAAAAGTGCTCCTTTAATTTTTGACAAAACTTTGGCGATTCGGGTAAAAAAAAGGATTAAACCGATCGATTTGAAAATTTACATGGCTTTTGGCCGTGTGAACTCGAAAAGCTCAAAGCACTAGCTAAAAAAACCTAAAAAGATTGGTTATTTTCGCAATATTTGCAAAGTGGCGCTGGATTTTCCAAAACGGCAGAAAAAGTCATTTTTTGTACTGCTTCAAATCTATATTAAGCTTAGAAAAAAATTCCTCCAAAATACCAAAAAGGCACTTATGAAGAATGCATTCAAGTTTCAAAAACCCACCTTCAACATCTGGGCCCTAATTGTCAACGACAGTCGAGCGAAACGTTGCTTTGGAACCTCGCCGATTTCTTAATATGTATATGAGGTACTCCAACTGTTTTCGAACGGTCTAAAAGCCTGGACCTTCTTCAATCTTTTTCAAAGCTGGTCGTCTTTTTGCACCATATATTTCGAGTACGTGGCATTTTTTTCCGATTTTTATCGGCTCGCTAATTCGGCTAACTCGGAGATAACGTTTTACACGTGATAAAATGTCAAATGATCGTATCGTAGTGATCTTCTCGTCTTACGAAAAAATGTACTCTATAAAAAAAGTAGTGACTTTCAATGAACTATTTTGAAAAAAAATTTCAAAAATTTCCAAGCACTACAACACTAAAAAAAGTAAAATCTTTCATTTTTTCATTTTTTACCCCTATGACTAGGTTGATTCGGCTGAAATTTACACGGAACTTTCTTTTGCGAGTGTAAAACAACACGTGTAAGTTTCATTCTGAGCTGCTGGGCTTGCGTTCAGTTAACATCGTCGTCTTAAATTGGTCACGACTAAACTTGTAAGAAATCGCGTGCTTTACAACTTTGGTCACTACAGTTTTTTCTTTACCATCGATATTTTTCGAATTAAATCTGAAAAAAGCGCCTATTGCATTATCGCGTTTATTTTCAACTTTAGGGCATAAACGAACACGAACAAAACTTGTAGAGAATAAAATTTTGGACAATTTTTGTAACTACGTTTTTCCCCCTAGAATCAATATTTAAGGTCGTACGCCAACGGCAAAAGAAAAGAGCGAACGGTTCGCGAAATAATATTTTCCCGCTCTTCGTTTTTTTACCGTTCGGTAAAAGTATCGGTATATGTATATGTATATATATGATACCGATGAACGCGATATGCGCGTGGCGCGTCCGGTCAGTCCTACGAAATTCAGACCCAGCGTCCAGTCAATCGAAATGCCACAAATGTTTTTAGTGACAAACAAGTCGGTCAATAGTAAAGTATGCTAATTTCATAGGTTAGCAAAATGTAGATAAGTAGTTTGGTAATTTGACTGTGGAATTTTCACTAGGAACACGCCAGTATTTTCTGACGAGCAATTTAACAAATGGCATTAAAGTGAATTAATCCTGTAAAATTCGACACAAGAGTAGCCAAAAATGATGAAAAACGATATTTGGCTAAAAACTTTGAGCCAAATTTGCACATATTACACATTGTCCCGAAATATTTGTTATTCCATTCTGAGGATTGCCAAAGTATAAATTTGAAGGGGCCAACGTGGTGAGCGGCTCAGAGCTGCTAACGCTATAGCGACGAGCGAAACGGCCGCGCGCGAAAACTTTGTATACGCACGGTATACGCGGTTTCCACACGATTCAAGTCGATTACAGTTTTTAGACAAATTATTTGACAAGTACTTGATATCGAGTGCTTTGGGTTTGTTTGGCCAACAGCCCCGGAGCAAGGCCTAGCTACTACGCGCATCTACGGTATCGAGCGATGTTTATGCCCGGGAAGCTTCTCCGTTCGTATCATCGATGTGGAACGAGTCATTTTCTGTTTTGTTTTTATTTTCAGGCCCGCGAGAAAGCGAACGCCGCCCGAAGTACAGCCGCGGGTGCCGAGTGTGCCAGAAAAAATCAGTCGTCCAGTGCTATTGCACCCCCAAACACTAAAACTTGGTGAGTTGTTCAATCCCGCATTGTTGAGCGAATAATTTTTACGATTCTCAAGATCGCATTGTTGGAAGCCAATGAAAAATAATATTATCGAATCGGCAACAACAAAAATTAACGCATTTAGGCGGCCCAATTCAGCAAGTACACTTATATGTACCGAGGACTCTCCGTAGGCATCCTCAGAGGGAAACAAAAGATTTTGCACATAACAATTGAAGCGAGGCATGATTAAAAATCATGAAAAAAAAATTCATTGCCTGTTCGGGCGATGTTGTTATCGCAATTGTTTTTTTTTCTTCTTCTTATCATTCGTTGTATTTGCATTATTCAAATTGGGTTATATTTACATATTTGAGATCATTGCCACCTAGGGTCTGTTTTTATATCGTTATATTGATGTAAATTTTTTTCTTTCGGCTACATTTTTTAATATTCGTTTTTCGTAATCTTTTCGTTACTCAGTGAAACACACTTGCAAATTTAACTTTGACAGCTAGCAGAGAAATGATACTTCACGGGCTGGAAAAAAAGATGACAAAACTAACCGCTCCTTTCGCTATAGCTTTTGGTCACTCACAATCAGTCCAACGATCGGACTGTCTCAGATGAGAAATAATCTCGGTAAACCGCTGCTAACAATCTCGATAATTCGTAGGTACGAGCCGCCGGCTTTCAAAGTGTCGCGAAATATTGAACAATTTGAAAGATGTCAGCAATTTGATGTGCTTGATATTGTTGTTCTCGAGCAACACTGTAGACTCCTTGAATATTTTCCCGTTACAGTCGTACGTGTTTCGCGAATGGAATAATTTTTTCGGACCAAAGCAAAATAGAGGAGAACTGTTGAAAAAGTTCGAGTTATTCGAATTCTCTCTTTACCCATGGGGCATGTACATATTGATTTTGAATCGAAATTTTTCTTTACCAACCCTACACCTCCGACCGAACAAAATTATTTTCGCATTGGACAGAAAAAACTGGACTAGCAAAATTGAGCGCGGTATTGGAATTTCGCATCGATGAAACGCGCAACAAGAATTCTTTGTTCCCCCTTTATTTATTTATTTTCATTATTATGAAAACTATTGTCCACAACGGCGGACGGATTCACAAACGGACAAAGGAAGGCGCGAAACCGGAACAGTTTCCATGCTTATCGATTACAAAGTTCCTCCTTACCGACTGTTGCGCGAACTTGGCGACTCTGCCTGCTTCGTAACTGAGCGCTTCGTTCACAGATAGCGCCATCCGTTTTACGTACATTTTCCTGTTATTTTCTATCAGATCGGGTCGAGAGCCCGTGTTTATTGTGCATTTTGTTATGTAGCGGCTTGTCAAACATACGAATAGATCAAGATAGAATAAGACGAATATACGGATAATAACGAGACGTATTGGGTAAAGCCCAACGGTGCATTATATTGAAAAAAACTTTCTTGAACATTCAAGTGGGGATATAGCTCAGTGGTAGAGCATTCGACTGCAGATCGAGAGGTCCCCGGTTCAAACCCGGGTGTCCCCTAATTCCTATTTTTTTTTCTTTTTTTTTTCTTCTCTTCGATCGCATTTCAGTTTACCGTGAATATCGAATCGCACGATAAAATTATTCAAACGGCGTGTTTACGCGATAATGTTGATGCTCGTATTACGGAAAAACGTCGATCGGTCGATAGCGAGAAACTTCAATGTCTACACACGTTACGCCCAGGGCTCTGCGTAATACGTATTGAAGCGAAGTTGACGTATGCGATTTTCAGGTCGAAACGGAGCGCAAAACCTACCGCAAGCCCAGCAGCAACGCCGCGAAAACGAGTCGAGCCAATTCTCTCGCTCTTCGGATCTCGAAAACTCCGTACAACGAAAAATTCCAGCGAGACAATCTCGAAGCAGGTCGAGGCAAAGTCGGGCAAGCAGCGAAACGTTACGGGGTAAGTTCCACGATTTACGGCTGTCAAGGCGAAACAAAATACTTTGTCGCCCCCCGTGTGTCAATCAATCAATGACACCAAGTGCGAGACGGCCGCTGAAGAAAATACCACACCCTTGGCCAAAAGTATAAAATACCCTGCAAGTTTTCCATCCGGACAAAATATCGAATATCTTGGCGAAATAAATCGTAACTCGGTTTACCAAACGGCCTTTTCACGAGGATGAAATCAGCTTAACTTGCTCTTTCTATCTTTGTTTTTGCAATTATTTTTGTGCCCGGTATACGTCATTTTGAAAAAGCCGGTTTTTCACGACTTGCGCACTTTGCACAAAACAGTAATCTCACCATTCAGTGATAAGATCTTTGAAAAGTAAAGCGCTATCTTTAGTATCGTTTTTGAACAAAAAATTTTGCGATTTTTTTTTCGCAGAGTAATTTAGTTTTGGTGGGCGTAATCGTGCGGCGTAACTTGAAAACTATCAGGTTTGGGATATTTAGTCCAGCGAGTAAAAAAGTTGTATTTGGTTTTTTTGTTTTTTCGGGTGACTAATTTTTTTTCTAGATTTTTTTTCCAACATTTTTGGACGATTTTGCCTCATTAATTTCATTGCCGTTACTTTGAAACAAAGACGTTCCAACGAAAATACCACGTGACGTTCCGAGCTCATATAGCGTTAAACACGAATGAAAAGTGACAGTCGGTCGTAATCGCAAAGATGATCGGTACAAAGAACGAAGTAACCATTCTTCAGCGGAATCGAATATTAGTGAGAAGTGCTCCTAAAAATCAACGAAAAACGTCATCCGAATCGTACACGACGTACAAATTCAATTAGCCCTTGGCTGAAACAAGTATCAGACAGCCTATGTTTTATATACCAAAGCAGAGGGTAAGAAAACACAGCGTAGCATAAAAAACAGCGCTCAAAGATGCGTTAGTTCGCGGGAACGGAACGAGAAATAACCGCGGAGCAATGCGCCAAACTTGTACAGAGAGTATGCCCCGCAGATGAGATTATGGGCTGCTGTGATAAAGGCCAAACGCGGACCAACCAACGATTGACAATATTGCTCGAATTGACAAACAAATACATTGTTAAAATACACACACACACACAAAAAGAGTCGAATTTTATACCCTATAAAGTAGGAAAAGTATATAGGAAAATATAGGGTGGTGCCTGACACTTTTGGCCAAAGGCTAATTGATTTTGTACGTCGTGTACGAATCGGATGAGATTTTTCGTTTATTTTTAAGACCACTTTACACTGATATACGATTATGCCGAAGAGTGGTTACGTCATTTTCTTTCCCGCGATAATCTTCGCTGTTTGACTGACTGTCGGATTTCTCATTCGTTTCGTTGATTCGTACGACCTACAAATTAAATGATGCATCTATTCTCTTTTTGATATTTTCATTAAAGCATCTCTGTTTCAAAGTAACGGCAATAAATTAATCGGACATATTCTCGACTGCCAATGAAAAGTAGCGATACCGAGAAGAAAAAAAATCTAAAAAAATGTAGACTCGGAAGAAACAAAATACAACTTTTTACTCCTTGAACTGAATATTCCTTCCTTGCGAAACCTGCGGTTTTTCTTTTCAAGAAAAGAAAAACTAAATTACTCTGCGAAAAATAATCGCTATTTTCGTTTGTTTTTGTTGTTGTTTTTTCAAACGATCCTAAATCTAACGGTTTCCTTTTAAAAGATCTTATCGCGAGATGGTGAGATTGCACTATTTTGTCCAGTCCAGCACGAGATTCTGCAAAGTGCGCGAACCGTGCGCAAACCGGCATTTTCAAAATGACGTGCTGCCGGGTGCAAGAAGATGGCAAAAATAAAGATAAAAGAGGAAAATGAAGCTGATTTTGTCCGCACTTGAAAACGCCGTTTGGTAAACTTGTTTGCAATTTTTTCGCCGAGATATTCGATTTTTCGTCAGGATGAAAAAATTACAGGGTGCTTTATACTTTTGGCCAAAAGTATAGTTGGTTATTCGGCAGGACATATTTCTTTTCGTATGATTTTGACATTATTTTATCGATACACAAATTAATACATGCATCTGTTTGAGGATATTTTATTTGCGATTCATCATTTTGATAAGTAATGCTTATCAAGGGGCCAGTCCACTTTCGAGCCACGAAAAAAGGCTATTTTCGCGATTTTTTCTTGAGGATTTTATAAAAGATACGAATACAAGAGTTGTCGGGCTTGATGAATAAAGTATTGAAATACATTTTTTTTTTTAAATTAATTCATTTTTATTCATTTTTAAGTACAAAAACTAAAGTTTAACGCAACGCCGCAAAAATACAACTCAACGGCAACGGCTTGTCTGGAACAGAAAAAAAATCAAAGTCCATTAGATTCAGTGTGACACCAGCTACAAAATGACCCTCGGATATAAAGTTTTATAAAAAAAATGTTAAATGGCAGATGAAAGATGAAAAAAAGTAAAAATAAAACGCCTTTTTTTTCGCAGTTTTTCGCCAAAAAAGAGTAAAAATCAAAATTTTAAAACCATCGAGGGTCATCTTATTGCGAATCATGTTCAATCAATATGTGGTTGAAATTTCGAAAGAATCGGTTTATTAGTGTTAGAGATACGATGGAGCGCGAAATTTTGAAAACGTTGCTTCGAGAAAAACGCGTCTGACGTTTATATTATGAAAAACTCTTACCTAAACTCAATCGGCGGTTCCTGCACCGTACAAAATCCAATATTTCTGAATGTATATACTTGCGAGAAGAGTATTCAAAAAAATCGATTTTTTGAAATCTTCAAAGTCGACTGGCTCCTTAATGCTTGGCATTTTTAACGAACACACGAAAAGCATATATATTGGCAAAATTTTATTGCTCGATAGCATCGACAGCCACACACGCGCTGTCGACAAAACGTCGTTGGGGCAGAATTTTGTTGCCGCGCTGATCTAGCTTGTGATGTCGATAATTACAGAGATATTCAAGGTGCCTCACCCTCTATATGCGACCGATATATATATATATATGTATGTAGCATATATTTTCTGCATAATCTTTACATACATAAATTTTCATGTGGGGCGGCTACGGAGTGTGATAGGAGAGCCACCACTTGAGGCTTCAATTGGCTCACAGTACGCTCATACAGCTCATACGTAAAGGTTCAAGTTGGCACATAAATAAATACATATATATATATATATACTCGTGGTATGAATTTTATAGCGAGATCTCGTGGAGAGAGACCAGTTATGATTCGTTTAAGGATGTTGAGTCCCTATGAAACATGTTAATGTTAATTGTTCAATAAATAGCTTCTTAATGGTCATGAAATTTTTACACGACCTCCTGAATACTTCACGTAAAAACATACGAAATTTTCCGAATTCTATCATCATTGCTTCAACCTCCTTAAGGGTTGAAATAAAAAATGATAAGAAAATTCGAAAAATTTGGTATGTTTTTTTACGAAGTATTTAATAAGATGTCGTGTTAAAATTTCACGACGATTAGGAAGCTCGTTATTAAAAAATTAACATTTCGTTAGGAACAATTTTTAAAAGAAACAAAAAAAAATGTATCAATAAACTTCGTTTTGTTTCCGTTACTTTCAGTACATTGTAGATATTACAAAATTGAGAGGTCAAAAAAAAAACTTATTGCAAAGTTACATCAGTTTCCATAAGACAACATTTAATTTGTGAATGTTAATTATTCAATAACGAGCTTCCGAGATGTCGCGAAATTTTTACACGACCTCTGAAATACTTGATACAAAAACGTACGAAATTTTACGAATTATATTATCATTTGCGATTTCGGACTCAACATCCTTAACCGCGGCGACACGTGGTACAAGAACGCCGTGTTTCGTCTCCGCGGAACATTGTGACTCGCGATGTCCGAATCGCCGAAATTTGTTGTTAGACGGTACGCAAGCTCTCAACGGGAGAATTTTTAATTTCGCACTTACGCGATCGGCCATATCGTCATGTCCATTCGTCGAGTGTGTAAAAAATTCTACAAAGCATATATACATTACGTATGCGGTGTGTGCATTGGATGATCGCAGTGTGGCTACACACATATTTTGACTCGAGTCCGGGTGAACGACCGCTCTCTCGTCTCGCAGACGCAGAGCGAGCGCACACCCGCGGCAATCCTTCTCCTCTCGTCTTTCATACCCGTCTCATCCTCCTCCTCCTCCTCCTCCTTCTCCTGGTCCCTTTTCCTCTTCCCCTCTTCCTCAATATCTGCGGCCGAGTATCTCGGGACACGATGCGGTGAGAAAGCGAGCGAGAGAAAAGAATTACGCTCGATTCCATTGCCGGACAAGCGAGGATCATTGAAACGCGCGACGGCGGCAGCGGCGGCTGCGACAAATAATCTCCTCTTGCCCCCTTCGTTGATACACTTTTCTCCACTAGGCCACGGAGGAGACCTATCAGACTAGTCCGACGCTCCCGTGAAAATATATGCCGTGAAAGGTTGCGGGACGCCCTGGTGGCGCTGCTGTCAATTTAACCCGTTTACACGTTTAATTTATTCATTTTTTTATACCGTATTTTTTATCCCTTCACTCCAAACGACGACCCAGTCTTCAACGTCGTTAGCGCCGATGTTTTTTTTCTCCACCTTGCCATCTATTATTTTCGTCGTATAATTATTATTTATGGCACATCTTGTGCAATATTTTAATGTATGTTGGTGAATTCTTTCATGGTCATATCCGGCTGCTTGTGACAGTGGGTGAAATTGACCCAGTGTGCGCTGTGACAAGCATGTTTCGCCGGGTAAGCGCGAAGGCTTAAGAAGAAAACCTAATATTTCCAACTATAGCGCACGAACATCGCAAAGTTACAACTCATCTCCATATAAAATCTTCGTATACAGCCCTTTCTAACCTCAATTTATTCGGCAAATACGCGGTAATTCGATAAGCTCGGATATACAGACAAAGAATTATACGAGTACGGCCGCTCTTCCGGAGGGACAGCCCCCAGCAAGAACTGGGATAATAAATACTCACCGCAACGTTCGCCTTAAAATATGTAAAAGTTTATTCTGTAATATTTCGACGACTGGCTCGATTATGGGACCCCGAGGCCTTCTCGTTTTACCGATTTAAAAAAATACACAAGCGCGCGCGCGCGCGCGCGCTCGATCGAGATTACTTTTTTCGCCGGATTTTCTGGAATCTTCTTCGGGCTACGGGATGAAACGAAATACGACTAGGCTATCTTCGAATTAGGGCTTCGAAATGTCGTCGTATACGCGAGATAGAGAGAGACTACGAACGCAATTTAATTTTACGACTAGCCATTTGGGCCTCGTATTAAAAAAAACGCACATGAGGCGAAAGCAGAGAACGCACGAGCGATGAGGTCATCGAGAGAACGAGTGAGGGAGAGGGAGGGAGGGAGGGGCGGGGAGGCAAGTCGTAAATATCATCATTATACATTACGATGGCTCGTTATCTCGTGTGACGTACTCGTAAACGATGAATTTTCGTCAAGCGTATCCAAATGACGCTAAAGTTGGGCAAACTTGGCAAAGCGAAGCGGGAAAATATTCCGCCGCGTTGATCGGGGAACAAAAGTGAACAAATAGCGGCGGGGCTTGTCCCCCCAATTCCGATAAGATCTTGGAGGGATTTTGAGGAAAAAGCGAGAGACTTTTTATCGTAGGCAAACGTGTGGTTGCGTACGTAAATGAAAATACGTATGCGCCGTGTCGCGCGCGGTTGCCGCGCGCTTGCCACGCTGCGGTTATCCACTCGCGTATCGTGTTATATCCAAGAGAGATCGAGCAATAATTCAACGAGCTGCTCCCCGCATTTATCGATCGAAATTACGACACTCTTTCCGCCGTGAGTTTCGCAAACGAGCGGCGAAAAAAAATATCCGGTAAATGTATCGTTGAGTGTGGGGAAGTTGGGGGGGGCGGGGGGGCGCGGGAAATCCAACGCAGACGCGTCATAATTCGCGAGTTTACTTTGGCGTTCGCGCGGTTAAGGCAAGTCGTCCACTTCGGCTTTAAGAAGAATCGTCGAGGGAGAGATAGATTTATTGCAAAAATACAATGGACCTTGAGGAGAGCCTTAAAAGAGCGTCGCGTCTTTGAGATTTTATATATTTGTACGTGTTACGCGCGCGCGCGTGTGCGACACGACCTAGCGACGAAAGCGAGAGGTACATACTCGTGTTATCGTTATTACAGTATATACAAATACGCGATTGCGAATCCGATTGGATAATTAATGCGGGTTATGCGCTCGTGACAAGCCTCACAATGAATATATCCGTCTCAAGAGCCGCGCGGCGGCTCTCTCCTGAACGACTCTCGTTGCCTTGTGCGATGAAACGCGCGACGTTTGCCGTGTCCCGCGCACTGTGTGTATTGTTGTATTGGCCGTGTCGAGTTACGCAGGAAGCTAGGACGACGCGAGCGCTGCTGCTGCTGGTGCTGCGCAAGCCCACATTTGAGTGACGGTGAACGAATAAAGCGCAGCGATACCGTTTTAGAATCTGTAATCGTTCGTCTGTCTACGGAATTAATGAAAAATCCTGCTGGAGGCGATAAAGGAACATGCATTTGTAAAATATTTCTCGATTGAGCCAACATTTTATTTCGTATCTAGGACATGTATTTTCAAATTTCAATTTTCCTCACTTGCCTGCCTGAAAGTGTCATTGTATCTATCTCCCATAACGGGTCTCCTTAACGGGTTCAAACGAATTATCGTCAATTTCTTTTTGTTCTTTTTTTCGGAAAAATGTGTGCAGGTTGACAATTGTCTTTTTCTTCGCACCAAAGAGTAAGCTTTGAAGTATCTTTTGCAATGTTTGTATTGAAAAATATGCACAAATATGGTAGGTACACGATGCAGTTTGTACAGAGCGTGTTGTTTGACAGTTAACGTCCTGCTCCGAAATAAATAAAAACAAACGCATTTACTTTCTGCACGAAATAACGTACCTACCGCTTGCGGACGACGGGGATCCAATGAAATATTGATTTTTTGACAAAAATTTCTCCAGTCCGAAATATCGATGTCAAGATCGCGGTCAAAAAAGGAAAGCCTCGTCTATTTTCGTTGATTAACAAAAATTCCTTCGTTGAGGCGCCACTTTTTTATGTGGAACGGCGGAAGCCTGTACAATTCGAAGTTGAGAACGCGCGGTGCAGTGATTTTGGTGATACATTTTGAGAAACACATTTCGAGAAAAAGGCCTTTATAGTTGCGCGGATGGTTCGCGGAACCCACCTACAAACGGCAATTTCTTCCTCTCGATTATTGAACGCGCGCTCCGCGACTTTACATTATCATAGAATATTTTACAACAACTGTTACACACATTTTGAGAATCCGTTGAAAACGAAAAATCGATATTTGCCAAAATGTCAAGCAGGTGCTGCTGCCGCCCTAGATTCGAATGAGCTTCGAAGCGCAACGGAAAAATGTAGTGGCAAGATATTCCAACGTCGCGGGGGGAGGACGGCACCTAACCGGATTTCTTTATCCTATACCGATCGAAGCAGCGCACCGCTGGCGCCCCGCGCGCGCGACACCAGTGCGCGCATGGCTCAACATTTTTATAGCACAATTTTTTTCGACCATCCTCGAATAAGATTTTCCAAATCGCGTGCTACTCGATCGCGTCTGCCCTATGCGCGCGCGCAGCGATCTCTTCGCCGCTCAACCTTACATGTATAAAAGTTTCGTATGCGCGCGCAACGTTGAAAGAATTTCAACACGCATAATTTTGGCATGCTGGAAGGTGGCGACACATGAGGCTCACAGCTCGACACGCGAGTTGCCAAGGCGGGCTTCAATTTCCATCAAACAGCACGAATCATATTTCACGAAGTGGCCGGCAGGAAGCTCTCGCGGTGGTGTCCTGCTCCCGCACTTGTGCGCCTATCTACGTGCATCCCGCGCACTGCGCGAACCACGCTTATCCCCCCCTCTTACACCACTCGCATATATTCGTCACGTTGAAAACTCGTCTATCGAATCTTACCATATAATACGAACGTGTATGTATGTGCACGTGGGCGGCGATACGCTATTTATTTATCTCGACCTCTTCGATATGTATCGCCATCGACTCGCGCGCGATATAATATCCATTCCCGTTCATGATGCTGGTGACGTGTTGCGGCGGCGGCGGCGGCGGCGGCGGCGGCGGCGGCGGCGGCGGCGGCGGCGGCGGCGCCACCGCTATGCCGGCGGAATCGGCGCAAGTGCGCGAGAGTCATACCAATAAGGGTGCATCGCGAACGAAATCTTTTTCCATACGTGCCATGTTATCGCGACGTTCTGCAACTTGGACCGGCGAATATTTTGATACCTTTTTTTTCTGCCGCATCCGTGGCAAACCATGCCGATGCGATTGCAATGATCTTGCTTTTCGCCGACTTTACTCGCACCAACACACAAAAATGATTGCCTTTTTAAATATTTGTCAAAAAATTATCCAAAATAAAGTGACCTATTCTATGAGTAGTAGAAGTAGTTTTATTCCATTGTACAGGATGTTGCCTGTTCGTGTTATCCCTTAACCTAGGTAGTTGTATACGTACAAAAAGAAAAAAGTAAGAAACAACAGTACAAACATATGTACCTCCGAACGACGAAGGGTTAACGAACCTTGGTTTGTTAACCAGGAAAAGAAATCATTCATACGTGGAATACATGTATTTTACGTTTAAAATTTCAATCGCTCGGTGGCGCGGGTTCCAATTTTCCGAGCGCCTCCGAACTTGACACAGATTTCTTTTTTATACAGCTTGATTATATTTTTGGTGTGGCATCGAATTTTTTGTCGCCAAAGCCCAAATAACGGCCACCCTAATATATACGTACCACGTACAGTTCACTATATCTCCACACGCATCAAAACTACGCAAGGTATGACTTGTAACTTTTTGATAAATAATTTGACACATTAACTGAACCATATGAAAAAATTGTATTTACGAAGAAGACGAAAATTTTTCGTACGTTTGGGCGCTTATTATTTTGTATATGTTTAGGTCTATTGATAGGTTTGTTCGTTAAGAGTAGGCTACGCTTGTTCATTTAGATATAAGTATAAGTTGTATTTGTCCCGACAGCCGTGAGAAGAAAACCTTGCGGAAATTGAACAAAAGTTATGAGCTATTTTTACCCTTGAACCTTGACGGGCGACTACTTGTCGCGGTCTCTCGCGATATATGCCGAAAGACCGGGCTGCAATTATATTCTTGAAAGGGGAAATTGAGAAAAGTGTTCGGTGATATTTGTAGCCTCGATGTGCCATCGGGAAAATTTGCCCAAGGGGAAACAAACGAATTTCGTCGAGTTCCAACGATACAAATTTTCATATCTTCGGAAAACACTCGCCGAATTATCGAAAAACGCTCTCTGGAAGGAGCAAGGTGGCAAGACGAGGTGTCAAAATCGCCACGATTTTGACAGCCAAGCATGGAAAAATGCATCATTCCGGAGGTGATTTTTGTGTTTTTCGCGCAGCTGCCAATAAATGGACAGTGCGGTCGCAGAGGGATCGTGCGGTGATGCGGTTGGCCGTTCTATTCTCTCTCGATTCCAAAAGTGTCTATCGGTCTTGTCTCTCTCTCCCCCCCCCCCCACCCCTCCGTCTCTCTCCGCGTCGTAGGCAAGTGTCGCCCCCGCCCACGAGCGCTAGGGTTTGCAGCTGCGGGGGGATTAGATAGGAAGGCTGCGAAGGAAATAACCGTGAGGCTTAGAGGCTCGTGTGTTGTATCTGTGGTGGGCAAATATGGGACGTCTGGAAAGGCCACCGAGAGTCCTTGAGTGCAAAGCGCGCCTATTACGCGCAGGTAGTTTAGCTTATACGTATCGCCTTGAGTGAGATATATATTCAGGCGTATTACCGATACCCCAATCGCGACTGCCGGCCGAGTTTAAGCTCGTGGGATTTTTACGCGCGAGTACGACCGTAGCTCATCACCCTTCTCTCTGGCGCCCTCTCACGCGGTGCACGTACAATGACCCACCCCGACCTCCGCGCTCGGCGTTAACGTGTTTCGCGTGTGCGTTCACGAGGGGCCGAAACAAAAAATGTGCCAACCGGAATTTAAGGAGGCGGCAAGTTTATACGTCCGTTTTGATGCGGTATGCATTTTTTTGCTCTCTTTCGCCTTCTTCTTCTTCCTATTTCAGCCGCCGCGTGGAACGAGTGACAAATGCCTGCTGTATTCGCAATTCGAACAATTCGAAATATTTTATTGCACGAGTCAAAAAATGACTCGTTCAAACTTTTTTATTATGCCGCAAGCATCGTTTATACTTGGTCGAAGAAATTCTTCCATAAATAAAAATCATCCACGGGTGAGATTCCTTCGGGCAGCCGAAAAAAGTCAACTTTTCAAGATTTTTTTTCTGTCGTGCTTTTCGGTTTATCTATACTACATCGTTAAAATTTCATGTACATATCAACCTGCATCTTTGAATTTTCTGAAAAAAAAATTAAAATCTTTTTTTTTTTTTGCTGGCGATCGCGAAAGTTTTGGTCCTTCTCCTGACAAATTTGTGACAATTTTGCAGTTAATCGACACTATGGCTATCAGCCTAATTTTGAGCATATCCTTTGATTGATAAAAAAAAGCAAGTTTGACCGAATTATCCGTCAAAAATTTTCATAGTTCTTCTTCCTTCCCGCGTATCAAAAAATCCATGAATTCGATATTAATACTACGTTATCGAGTATGGTTTACCATCAGCCGCGAAATTATTCGATAAAACATCCAACAACGATAACAAACAATATTAGCCAAAATTTCGCAAGCCCTTGACACGCGCAACAGGAAGAATTTAATTTTGCACCACCTTTGCCGATAATAAACAAGTGTCCAAGTGAGAGAGTTCTCAAGCTTTATCCCGGCCGCTTTCTCTCTCTCTCTCTCTCTCTCCTTTCTCTCGTTGAATGCCAGTACGGGTCATGTACCGTGGCAGGGTGTCAGTTCTGCACAGTGCAGTTCGACACCGAGGCAGTTCGCCAGTTCAACTCTCCACTGTGCAATTCGACAAAGCGGGCAGTTCGACACCGAGCCAATTCGACGACCGTAGCAGTTCGACATTTCCCTGACGCTCGCGTATCCCCACTCTTCAGATGCGGGCCGGGCGATTCGCTGCCCTGTGTCAGTTCGACACCGAGTCCTCCCTACCCAGCGTAGCGTGCTCAACTTACATTTCCTAGCGGCTGTACTTTTTTCGAATCACCCATACCCGGGAACGAGAAACATACGAGCAAAATGTTTTCGCATGTACCGACTACCCGCTCTGTCAGTTCTCTAGTTTATCGACTGATTTTGAATGGAAATTTCATGAGCGGCATATTCTTATAACTTTATTCTTTAATAATGCCACGAACATATATTTAGTCTCTAAAAATTTTAATTCTTCCATAGTTCGGGAAAAAGGGTCATTTTTGAGTACTTGAGAATAACGATAAGCAATACTAAGAGAACTGAAAACTTATATAATAATCGTGTGAAAGAAAAACTGGTGGCCTCGTACAGTTGGACAGTTTTTCGTTGCCGTTGAATATAGGATAATGTTCTTCAAGAGGATGTTTAATTTTGTTCTGAATTTCGTTTCTTGTGGCTCTTGGTTTATTCGTAAAAATCATCGTGCCAAGTCTAAATTTTATAATCAACTTTTTAATCGTCAAAAATATCGCTGAAAAAAGCATATGCAGTTACAAGAAATTAATATCATGACACGATTGGAAATAATATTGTTGTCAATATTCCTCATATATGTTCCTTTCATTACAGATTGAAACGTCCGCATTATTATTATCCATGTTGTTCAAATACTTAATGCCAAAGAACAGTGCATGTCGGATATATTTATTTTTCATTAATGTGTGACATGTCGTTTACTATATATGAAAAAATTGAATCATCGTATAACATGAATACGCTGTGTTGAAAAGCGCAGAATCATTAAGGGAGGGGGGGGGGTGAAAGGTTAATTTGCTATAAAAAAGCATATTTTCGATATTTTTTGTTGACGCACTGTTTATATATATTTATTTATATAATTAGTATAAAATAAAAGGACATTTGAAGAATATTCTGTGAAATTTTCGTTAATAATTGTGCAGAAATGAGCCAGTGACAGGAAATCTTCTCAGAGGCCACAAAAAAAAGTTACATTGCGGTGAACTGCATAACTCACCACTGGATCGCCCGAAAAAAAAATTCAACAAGATCGTATTATTTAATAAGTTTCTTGAGGTAACGCTGTCGAGTTTTTATTTTTATTTTTATTTCTTTTCAATTTTTAGTCAGACTTAGAAGACAAAATAGCGATTTTTCATTTAAAAAATTGGAACCTTTATTATTGCAAAATGAATTAAAATGATTAAAAAAATCGACAGCGTTACCTCAAGAAACTTATTAACTAATACAATCTTCTTGGATTTTTTTTTTCGGGCGTTCCAGTGGTGAGTTATGCAGTTCACCGAAATGTAACTTTTTTTTGTGGCCTCTGAGAAGATTTCCTGTCACTGGCTCATTTCTGCACAATTATTAACGAAAATTTCACAGAACATTCTTCAAATGTCCTTTTATTTTATACTAAGTATATAAATAAATATATATAAACAGTACGTCAACAAAAAAAATCGAAAATATGCTTTTTTATAGCAAATTAACCTTCCACCCCCCCCCCTCCCTTAATGATTCTGCGCTTTTCAACACAGCGTATTCATGTTAACGATGATTCAATTTTTTCATATATAGTAGACGACATGTCACACATCAATGAAAAATAAATATATCCGACATGCACTGTTCTTTGGCATTAAGTATTTGAACAACATGGATAATAATAATGCGGACGGTTCAATCTGTAATGAAAGGAACATATATGAGGAATATTGACAACAATATTATTTCCAATCGTGTCATGATATTAATTTCTTGTATGCTTTTTTCAGCATATGCTTTTTTCAGCGATATTTTTGACGATTAAAAAGTTGATTATAAAATTTAGACTTTGCACGATGATTTTTACGAATAAACCAAGAGCCACAAGAAACGAAATTCAGAACAAAATTAAACATCCTCTTGAAGAACATTATCCTATATTCAACGGCAACGAAAAACTGTCCAACTGTACAAGGCCACCAGTTTTTCTTTCACACGATTATTATATAAGTTTTCAGTTCTCTTAGTATTGCTTATCGTTATTCTCAAGTACTCAAAAATGACCCTTTTTCCCGAACTATGGAAGAATTAAAATTTTTAGAGACTAAATATATGTTCGTGGCATTATTAAAGAATAAAGTTATAAGAATATGCCGCTCATGAAATTTCCATTCAAAATCAGTCGATAAACTAGAGAACTGACAGAGCGGGTAGTCGGTACATGCGAAAACATTTTGCTTGTATATTTCTCGTTCCCAGGTATGGGTGATTCGAAAAAAGTACAGCCGCTAGGAAATGTAAGTTGAGCACGCTACGCTGGGTACGGAGGACTCGGTGTCGAACTGACACAGGGCAGCGAATCGCCCGGCCCGCATCTGAAGAGTGGGGATACGCGAGCGTCGGGGAAATGTCGAACTGCTACGGTCGTCGAATTGGCTCGGTGTCGAACTGCCCGCTTCGTCGAATTGCACAGTGGAGAGTTGAACTGGCGAACTGCCTCGGTGTCGAACTGCACTGTGCAGAACTGACACCCTGCCATGTACCGTTATATCAGCGCGAGGTGCCAAGCATAGCTATATAGAGTGCGATGACGTGGACGAAAAAGCCCCTTTATGTATCTCTCCCATCTGCAGCTCCTCTCGGCCAGTGAAACGAGTGGAAAGAGGAACAGAGAAAGAGGCGGAGATAACTTCTCGTTCTTAGTACTCTTTCATCGACGCGGCGGCTGAGCCTAATGATCGCTTTAAACTTGTACAAAATTGTCATCCTCTAAGTGTTTTTCCACTTGCCTTCTACGCCTTACTCTCCCGGGCTCTCTCAGTCGTGTAAGGAATAGGAAAAAAAAATACATACATCTATTGAGCGTTGGTCAAACGATGGTTTGAAATACTCGGTTCGGTCATCCCGTAGTAAGATTCTTTGTTGCCAGTCTACGCAGGCATTCGTTAAAAATTTCTCCAACCTCGCGAGTATAAAACGCCACATGGCGACCGTATGGGAGAAAAAGGATGCTCTAGGTCGCTCTCTCTCTCTCTCTCTCTCTCTCGCTCTCTCACGCATCTCTCTTTTGTGGGAGCCGAGACTCGAGCGCTCACGAACATCGCGTCTCTGTATATATCGGCGAGAAAGAGGACGGGGAAGCGCGGCAGCACGGGAAGAAGAAGGCGAGCGAGATGAGCATGGGCAAAAAAGAAGCCGAGATTCCGCGTGGCTGGTATAGCCTCTCCTTGCTTGTCATCTTCTCTGCTTCTCTTCTTCTTCTTCGTCTTTTTCTCCCTCACATGCACCCCGTACACGTCCCTATGGTCGGTCAGTTGCCAGTGTGTGTGTGTCGTGTGTGTCGCCGACGATCTCGCTCCCCCCCCTCTCCGCCACCGACCCACGGGAATAACCAACGCAGAAAGACGGTCAATGGGACGGTCAATGCGTACGGATAATAAGGATCGTCGTCCTTATTAAGAGAAATGTAGAAAAGTTCTCGAACGGTGAGCAAAGGCGTGTCTGTTTAGAGTTGTCGGGAGTAACGTTACGCCATAGCCAAAATCCTATGCAAAATCGGAGAAATAAAGCTCGTCGAATTAGCTTGTTAATAATTTTGTTTACTTTTTCAGTGTAAAGATCATGTGCGGGCTTTTGTGAACCACTTTACATGTTTATTTTACGAAAGCTGTACTTGTTGGTGGCGCCACATCTTGACTCTGTACTATTTCTCGTGGTTGTGAAGTTTTGCGTAACAATGAACAATTCGCGAATAATTCCGCTCGTATAGTAAATATTCAAGTTTTGTATTTCACAGTGAAGAGTTCGCGGCACTTGCGGAATTTCGATTCTAAATTTATATTAATTACTCGCAATCGTAATACTTTGATGATATACAGGCGTGCAAAGATGGGGGCGGGGGGATGTTTGGTATTGAATGAACGAGGCGGCGAACACCCTGCGACAAAGTTATTTGCGCGCACCCGTTGTGGAGTCTCGGTCGAGTTAGCGTAGCGACAGCTTGCTCGATCATCTCTCCCGAATTTGTTGATGTAACGTAACCGATATGATTTAGATTCAAAGTTCCAATTTTTTCCGATTTTCGTCGAACGTGGAAGGGGGAGAGGGGGTGTACGTGTCGAAACAATGATCGCTGGGTGTCCGGAGTCATTCGTCGTACTCGATACGAGACGAAACGTGAAAATGGTATTTTTTTTTATTTCTCGCTAAAATGGATGGGACAGGCTCCTATTCGATGTGAAAGCGTATGGTAGTCACGAATTTTCCATTTTCATTCTCAACCACGCCTTATTTGCCGCAGGAGATGAAGTGGTGAGCTCGGAGCTGCTATGCCAGGATAAAAGAAAACGCTGCAGATGAGCGAAACGGCCGCAAAAATTTTGTCGGTACGGCGTACGGTTTCGATATGATTGAAGTCAATGACAATTTTTAGAAAAAAAATATTCAATAAGTACTTCCTATCGAGTTTCCGCGCTTTTGCACCCCCCCCCCCCCCCCCCCGCTAGGGCTGGCCACTACGCCTTTGCCAGCGTCCAACGAGAATTATGGCTCTTGCGAATGATGCAATCATCGAAACTTGACTAATTTCGAATAGAACGTACACGTGTACACCCCCCCCCTCCCCCCATGCCGCTGTTTCGTGTCAGAGTGCGGCTCTTTCGAGTCTCCAGGGGAAGCGATTTTTTAATTGATTATTCCAATGTGTGGGAGGCTTCTCGACTGTCGTGCCGAACGGGCGCAATGTGCGATCCCCACGACATCGAAACGATGCGATCGCTTCTTTCTCTACCATCTACACAAAGTAGGCACACGAGGAACGATTTTTTTTACAAAAGACTAAACATCGGATTGATGAGATATCCATGAATTTGTTTGATTCGCACTAAATATTCGGAAAGTGGGCTTTTCAAGAAAAATTGCAACAACAACAAAAAACGCGCCAACTACGTTTCGAAAACGCACAAGGGAGAGTTCCGTGGTCATTTTTTTTGTGCAAAATTCCAAGTATCGATGTATTCGACGAATATGTAGTTATTGTCATTGTGTACAGGGTGACAATTACAAGGTAGCCATGTGTTTTGTGAGGGTATCCCGCGGAGACATTGGTAGTATTTACCAGAAAAAAATGTGCATACCGGAAAAACAATCGAAATTCCCTTTTGAATACAACAAAACGAAGATAATTAAATTCCAAATACCAAACACTCTTGAAAAACGTTTTTTCGTGCATTCAGGCGTTGAGAAAAAAAATGATGAAAGATGCATTTTAAAGTGGACAAATGGAATGTGGTCTCAAACAAACCCTCCGCATTTTCATCGACTATGCATCGAATAAAAAATGCCTCCGCTCAAGCGCGGTTCCTTGGCTCGATTTTAAAGAGGCTCGGACAATTTTGAGTCGATCGGTGCAGTGATTTTGTGAAATATCGTGGCGAACGATCTTGAAAAAGTCAATTTAAGACAAAGGCACATGAAGCTTGCCGGTTAGCGATTCGCCAATGCACGGAACCTACCTGTAATTTTCCCTAACGCTTTCCGTCGTTTTCACCGGATCGACTTGAAGCTTTCCGAGATTAGTGTGATATTTTTGAATGTTGTATTTCGAGAATCCATCAGCAACCAAAAGTCAACATTTTCCAGCATTGTGTGAGCTCTCAGAAGGGTCGGATCTGCGACAAGGCGTTTTCATTTTTCCACACTGAATGCTACGTATCCGTCAGCGCTTGAAGATAGGATTTTGAATCCGCGTGTTGATAACTCGATAGCCAAATTCGATCAATGATCAATCATATTCGCTCGTTGCGTGTTCTCGTCTGGTCTCCATACAGTATTTTCTCTCTCTCTCTCTCTCTCGCTCTCGCTCTTCCTTCGTCGCTTCTTGGACCACGAACAAGTTCCAACGAGAAATGAGAATAAAAAGCTGCGGACACGTTAGAACGGAGGGGTACGCAAGGGAGCAACCGGCAATCCCCCCTACTCCCTTCCCCCTCCGCCGGGTCTCACGCTTTCTCTCTCTCTTTCACTCGCTGGAACCTCTGGGTTTCAGTCCCCGATGCACCGTCGATCGGTGTACTACGTTTGACGAAGTACATGAACGCGCCCCCCCCCCCCTCTCACCCGACCGTTTCGCATTATTTCCCCAACGAATTAACGCACACCAAATCGTGCTGATATATTTTCGATCGTTGAAAATTTTCGTCAACCCAGTGAAAAGGGACGCTGTGTGTTATCCAGTGCGCGACCTCGATTCCTGTAAAAAGAAAGGATTTGGTGTGTCGACGAACGAAGAGTCTCGTATATACGTATATACGAAGACGCGACATTTAATCGTCTCGTACCTCTCTGCTGTCGACTTCGACACACGCACATATATATTTATATGGATATCCATACATAGGTATATGAATATATGGCATACGGCTCCGTCGAGAAATACGTGAGAAATCCATGAGGTGGCAGCCTCGGCGACGTTTTCGATTCTGGGCCACCGAATACCTGTTGTGCGTTATATACAACACACTTGCGGAGACATCGAAGAACGTGTGTTGAGTGGAATGTTTTCTCCCCCCTACCCTTCCGACTGCCCCTTTTTCCTCGGAAGTCGCACGAAAAAACAGTTGTTCGCGAGCAATGAATAAAATCGTTTGTTGCACGAATCGCGAGAGCTGTTTCTACAGCTGTGGTGTCTCGTGTCGTCGAGGTATATTATATCGGTAGCAGCAGCAGCAGCAGCAGCAACAAGTGGCAGCAGTCGGGAGAGCTGTGCGAGCGGTGCAGAGGATTTCAGTGTTTTCTTCGCTACGAATGAAACGAAATTTGCGCTGCGCTCTTGGAAATATATCGAAAGGGCAATACAAAATAAAAGATAAAAAAAAAAGATGGCGATTGAGCGGTATTATGAGGAGGTGCGGCAAGAAATTGGCCAACAATTCGTTTCGCAGTGACGTTTCCTCCCGCATTCAGTAAGCTCTCGTGAAAAAGTGCGCGTGTGTGTCAGCAGCCGAGAAATCGAAGAGCGATTACCGAGAATCGCCGCCGAGACTCGAACACAAAGTTTACATTGTTATACGTCGTTGGGCAAATTTGTAGTACGACTACCGTAAAGCTGAATATTTCTCTGATGTACAATCCGACTTATCCGACAAAAGTTTCTCGCGTCCCTGTTGTTATCTTCAGTTTCGTAAAGTCTCAGGGACGCTCGTGGGGCGATCCCGGTGGTGTGACTAGACTCGTGTACGTTTGACCGAGCGATAAGATAGACACGACGAACGACGCGTACGTACGTTTATCGCGGCGCGCGTCATCCTGTACTATGGTGCCCCAAGAAGAGTTCTTTAACGAGGGAAGCAACGGCAGAGCGTCAGTTGGTACGGCTAGACGCGCGTTCAGGTCGCTCGATGACCGTTCGTCATTCGATTAACGCGTTACCGCGCGTATACGCTTCTTTTTCTCGCTATACGTCCCGTGACAAGTAAGCGCGAGCGCCCGCGCCCGCGCGACAATAGCGCGGCCACGTGTGCGCGGCACGGCCGCGTCAAAGACACTGTTCCAAATCGACGCGACGTGCGTGCCTTACGTACGAAATTGGCGCAGAATCGACTACGCCTCTAGCCTCCAGCTATTCAAATAACGAATTTTACTTTGATTTTTGTATACACGTGTAGCCGTGTGTATAGAAAATATATGCGCGTTAGGGATTTTTATGAATTAGAGGGAAAAAAACGGGAGTTGTCTATAGTGACGAGTGACCATGATGAAGTTCAAATCGCTGTTTCGCAGAGGACAGCCAAGCCATCCGCCTTCGCAACCGCAACAAAATCAGCAAGCTTTACAGCAGCAATCGTTGCGCCAGGCCAACTCTTCATCCCATTCGCCCCCCACGGTCGAGGGAAAAGCCGACGGTTGTCAACCGCAGCAACAGCAACAAGGTGAAAACTGGACGACCGGGGCAAGAGACACGGCGAGGAGCAACGCGGCGGCGGCGGCGGCGGCGGCAGCGGCGGCGGCGGCGCCGAGGCAACCGCCGAGCAAACCTTCGACCAAGAGCTCTACCAGGATGCAAGAGCTCGAGCGGGAAGTGGATATATTGCGAAAAGAGCACACCAGGCTGGAAGGGCGGTTGCGAGAGAGCGCGGCTGATTCGAAGAGATGCGAGGAACTTCGCGCCGAACTTGCCACGTATAAGGTATGTACCAACTGAGCTTGGCAAAGTGAGTATTTGCCGCGCTACCATGGAACAAAGTACCCGCGACAAAGATATTATCCGAGCGGATGCGCATTGCGGACCAATTCGCAGGCATGTTGAGAAACGTGACCGTTCTGTGACTAGATCGCGCGCACAACTCCGAATCCCGATAATCCGACCGCAAAATGAACGCGACCCAAGTGGCGCGCTCCCGTTGTCGCTCGCTCACCCGATATGCCACATTCTGTTGATTTTTTTTTATTTTTTTAATATAAATTCGATAGCTGATCATTTAGTTATCTCTTTTCGATTCGGTAGTAATCGCGGACAGTAATGGAAAGAACAGTTGGAAAAAGACAGTAGTGAAATATCTTGTAATTATACGGTAACGTGAAAAATGCAAAATTTTGTTTGTACAATTCAGATGTGTTGTGTTTTAACGTTAAGGTAGAACGAGCACGCTCTTGATTTTTATAGATTTTGTCCAAATTTTAACCAGACATTGTTCGTATCATTGTGCATGTTTGAGTGAAATTTCAGAACCGTCGACCACTTAGATTGGCAGATAATAGGTTTCAAAATGGCAACTTTTAACACTGCAGGGTCTGCATTGACCGGAAGCCAGGCCACGTACCATCCTATTGGGTTTATAAATTTCGAAGAAAAATCATTTTTACATGGCAAACTGGTTAATGAAAGAGTGAAAAAAGTTTGGACAGCCTTTACTATTCGGCTTTGCTAAAAACGTTCAGTAAAGACAGCATAATTTCCCGTAAAAAATATATTTGTCCTCTATAATACGAAGAGATATGGCAACACCGCATCGTTCCACGTATCCAAGGACGTAAGTTTGCGCGGCATATTTAAAATAATACTACAACACAGAGTTTTTTCGGAAGTAAATTTTAATCGAACAAAGTTTTTAATTAATTATCAATCAACCAACACTTTTATTTGGTAAGGAAGATAGCATAACCAATATAAAATATAAATATTTATAACGCAAATATTTTTTTTATAACGATACGTCTCCCATAACATAGCGTGCTTGTCGAGTGTTTTTTTTTCAACGACTCAACACACCTTCAACTTATTTTTTTCTTTTTCGCTTTGGCCATTGATGTCAGAGCTTTTACTTCACTGTCAACGGCTTTTTTCTTCCGCCGAAATCTGTAGTCGGGTTACTAGCTTGGTATAGCATTTCTCACACTGTAAAGTACAGTCAGAAGGAAAAGTTTTATTACGAAACTATAGATTTATGTATATGCTCTAGTGCATGTAGCCCGTGATATTTTTGTTTCCGACGACCGCGCTACATCTACCTTAAACGTGAACCAACGATTTTGTTAAAATTAGATTGAGATACGAATTAATTCATTTGTTTATTAATTAGTTAATCCAAAAAGGATACGTATTGATTGGTTCGTATATTAATTGCTTCATGCGAAAAGAATACGCGATTTAATTGATTCAAATAGGACGAATCAGGGTTGCCAGGTTATAACGAAAGTGTGTATCGTCTCGGTGACGGGGTGACGGTTGTTGTGCCCCAGTGGTCCATTTTCGTACTACATTGAATAGGATCGATTTTCCAGGTAGCAAAATGTTATCCATATGGCATCTGAAAGATATGCGAAACGGATACGGATAACTTTTTTCCTTGTCCAAAAAGACGCCGTTTTGTATTACAAAACGTATCATTTATGTCCGCTTGGCAGTTAACTTATTCGTGGCCGATACTTAACTATACGGCAACTTTTAATGCTTAACAATGTGCCAACAAAAGGTTAACAGTTATTGGTTGTCGGTAAGTTAGCATAAAGTCACCAAATCGATATATCCGAAAGATATCCTCTCAAAGGCACGAAAGTGCCAAGATACCACTGCCACCTGAAAGTCGCCCGATAAGCATCCGTATAAAGTTGACAAAACGACATCTAAACGGCATCGAAGAGGACTATCGACAAGATATCTATTTATTAGCCATATATATATATATATATATATATAATATCCTATCCATTTCTTTATAAAAATGAACCTATTAATAGTCTAGAATTTTTAATATAGCTCAATATTCTGGACTGTTGATAAGTTAATTACGTCGGTTTCGAAGTGAGCTAGGTCATTAATAATAAAACATCAATTAATTCATTATAAGTGAAATATAATTTAATATTATAAAAACGGTACAGTCGTTATTGGACTTTTCTCCCGTTACGGTCACGTCTTCTGGTGGTTGCCATGCTCCAAACGATCCCTTCAATAACCTCAAAAGCAGACGTGCGCTTTTAGAATAAAAAGACAGTAGAGGAGAAAAGAATAGTAGGATAAAAGGCACTCACGCGCGCGCGTGCGTGCGGGTGTGTGTCAACGCCTTTATTTTTTCAACTACTTGTTGTTACACACAATTTTTTGCCGGTGACATGAAGTCTAGACACGCTACATTCGCACTATGATAAAAGTGATCCGTTGGATGTCATCTTTGGGACAACATTTGGATGACTTTTTACTATTTCCCGCCAATACCGAATATCTTAAAATACATCATATTACCGATATCTGAAAGATATCATGAAAAATACGTCGTGTGTAATTCGTCTTTATGATATCCGTTGGACAACGTTGAACTAGATAACAGTAAATAGATAACTTTTTGATAACTTAAAAAAGTCATCAATTGGATAATATTTTGGGATACCTTTAGGACAACCGTTTTCATCGCCAAAAGATATTATAAAATATATAACTTAACGGCAGCATTATACGGTATGTTATTTGAAAGATGTCGAATAGTTGTCTCACGGTCATGTCGTAAAGGTAACCTGACAACGGCAACTTATCGAAGTCAATTGGACATTATTCATGCTGCCTGGGTCGATCTAAGCGAAGAAAGCGGGAAAATTTAACACTATGAAATATCACTTCTTCAGCCAATTTTTTTTGTATCATGTTTGCACAAGAGTGCGGACGCCCGTGTATACTTGAGTCTCCATCGAGTAGAAACGAGAAACGTTGACTTGTTTTCGAAATGTCAATTGACTCGCGTTGTAGGTTGCACGTCTCGCGGTAAATTTGTTAATCGTGGCCAAAGTATTCCTCATTTGCGCCATTTTCCAAAGAACCACCTTTTTCCCTTTCGGTTTTCACATCTTTTTGAACAAGTCGGCAAATAACGCGGAGCAGAAGTCATGCCGGAGGCAACGGCGCGATCGAGTGGCCGTTGACGCGGTAACGTCTCGTCGACCGGAAATTATTCGGTAACGCTGTATACGCTCTGGTAACCTTACACGAGTATAATGAGTAAAAGAAAGCTTTTACTCGTTATACCATTTTCCAATCGTTCAAATTGATTCTCGAATCGAGCGAGGACTCTGGATAGTCGTTTGAATTCGTAGCTGTCACGAAAGCGCGTCCAAGTTTCACGCTAGTTCGGCGCGTAACAAACCGCTCCTGCATGTCTTTTCGGCCGTGGAGGCAAATACGCGAGATTTATGGTTCACAAAAAAAACATTGTCTTTTACGCGCGAAAAGGTCAAGAAAACACGCGGGCGGTGTATTTTTAAATATTATCACAATGATAATCGGACAGCGATGAAATTTACCGACGAATCGTTATTGGGCGATCATAGTTGCACAGAATGCGAAAAGCTCACGGAGTGAGACCGAGCGAGCGCGAGAAGGAACGACGTTGATTGAGGTGAGCGGAGCGCCGGAGGGGGGGGGGGGCGCAATAGAGAAGCGCCGATGCACGCGAGCGAGAGCTCCGTGAGCTCTAAAAACCGCTGTTAGCCACTGCAGCAAAGAGGCGAGCGTCGTATTGTAGAGGAAGAAACGAAGAATTACATGTTTAACGCGCGGCTCTGATGTAGTATTGTTTGAGAATGGTTGGGAGCGTATTACGAGCGCGAGACGCGACTAGAACAAGTGGCACTTGTCCCCACCAAAGATAGACAATACCCAACACATATATATCTTATTTATACAAGCTCGGAAGCCTTCCTCCCTTCCCTCCGTGTACACCGGCACCTTTCGACTCGTTGCTCTCGATCGCGCGTACTTCCGCGAAAACAATTCCAATGGTAAATATATTCTTGTTTGAACGGGGGCATCTCGCTCGAAAAATGCGCGAACGTAACCTCCAAATTCGTGACAGCTATCTCCTTTCCTCCAATAGCGATCTCCTCCCTTTCTTTTTGCTTCTTTTATCAATTCGGATCGTGCAGTTTGTTTCGTTACGATCTGCGATACTTTGGCTCTTTACTGTTTCTTTTTACGACGCGTATCCACCTGAGAAGAATCATTCTCGTTTGCAGGAGCAACACGACGTAGAAATAAGCCATCTTACGCAGGACAACGAAGCTTTGCGAGCTCGCCTCAGGGACGTCGCTCATTCGGCCCTCTCTGACTCAGAAAAACAACAGATACGCCTGGACGTAACGAGGTTACATAATTCAGCGCCAGCCTCCATAGCTGTAACGCAGGAGGATGGAGACACCGTCGAATGTAACAACAGCGCGGAACAGCCCAACTGCGCAACGCCGGATTGGGACAAACGATCCTCGAGTTCGGCGTCCGAAGTTTCCGTTGCTTGCCTACAGGACCGCATTCTACAGATGGAGGAGACCCATTATTCGACCAACGAGGAGCTACAGGCCACCATTCAAGAATTGAGCGATTTGCAGGTGAGCGTGAGAGATGCGGAGTTTTACTCGCTTTGGACGCAGACTGTGGGATTAGGCGGAAATAAGTTTTAATTCGAGGGAAGCTGCGACGGATTCCCACAAATTCACAATGTTGTTGTCTCCTTTGTTGGGACGCAATGACATTTCTTTTCTATTCGTCCGTTATGTCGTCTTTATTATTTTACACTTTGTTCCGGCAGAAAATTCAACGTAGATCTCCAAAGGACGTCGCACAAAAACATTCGAGTAGTTTTCGTAATCTTGATCTTCGAAAGGAAAAAAAACAGATTTTCCCGGCGATTCGGAAATATTGATTTTTATTGCATAGTTTTTTTAAAAATGGCTATACGAGTAGGTACTGTCTCGATGAAAGATTGCTTTCGCGCTCTTTTATTTCACAGCTATATTTTCAAATTATACTCCAATGATGATAATTCATATTTTTTGGATTTGAATAATCCAAAATTGTACAAAAGTTCTGCTTGTACGATGAATGATTTTGTAAAAAAAAAAGCGCTTAAAAAATATGCACAAAGATGCAGGTGTATCGACAAAGTAATTTTTTCAAGGTTTGTCCAAGGTGGAGGTTCATCCCACTCGTGAATGCTCGGTCAAAGTAGTTTCTGCGTTGAAATAGAGTGGAAATAATTAGGCTCGGGGCTGAAACGGCACTTGACATAACTAATAGCCATCCTGTGCACATGTACGGAAATTTTACTCCAGTGAATACAAATGGATCGTTATTATTGGATGAAGATACATATGATGTACTACTTGGATATACTCGGTATGGTACGTAAACGTTTAATAAAATAAAACGCGTGTTTCAGGCTCAATTGACGGAACTCCAGACCGACAACGAAAGACTAACGGAGGAGAAAGGCGTACTCCTGGAATCGTTGTGCAGACAGACCGAGAAGCTGGAAGATTCCCGCTCGAAGGTCGACACATTACAGGGACTCCTCTTGAGAGAGGAAGAACCGCAGGATTCGACCAAGGGCTACAACACCGAGAGAGAACAAAAACTCGTAGATTTACTCAAGGTACGCTCAACAAGTGTCACTTGCGGTTGGTGAAAAAACAATCGCGACGAATGGGCGATCGTGTGCCTCCTCGAGTCTCGCCGTCCAATATTGATATTTTTGTTTTTCAGAGTGCTCAAGAGGAACGCGAATCGTTGCTTCAAAAGCAGGAAGAATTGATAGCGGAATTGAAGGCTCTCCGATCGTCGGCAGAGACGAGTTCGAACGAAACTGAACGTCTCGCCCAACGGGTACACCTCCTCGAATCGACGGTGGACGCCTCGAACCTCGAGAGAAAACAACTGGAACTTGAGCTCGCCGAGGCGAAACAGGAGGGGGCCAATCGCAGTATCGAGATTAGCAGACTCGCGACGCTGTTGGAAAATGCCAGGGCCAAAATTGAGGAACTCGAGCAATCGAGACAGTTGGAGAGCAAGAGCGAGGCCGACGAAATGTTGCACGCGGCGAGACGCGAGAAAGACACCCTCGAGACTCAAGCAGCCGCCCTCCAGGAACAACTTGCTCGATCTCACTGCGATCACGATCGATTGCGCGATCAGTACTCCCAACTTCAGGAGGAATACAAGGTTCGTCGTCGTTTCTTTCGTTTATTCTTTTTTTTCCAGCCACCACTTTTTTCACCCGCCCTACCGAACGATCCATCTGGCGGATTATGGCCGCATGCTTGGGATGGAAGTGGCTCAGAAATTATTGCAGACCATTCAAATATAAATAACATACAGCTCTCGCTCACCCAAGGATACACGGCAAATACAATGTCAGGCAAGAGTAGGCAAATCTCAAATATCATTATAGACCAAGCGTCATCAAATTCCCAACAATGGGTCGTTCTTTTTAACGATGGTTTCACCTGTATTTCTGAATATTCGAGTCTTTCGAAGGATCACTGTTGAGTGCGTAGACGTTGGGCCTCGCACCCCACTACCACTCGACGTTTATAGCCTTGTCGTGCGGTACTGAAGTTTGCATCGTTGGAACGCAATGAAATTATTATCATCATCATCATCGTCATCATCATCATCATCATCATCATCATCATCATCATCATCATCATCATCATCATTATTATTATTATTTCGTATTGCTAATTTTTTCCACGTGTAGGCTAGAAATTTCACTGAAACATTTGTCAAGATCCTTATTAGGGATCCATAACCCAAAACTGCAAAAGAGGAGTTTAAATAGGCACAAGAAACAAAGAAGGATTTTCGTTGCATTCTCCCAGTGCAAACTTCAACATCACGTTGTCATACAGTTTGTTAAGGATATATGGGAGAGCTGAACGACAAAATGAGTAAAATTTCGGTATCCTGCAATGAATTAGTTTACGGCATAATTGCCGTGAATGAACGTTCCAAAAAGTATCTTTTATACATAAACAATCTAGACGTAAAATTTCGTACATTCTGTATTTTTGCTCTCAACATATCCGAGAGGAGCAAAGTCCCGTAAGACACATGCAAAACTATTGCAAATAAAAACAGACTTGCAACAACTAAAGTAATCCAATTTTGATCATCACGATGGCATTTTGGCTAGACTGTTCCCTCATCAACTTACGAATACAATAAAGTTTGCGTGCCGGGGCTAAACACGGGGTTGGCCTACCGATCGGCGGCGACAACCCCCCCCCCCCCCCCTCTCCTCCCCTCGCGGTCGATGAAATAAAGATTACCGATGTGTTGTCCCATAGGTAGCGCGAAACAACGCAAAATCCGCCATCGACGATCTTGAATACAGATTCAATCAGATGAAGGACGAGCGCCTCTCGGTAAGCACGGAGCTTCAACTCGTGCGCGATTCCCTGGCGGAGTTACAGGCCCAGTGCCAGCGGCATTTGGAGGACAAACGCGAGCTCAAAGCTGCCCTGAGCGATGCGCAACGACGCGAACGTGAGAGTCAGTCGCAGGAGTACGAGCTCGAGCGTGCCCTCGAGGAAGAACGTAAATTGCGACAGGAGGAGAGCGCCGAGTGGGAGCAATTTCAGGGGGATCTACTGATGACGGTTCGCGTTGCGAATGACTTCAAGACCGAAGCGCAGAGCGAACTCGAGCGCGTCGTACTGGAGAACAAGGCGCAGAGAGATCGGTTACGATTGCTCGAGGCGCAGCTTGACAAGCTCAACAAGGGTATGTCGTTTATGAGTATCGAGGGCGTCGCGGCTCTCAAATATTATAACCCTTGAGGAAGAGAGAGAGAGAGAGAGAGAGCGGGAGAGGGCGGGCTTTTTCGCGTCAAAGAGTCGAGGAAAACGCTGTTTCGGGTTTGTGGTTGTTGTTGTTGTTGCTGTCGGCGTCATTGTCGCGACAACGTAATATCGAGCACGCGCGAAATTTTTTATCGAGAGATCCTTTGAAGCGTTCTTTTTACTGGACCGGGTTTGAAAATTTGTGCGCTAACCCGAGTGTGCTTCCGGTGATTGTTTATAATTATTATTGTTTCGCTTCGTATCGGAATATTTTGCGATGGCGCCCAACAAGATTTTCCTCGACGAATTACGCGAAAGAATCGTCGGAGCCTGTCCTCGTTCGGTGCACTCATTCGACGATAGTATTAGTCTTATTTGATACTGATCTCTCATAGTTTTTGCATCATTTCCACCTATTGTGCATGCACACGTGCATGCATCGTGACACCACGAAAGTCCAAAAATAATAAATAAAAAAGAAAAAACGCAAGCAAAAAAAAAAGCAAAAACAAATGTGACTCATTGTTTTCTTTGACATGATTTTCACGCGCGTTAGACGGCAACGAAGCCGGTGATAATCGCATGCCCGAAATTCCTAACGATTACGAGCGCAAGTCTGCGAATGTGATACTGAAACGCGGCCGTACGATCAGAAAGCGAAGTGAACCGGGGCGCGCAGTGCCAATGAGACAAAAAAAATTCCCCTCGGATTCGGCGCTGGATAATCATCGATTCACGACGGGGCAGAATCGTACGTCGTGCCCTGTTGTCCAGGTCGGTGAACAATTGCAGATCGGTAGGGAGGTAGAATTTTGCCCGATCGGCAATAACGTAATAATCCCGGTGGACAAACGATACGATGAATCAGGCGAGAGCGGTGATCTCTCGATGAAAAATCTAACCAACTTCAACGAGGATTACAGAAAGCTGTACATAATACCCCCTTCGATGAATTGCCCAACCGGCTGGAACTCGAGAAACGCTCAGTTGAACAATATCCAAGGTATTCAGAGCCTAAGGGATCATCCGAATTCTTACGGCATCAATGTGTCGAACAGTCGTTTCTTCGTACCGAAGAATTACGTTTACTCCGATCTGCCGCGCTCGATGGACGATCTCAGATTCGAGGTTGATCCGGAAATGGGAAAATTGTTTCACGAGAGCGTGGAAAAAAATTCCGTCGGATTAAGCTACAACGGATCTTTGCCCGATTTGATCGGTGATAAAAACACGTTATGGACGTTTAGCGACTCGACGATTGAGCCGGACAACGATTCTGCCTCGGCGAAGAAGGCTTCGCCGCGCGAACCTATACCTATGCTTCGAAAACAGGTAAAACCCGACGAGCGCACGGATCGCGCGAACATCAAAAAGACGCGCGGCAAGAGAGAACATTCGAGCGCTACACCGATGGAATTTTCAATCTTGGGCCCCGAACTCGTCCAAGGAAAAAACGAGGAATCAGCCGTCAAGTTGAGTGATGATCTTAGCCAAGTTCTTCCTCGCTTTGAAAGAGGCAAGCCGGATGTGCTGCACTCTGAGAGTAGCGCAGCGAAGCCTCTGATCGCCAAACCCATACTGATCGGTGATCCCACCAGCGAGGATGACTTTGTCATTGGCAAAACTTTGCTAAATCCAAATCCAACGTTGATAATCGAACCCAAGATATTTGTACCGCGCGATTCGATGAACCTTGCTGTCCTTCCGGATATAGCCAAGACATGCGATTCTTCCAGGAAGGATCGGAACGCTCCGACCATTCTATCAGGTTTCACCGACGCGTTTTCGAAAAAATGCGATCCTCTACCAAGTGGTGGAAAATCGGAGTCAAAAACGAAAGTAGCTCCCAATGGACGATCGCCCGGGACGAAAAAACCGCCTATACGCACCGCCGAATCGCACCCACTAAACGCACGTGTTTCACAGAAAAAAGTGGACAATTCGAGCAACCGGTGTGGCAATCTCGTTAAGCCAGATACGAGAAGCAAAAGAGCGGAGACATCGGGCGAAAGAGTCGTTAACGCGAGTGATCAGAAACGCATGAAATTGAGTGAAAAAACGACGTATCCAGGGGCCAGGAGCGAACCCATGGCATTATCCGAATCTCTGAGAGTCATACCAATTGGACGTACGTACTCTTTGAAAGAAAAATTTGAGCCCATGCTGGAAGACGTTGAGCTCCGACGAAGCGGCAGCGACGGCGGCGGCGGCGGCGGCGGTGACGGGCCATTGGGAATAACAAGAGCCCGTAAGTCGGCACGCCAAGTGCTCCAAACAAACACACAATTTCACATCCGAAATTCCCTTCTCACAAACGATTTGGGAACGTGGTGAAAAAATCCCAACAGTCCTGTTCTGTGCGTCTTCTTTAGTGTCATCTACCCATTCTTTGGACGTCAACGACTTTTCGTTACTTGCTATGTTCAGCGTTGTACTCGCTCGCTACACGTCTCCGCTTGTTGTTTCGTCACTCGCTCATTATGCACGAGACGTTACGCGTCATCTCGAAATTTGCATCGTTGGGGCGCAACAAAACTTCTTATTTCTTTTCAATTGATAAACATTTTTTGTTGCCCATTTAGGCTATGAAAATTCCCGGAATACTTTGAAGCATGAGAAATTTTGAAAAATCGTTACATTTCAACAATGAAAATTTCAACTTCGTACGGTACGCGATGCACGAATTTATGCTTTTTTTCCTCCTTCCTCGTGTTTCCCAAACATTGCAGTTACTCGTGTGGCTTTTCTGCCTAATCACTATGCGAATTGTCTTTATAGATCGTACGTCATAAATATATCTCCCTTGCGATGTGATGATTATTCGCGGTGTAAAGTTTGAATGGTCGGAATGCACTCCATTTTTATAACCTCATTTCCTTATTTTTAATAGTATGAAAAATCGTTTACGGCATAATTATGTTGCACAGCTCTAAATTAAAAGGTTGAGGTATTTTTACAGACAAATTTCGCTCAACGAAACCGTATCAATACATTTTTATTTTCAGTGCACGTCGATCGTTGTGAAGTTCAATTCCATGATTATTCCTACCTACATATTGTTGTTGTTTGAAGTATTGTCGTGCAGTTTTTAACCAAAGGGTTAGGAAATAGGGTGGGTAGGGGTGCAACGACGAAATTACAAAGTTTCCAAGCCAAGACGGGAATCTTGAAATAAAAAGATGATGATGAAATTTACATCGCTGTAACGCAATGTAAATTAATTCTTGTCGATTGACAAAAATTCCTTTTGGCGGATTGAGGCTCTAAAAATCACTCGTACGTTTTTTCGTATCGTTAAAGATTCGCGACCTCAATTTGAAGAAGAAACAGAAACAGTCGTTGCACAGTCCCAACGATGCAAACTTGAACGTCGTTAAAACTTTGTAGTAACACGAAATTCAGCCCTGCTGCAGAATTCGTATGCTGCGGAGTTACACATAAATAATTGGAAAGTCGCATCACTCCGATGCGCAGAGCTTGAAAATAAATGAGAGAATGAAGTTTTCGGACGAGGAATCGTGTTTCCAAGGTGTCTTACGGTTGGTAACGGAAAATCTAGCGATTTTTCGCATTTCATTGCGTGTGCTTCGAGCTGCTTTTTTTGTCTGTGACGCACTCAATTTGTTTGAGTTTTCCTCGAGTAGTTGTAAAAATGACGGCGTACCGTCTGCACTCACCAAGTAGAAAAATGTGTGCCGCTTTGAATTTTCAGCGAATCAAAAGAGCATGCCACCACCGATACCGAGGCCGGCTAGCACGCCAACGGAAACCCAACAGAGCGTTTTGACGAGTGTACAGCAGGAAATGGCGGCGCGGCGAAAAGCCGCAAATATATCGAGACAGGACTCGAGGCTGTCGGTCAAGTGTCTGATTGAGAGTATCGAGAACGCGACGAAACAGGCGAAAGCCGGTACGTGCGCCGACGGCGAGATCGACGAAACTACACTAGGACGAGCGTATGCGATTCTCGACGCTGACGTTATTAATTCAGCCCTATGCGTAGGACCGGGAAGTCGAAGCAGTTCAACATCCTCCATCAATTCCGTAGGAACAAACGATATACTGTCGCTGAAAGCGCCCCTTCGGGATCAACAACAGATGAACAATCTGATAGTCACCAGCCATACGACCAACAATAACAAGACGCAAACGACGAACAATAGAAAAACACTGTCAGGTAATTGAATTGGCTGCAATTGCGAGCAGCGGCTCCTTCTCCCTCCTTTTACGGGCCTATGGCAATTTTTCATTTCTTGTCTTCCAGCTGAAACGTAGCAATATATTGCTTAGTTCGTAAAAACCCATCCCCCCTAATGGCAAAATTGTTTTCACGCTCTCGAATATACAGCCCGTAGATTCGTCCGATTTCACGAAGACGAAATTCCTCGGCCGCGTTTTCAAGATAAATTCTATGGACAAAAAAAAAGAAAAAAACCCCCCCGGCAATTTTGCTCGTTCGTTGAAGTAGTATACGTTACGGAAAACATAACACACGAACGATTTTAATCCGTAATCTCGTGAATAATCCAGAAAGCAAGTCATCCGTACCCGTGGGTGGGATGAGTCCCGGCGAGCTGCTCGATTCGGCGGCATTGAACGCAAAAGCGATCGACTTTGTGCGACGTAACAGCATAACCGATCTTTCCGAGCGGAAGGATCCACTTTGCGGCCTTGTAAAGAATGGCGGATCGAAGAGGAACGCGCTGCTCAAATGGTGTCAGAACAAGACCCTCGGCTATCGGAACATCGACATAACGAACTTCAGTAGCTCGTGGAACGACGGTCTCGCTCTTTGCGCTATTCTACATTCCTATTTACCGGACAAAGTTCCCTACGATTCCCTCACGCCGTCCGAGAAGAAACGCAATTTCTCAATCGCCTTTTCCGCAGCCGAGAGCGTCGGTATACCTACGACGCTGGTAAGCATTAGCACCGAGTCACTACGCCCATGCAGGACGACAAATTCTAGCGACGCAATAGCTTTAAGTAGAATGCCCAGTTATAGATGGCTGGCGTTATTTTATTTTTTTCACATTTCAACGGTCTCTTATATATATAATCGTATGACGTAATCTACAGCTCGAGTATTTTTTTTTAGGATTTCTTCCGATCCTTTATTCCAAAATTTTCCGGCTGGCGTTATTTTTTTTTTCTTCACATTTCAACGGTTTCTTATATATATATATATATATAATCGTATGACGATACTGGTAGTTTGCAATTTTTTATTACGCCGATAAGAAAGTTTATTCTTCTTTAAGAGAAATCAATGCGCCACAGTGGTCAATGGGATATTTAAATAAGAGAGGAAATTCGTATTTAAAGCATTTCAAGACATTTACCGGTACATTGCATACTTACGGGTAACTTGAAATTTTCAGAATATCGGAGAAATGTGCCAACTGGAGCGACCCGATTGGCAACAGGTCATGACCTACGTCACAAGTATCTACAAACACTTTGAGACCTGAGATGCGTCCACAGGGTTGATTGTACGTGACATACACGTTGGTGGGTGGTTGAGTGAGCAAGAACAATGGCATCTAGTCAGTCAAACCGTGGAGAGAGACGCTCTCACTTCTCCCCATCTCGCGCGAGGTTATAACGATGCAGAACCCGATCCGGTTGGCATCCGGCCGAAATATCGCTGCCCCGTCGTCTGTACATAATTTTGGGTTTCCCACTCTGACACGCCTTCAACTCGATTGAAAATTTGATTAAGCGTAACGCCATAGACGGAATTGCTTTTTATCATGAGACTGAAAAGAGACAAAAAAAAGAAAGAAACGCAAACGCCCATGAATACACGGTATGCTTTGAGTATACGAGAAACAAAGGAGCGGAGAGAAAGAGAAAGGAAGAGATAGCGTCGGAGAAAGGAGAGAAGAAAAAAAGGAATACATTCGCTTGTACTCTATTTATGATCGAGCCTAACGAGTTCAAGTATATTTGCGTTCCTCGTACTATGAGTATTTTTCTAACGTATTATTTTTCGATACATTTTCTTCTTCTTGTATAGTTATATTGCAGCCTGAGTGATGCATAGGCTTAGGATCGTTAAATTACATTTACTTAATTTATTGCATTAGTCACGTTCAGTAGTATAAAGCGAGAGAGGGGGGGGGGGGCAAAAACGATTGGACGGTTTCTTCTTTCGTTTAAACAAAATGTATGATACAAATGAAGAGCGCTACTTCTACTTGTGAATTGACCCCACCGCGTGACGGCGGTGGACATAAGCGGGACATGGTTAAGTTCTCTGTGATATAGCGTAATATAGAACCTGAAACAGAGATACGCGTTTTCGTTATTATTGCTCTTCGCTCATGTAGGTATTCCGCCCCGACTTTCCTATTAATATTATTCATCCTTCGTTCGTACATATTACCATTGTTTTATTATGTCATACAAACTAGACGATACGCTGTCCGACGTTAAACAATAAACTTGCCTCATGCATATTGAAGAAAAGGATGACAATAAATTCCATCCCTGAATACTTGACGTGTGATATCTGTGGAAGACCCCATACTTATTGAGGGGGGAAATCCCTTTAGACAGCCGAAAATAAGCCAATTTTCAAAATTAATGATTGTACATAATTAAAATTTCACGTATATATTTGAAGAGTATGTGGCTTCCGGATGGAGGCCGTGTTGAGAATCAGCAGCGTTGTGCCGACGTTTCGCAAACGTTACAGTCTGCATAATCAGGGCTGGGATCTCCGATACTGAAGCTCCCGTGTCTCAGGTATTCCTTATATAGTTGCAGTTATTGTTCCAGATCACTGTACCAGCCAATCAGATGTTTCAATTGATCGGCCGGTCAATTAAAACATCGGGAGGAGGGTGTGCCAAATGGGATTGACTTGATATCTTCCATCTCTGTTCAGATTGTCCGGATGTTTTCGGATTTCCAAGCCTTCTCGGTGTTCCCTGGAAAAATAGCTATTTGTTGGGGCCAGACTTTGAGCTTTATCGAACTGAATGGCATGACCAGTCGTCTCCTTCCAATGTTCGGCGAGGGCTGATTGTGCAATGTGGCCATATTTAATACACCGTTGATGTTGTTTGATCCGTGTACTGACCTTCCTCCCAACTTCTCCTATGTACACTTTACCGCATGAGGAGAGTATCTTATACGCTCCTGGTGTAATTGATGGTGGTCTTTGGTCTTTTCCACTCAGACTACTTGTGCTAGCTTATTCTGAGGTTTGAAGATGACTCGCTTATGATTAAAACATCTGATTGGCTGGTGCAGTGATCTGGAACGATGACTGCAACTATATAAGGAATACCTGAGACACGGAAGCTTCAGTATCGGAGCTCTCAGACCTACTGATGCAGACTGTAACGTTTACGAAACGTCGGCACAACGCTGATTCTCAACACGGCCTCCATCCGGAAGCCACATACTCTTCGAATTACATAAAGAGCCGTGAAAGCTTTAAAACTAAAATCATGTACGTATTATTAAATAATTTTATTAGATAAATTAATAATAATAATAAGAGAATCAAAAGATGTACATAAAATTTGACTTATGTAGAATGAATAGTTTCGATAGGAAAAAATCTTTAAAATTAGCTTATTTTTAGCTGCCTAAAGGGATCTTCCTCTTGAAAGTGGGAACCCACTACCAAGGCACCAGTGATTTTCTACTTTCTTTCCAAAAGCTGTAATACGAAGTGACAATCGTCAAAATATCGTGAGACGAATCGAAGATAATTATTTGATTAGTAATAGATAACTTATTCGATCGTAGCCGCACACGAGGTTGTTCGAGTTCTCGCTAGCATAAAATTGTTCAGTACCCGGGCCCATTTTCAACATAAAATTTCCAAGATACAAAGAAATCGACACACCCCCACACACACACACACACACACGCGGGAAGGGAAGAGAAACATCCTGAATTAATTGAAAATGTATAGAAGTATATTTATTGGTAATTTATGTTAGAACGAGCTTGTATCCGGAGTGAGACAAAACTCGTAATGTTCTAGAAATATGTACAAGCTTTCGCGTCGGCTTATTTACAAATCGGGCGTGTGTATATTCGTGAAGAGGAAATTGGCGCGATCACGTATCCGCAAGGTCCATTTTGTCCTGATCCTTGTCGCCTGAGTAATATTCATTGGCGGGCTCGACGATCTTGTCGGTATCCTGGGTATTTAGCCTCGAGTCGGGATCGGGTTCGGGCTGCCTGTCCTCTTCGGGTGGGAGTGCGTCGCACGGTACATCGTGCATCTGCACACTCGGCGAGTGTTGAACCATCTTCAAATTGTCATAAACGTGTTTGGCTATGACCTCGAGATACTGCTTGCCATTGGCGTTGTCCTGTCTGGTGACAACTTCTGGATGCAGCGTAAAGTCCGGGGCAAAGTATTCCAGATACTCCGTGTAAGGAAGCTCGTTACTTATTTGCTCATCCACAAGCAATGAGGTCTCGTAGGTCCAACAACGCGCGACGTTTCTCAGGGTGTAACCACCACCGCCGACCGTCAGCAGGGGCACGTTTAAATCGCGGACGAACTTGACGCACTCGCCGTGACCCTTGGTGCTGAGACTGAAGCAGCCTAGTCGGTCATTGGCTAGTGAATCGGCCCCGCACTGAAGGACAATGGCGGTGGGTCGAAAAAATTCCATGACATTGGCAATGACCGGTTTGAAGAGAGCGACGTACGAGGCATCGTCGATGCCCTCCTTCAGTGGCACATTGACGGAATAATATCTGCCACTCTCGGCGCCTATTTCGTACATGTCTCCGGTGCCAGGAAAGAAGTAGTTGCCGTACTTGTGAAATGACACGGTCATGACTCGGTCGGTCAGATAAAAAGCTTCCTGCACGCCGTCACCATGATGCACGTCTATGTCTATGTAGAGGACTCTCGCGTGATACTTGAGCAACTCCAGTATAGCTATTACTATGTCATTAATGTAACAAAAGCCGGAGGCTTCGAACTTTTTCGCGTGATGAAGGCCGCCGCTCCAATTGATGGCGATGTCGCAGCAATTGTTGTTGAGCTTGGTAGCGCCTTCGAGCGAAGCGCCAGTGTACATGGAACAAAAGTCAAAGAGGCCCTCGAACACCGGACAATCGTCGCCGACGTTAAAGTGACTCAGGTACTTGGTGTAGCCCTGCAAATTCTGGGGTGTAACACGCTGCAGAAACTCCACGTACTCGTCCGAGTGAAAGCGACACATGTCATGGGTACTCGCTCGGTAAGGACGATATATTTGCATCTTTTTGTGCAACCCGTAATTCAGCACCAAACTGTGGATGACGGAGAGCCGATGCGGTTTCATCGGGTGACCCGGACCATAGTGGAAATTGCCCACGTCTGGGTTGTAGAAGTATGAAACCTTCTTGGGTAACGGAGTAGACGTCATGTTATATTTTCTTATCCTTTTCTCTCTCTCTCTCTGTCTCTCTCTCGCACTACCTCCCGCACTCGATATTTTCAGGTTAAACGTATGGGATTTCACTATTGAAACGAGCCCGTACATCCGGTGCTCCGCCTTTCGATGATATTCATCGGTTTCGTGTGAGCTTCCACGACCAGCTCTTAACGGCGATTCCCTTGAAATATTCACTTAACATTTATTGTTTACAGCCTATTTTCGTATTGACAATTTTTGAAAGTGACGCTCGCCTAACTCTCTCGCTCTCACTTCGATCTTGCTTAGCGCTTGCGGCGCCGCGAAAGGTGAGTGTTTCTCATTATGTATCTTCCATCGTAGTCATGTTTTTCGTACCATCGGTCGGTACACGTTATAAAAACGTGCCCGGTGCTGCAAAATTGGAATACAATTTTTTGGAGTCCGATCTTCGTATGGTGAGACCATGGAGACTAGAGCACGGTCTTACATACAGGTCTGACAACGGCGATAGTGGGGGTAGGCGCCCTTAGCGGTTCTATTTTTTATTCCGATTTCTGCCGCTTGGTGCGTGATGGCAAGGGAGAGTAGTTGTGCGACGCAGACAGAAATAGCTCTTCTGTCCTTTTCCTTCCTGACCGCAACGCATGCGCCGTTTGCCCTAACTTAATGTACCGTACTGTCGTGTAAATTGTATAATATACGAAACCAATAAAAAATAATGTGTTGATTTAGAAAAAGATGACTACTTTCACCTAAAAAAAACTGAAAACTTTTTGAATACATTAATTCATACCAGCACATATCTGTTCATTTTGCGCTATATATTATTTTGGGTGTTTATTGATGTAAGTAAATAGCTTCCGCTGTAGGTGCACTTTTTTTACTTGTGACTTTACGAATTTATATCAGTATTTTGATGATTGCGTCATTCGGCTAAATTTTAATTTCAATTCAGACATTTTACAGCTAATTCGTTATGGTGCCGCAGTTGTTGAACAAACTGTTTCTCAAAACACAATAAAAAATGTATCACGGTAAATCGCGTAGAACCTTCCGGTATATGGTCGTAAATAAAAGTTATGTCGACAATCGCGCCATAAACGCATACGTAAACACCTTGGACCCATTCGCCGGTAAGAGGTAAGGGGGACAGTTCCCCTTGCTAGTGGCGACGCGTAGCGGCGCATAGTGAATCGAAAAGTGGAGCTGATAAGGGTGCCTACCCTACCACGAAAATTTAGCTTCGTTACAAGACCTGTGTGCAAGACCGTGGTCGACTCCTCTCTAGTCTCCTTGACCTGTATCATGACCTGTATCATGGAGTCTAGATATAGGAGACCACACTCGGCCTTTCAACACGTCCACGAAACGGTATCAACATTGATGGCGCTCTCGTGCTCCGGACCACATGTTAGTTATACGTAAACATGGGTCCGATCAGGAAGACTAGCGTCCATGCTATTACTATACATAGGGCCCGCGGCATCTATGATGGAGCCATTTTCGGGGACGCTTTTTCGGCGGCTTTGCACGGGTTTGGTGTCCTGCTGGGGGCTGGCATCTCCTATCCCTTACCGTACGTAAAAATGCTACTCTTTTGACCGCTTTATTTAGTTCCACCTTTCCACATGGCGCTAGTAGGTTTCTTACAATATTACTTACACTCGTGCGCTCATGCCGTGTGTTGTGCACGGTTGTGCCTCAGGGTACCCGCGTAATCCTGAAAAGGTGCATTTTTCACCATATCAGCCGATCCTTGTATTCGAAACTGGACCATCTATGAGTTATATGTGGCGTGTGTGTACGTATACATAGCCCCGACGCGCGCGTAGGATGAGGAGAACAACTAGCGCTGCGAGTGGCAGAGTTGGACACTATATACAAGCAGCGGACCATTCGCGTAGCAAAAATTCCAAAAGATGCCAGCCCCTATCGGCGGCAAATCAGCGTTTCTACAAGTTTTCTTTGTCTCCAAACTGTTTATTCTACATAATTAAAGCTTCATGTACATATTATTGCATCTTGAACAGTTGACAATTTTTTAAAAGTAATCTCTAAAACAGTCGACTGTACTTGCTTCAGAAACCTTTACCGCCTGAGTTGTTTCACGGCGTACAACCTAGTGTCTGCTCTATTGATCGGAAACATCAGAATCTGTTCCATGTGAACATAAAAAATCGAAAGAGAAGTGAACATTCGAAAAAATTGTACGATTGAAAAAAAATCATTTTGCATGAAATTTTTACTACAGTATTTGTTTATGAAAAACGAATTATTAAAAGTGAATTTCGAGAAACTTTAGGCTCCTATGGACGGTAATGGTGTTAACTCAAAGTGTGTGACATTTCCAAACGATCGATCGGTCAGTTTTTGAGTCGTCTTGTACGAAGTTCACAAAAAATTGGTTTTCAGGAAAGTGCATTTAAAGTTTCCAGACTAACAAATTTCCTCACTAAACGACCTACCTATTACTCTACGATTCCGGGGCCATAGATTCGTTCCTCGGCTTCCTCGGTAGGTTCATTTTCGGCCATAAGCTCTTATTTACGTTACAAAGGTATCCCCCCCTTAATAGTGATGTGCGAGGAATTTGGAATACGTGCTGCCACGCAGCCTCACAGAGCCTCAAGGAAAAGCCAAGTGCCAAGATAACATCCTGAACTCTTGGACAAACCTTTCCGTTATAATGAATTTTTGATTTTTGCCTTTGGTTTATTTCCGAGAATCATATAAAAGGTCTTTCTTTCACTGGTCACTCGAGAGTGGCTTCCCGTCCGATAAGTGCAAGTGGCGTGAATCGTTAAGATATTGAAGGAAATGATTTGAACCCCCTTAAATGATAGTTGGACTAAATTCCCGGTGATGACGAGGACGAAGATACATGACTGATCGGCTGAGTACTGGCTTCTGCACACTGCGCGCGATCAGCGATATCCAATGGGAGCTCAGGTTTTCCGGAAACCCCTTGGGAGAGTGAAGCTCCCATTGGATATCGCTCATCGCTCGTCGCTGATCGCGCGCAGAGGCCATAAAGGTGCGGCCGCATGCAGTCGCTCGTTTGCAACGATAAATCTGGTCACGTGACCCTATTTTGAATTTCCCGCGACTCAAAAAAGTAGCTCATTTGTCGCTACATATCACGTGACCAGATTTGTCGCTGCAAACGAGCGTCGAGCGACTGCATGAGGCCGCACCTTAAGGCGCCGATGAGCGAAATATTACCGGTAAGATAATTAGCGCACATATCTTCTCCCAGAGACACGATTGGATACGAACACACCTTGTTGTTAATCGTACGCGACGACACGAACGACACTTTGATTGTGTTGGGTGACGTCGCTTCGTTGCGACGAGTACTACATGTCAAAAACTTTAAGTGCGGTGCATTGAGGCAGGGTTTTGAAAAGGGAAACGTATATCTTTATTCGGTGTCCACAGGATTTGCGAATTTCGAAATCCAGGATGCTGGCGTTGATCAATCGGATCCTTGACTGGTTCAAGTCTCTATTCTGGAAGGAAGAGATGGAACTTACTTTGGTCGGGCTGCAATACAGTGGGAAGACAACTTTCGTTAATGTCATAGCGGTATGCCGTCATTTTTTTCGCGTAAATCCATTGTAGTTGATATCTTTTGTGTCTGCATCGAGATAGTCGACGGCTCATAATTGCAAATAACGTCGACATAATCTTAGAATACGGAGCAGGATCGGCGGAATTCGAGCGAATCGTCGGATAAAAAAATTTGGTTAGAGGTACTCGGCCGTCCCCGCCCCCCTGTTGCCGTCACCCTGCTCTGTAACTCGGACGAGATTGAATTATTTGCCGGCTGTCGAAACATCGATACGTTTTGTTCTTTCCGCTTGCTTTTCTCGTAAATTGCGATTCTACCATACTCTACGTATTTCACGGGTACTCCAGTCCGGTCAGTTCAGCGAGGACATGATACCCACGGTGGGCTTCAACATGCGCAAAATCACCAAGGGCAACGTAACCATCAAGGTGTGGGACATCGGAGGACAACCGAGATTCAGATCAATGTGGGAGCGTTACTGTAGAGGAGTCAACGCCATCGTCTACATGGTGGATGCGGCGGATTCTGAAAAAATTGAAGCTAGTCGCAACGAATTGCACAATCTATTGGATAAACCCCAATTGTCTAGCATTCCTGTTCTGGTTCTTGGCAATAAGAGGGACCTGCCGCACGCGCTCGATGAGAATGGGCTGATAGACAGAATGTAGGTATATTTTGAATGTGCAAATGCGCCGTCCTACCTTAGACCGAAAATTCAACATTTCTCGAGCGTCCGTTTCTGGGCATTTATTTTCCAGGAATCTTTCTGCCATTCAAGATCGCGAGATCTGTTGCTACAGTATCTCGTGCAAAGAGAAGGACAACATAGACATAACTCTACAATGGCTTATAGCTCATTCGAAAAGCGGCGTTCGCTAATGCCCTCGTTTACTCTCCTCGTACGTTTCCCAACATGACGGTTCAAGATCACGAATGGCAACCAAATAACGAAGAGAAAAAAAAACAGAATGAATAAAATATAAGATAACGAAATCAATCGAATACCTAGAGGTCGGGAACAATCGTGCGATGATTGAATGTTTGTGATTGTTTTGTTCATAGTGCGTCACTATAGTGTACACGAGAGGTATAAAGGAAAAAAGAAAGAAACGGTTTTTTTCAACGTTCGCTTCAACAGCTATGGAGTATATAATGTATACACCGATGGTGCAAGTCGTGCGCAGACGATCGGATATAATTGCTTGTCGCGAGGAAAGCTCATACGAATTATTATTAAACAGCACAATCACCGCAGGCACGTTAGGCTGTAAGAGGACATTTTTTTTAATAAATTTTTTTTTTTCGTTACTGGGTACTTTTGCTCGTTGTTTCGATCATTATTTGTCATCGTTTAGCCAATTCAACATGATTGTAATCACGATTGCGTTGTCGGGTAGCTGATACAATTCTCCGTCTGTCTCCCTCTCTCCCTCCCTCCCTGATGCAAAACGTATTATACATCCATATATACGTATTATATCACTATACAAGTAAATCCAGTCACGAAAAAACAATGAAGGTGAAAGGAATAACTAGTGACATTTGAGAATTAACAATTTAGAGTCCGGATATTATGGAAGAAAAAAAAACAAGATAGCTAAGGACGCCGCCGTTGCCGCCGCCGCCGCATATTCACCGCATATATATATACATATAACTGAACATTTATATAATTGATTTAGAAAGATTAACGATATAACGTTGGTTTATCATTCTCCGATAAAAAAGTGTCATATGACCGTTGTGTTATGTATATATAAAGACATAAACTGATGTACTGTATTTCGAATAATGATAAAGATACGGTCTTTTGACGAGTCTTCTTTACTCCTCCATGCCCGATCCTTGATTAATCAAAAATCCATTTTATTTCCTCTACGAAACAATTGTGAAGAAGATCGAGTGATCATTTCGAGAGGAATTTTCGTCATATTTTTTTGGGCAAACGTGTGTGTTTGCAGATATACCAATTTTGTTTTCTTCTTTTACATCGAGGAGTATGGTTTCAAGTATTTTGTACAATTTTTGTATTGAACATATTTAGAGATGTGGTAGATAGAATGCAATTTGTGCAGGCAGCTGTTTGGAAAACGTTCTTCGCGGTGACCGCTGCTACTCGAAAACAAATCACCCGAAATACAAACATCAAACGCATTTAGTTTTTGCATGAAATTATCTAGTGCTTGGCCGAAGGATTTAATAAAGTTTCGATTTTTGCAAAAATGGCTGCTGTCCAGAGTGAAAGTATCGATTTACGGTGAAAAAAATTACTTCGTTCAAGCATCACTTTTTGATATGTAAGAGGAGTTTGTAAAATTTGAAGTTTATCGGTACAGTGATTTTTGTGACATCGTCGCGACTGTTTTTTGAAAGGGCATTTTGTGAAAAACGCGTTCAAAGGTCGACACTTCGCGGAGTCCACCTATACTATGAACGCCCATAACTCCCTCAATTTTAAATAGATCAAGTTGACATTTTGGGACAATATTTTTGAAATTCTTTATTTTGAGAATCCGTAGAGAATGAAAAATCGATTAATTGAAAACTTGATAAATTTTAATTTTCTTCGAAAACAAAATAGAATAATCCATTTGTTCACGTACAACCGTAATTCAAAAATTAAATTTCTTTAGCTATATGTTTATTTCCAGCTCTGCTCGTTCGCCCATTCATAATCATAATTTATACCATAATAAGCGATAAAACGTTTTTATGAGTAATCGAATGCTGCGCGCGCGGCCTCCGACAATGTTGCATACGGCAATGATTCGCAGAAAGAGGTCTACGCAGTCGGGCTGCGACATATGCGCGCGTTCTGTCTTTGTCGAACAAACGATACGGAAAGAAACAGTACGATGAGCTCTGCCGCAGCAACAGGGTGACGTATACAGCCGGGGAGACGCCAACTCCTTTATCTCGGAAATACTAATTGTAAAATGTGAATCTAAATTTTCTTGAAAATTTGGGGAAAAAAGTATTTTTTAATTGGAAAATGTGGTCATTTTTTTCGGAAAATTCGATCTTCTTGTTTCAAAGCGTACCGTTTCATCGATTTTCAACATTTCTCACGTTTTCTTGGCTCACATTCTGCGTATGAGTGTTAATGAAAGAAAAATTGTCGTTTTTTCTTTGAAAGAAAAAAAACATGAAAATCAGCAATCTTTTCCTCGGTTAAAGGTATCTCCGCCCTTAATTGAAGCCAATAGTTCACGGCGATGACAGGACATCTTATTCCCAATTTTAGTAATAAATACTATAATTAAATATAATGAATTAATAATATAATAAAACTTTTATTCGAAAATCGACTACGATCGCGGATAGTCAATAATGTTTTTTTCGTCATTGCATTTTCGACGTACTTCCTGCATGCATCGCAAAAATGGTGATAACTCGTCGTGCATTATAGTGGACGAAAAGAGTAATTCATATTTTCTTGACAGTAAATTTGTTTAGAATTTTTCGTGAATGTTCGCAAGCAATTTTTAATTGAGAAGGGTTTTTTGTGTCGAAATGATTTATTCTACATAATTGAAATTTTATGTGCATCTAGTAATTTTAAAAAAATCTTGTAATTTTTCAAAAAAAAGTTCATTCTTACCTATTTAAAAATGGTGGCTTTAAGACACTTACTTCAGAGACGGCTGCCGCCTGAGTTATTCCACGTCATACAACCTGGCGGGTAGTGCATTGATGTGAAACATCGAAGCGAAGAAGTTTTTTATTTTTAAGACGCACACGCTCTATGTGAACTTTAAAAAAACCAAGGAAAAGTTTATGTTGAAAAAATAGTGCGTGTTTAAAAAAAAGTTCTATTTTTCATGTAAATTTTACTATAGTATTTGGTGATGAAACATTAGTTTTTTTCAAATAAACTTTAGGATCACATAGATGAATAACTATGTTATGTGAAAGGGTGCAGAATTTCAAAATGATCGATGGGAGGATCCATTTTGCGTAATCTTATACGAAGTTCACGCAAAGGTGATTTTCAGAAAGACGCGTTTAAAGTTTCCTATCTGCGATTCCGGGGGACCACAAACTAGTCTCTCAGCGTTCTCGTGAAGTTCGTTTTCGGCTATAAGCTCTCCTTTAACTGGATAAAGGGATCTTTCTCTTCAACGATGAATTTTTTTTTTGTAAGAATGTCGTTTTCCGGGACGATATTAATTGTCCTGTTGTTTACTGTTTGAACATATCGATTGTCATTTTATGCATATTATCGACCCATGTCAATAGCGTGTTTTCTGAAAAAACGTTCTGGAATTACTATACACATATATACAGGATGTCTTGCTATGTCTTCTATATGCTGACATTTCAGTTCAGTAAAAGTCACACGGATTTCGAGATAAAAATCATCTGCTTTTGGTTTTGCGAATGCCATTTTTACATATGATAACTTTTTTTGAGCCGGTTTAAAAAAAATACACTTGGTTATTTGTTTTATCTCGAAAAGTCTTCTTTTCAACCGTAAATGTTAAGAAAACTTTATGGGAGATCTTATGCAGTATTTTCGAACAAACCAATTCGAACAACTGACTTTTATAAAAATGGTATGCAAAAAACCAAAAGGAGATGATTTTTTTAAAACATAAAGCCCAAAATCTCGAAGTTGTGAGTCTTTTAGTAAACTGAAATTCCAGTATATTGTATAGGATATGATGTGACGTATCGACAGTTGCAGGATTATCCATTCATAACAGGACATATACGTGGAGAATATATACATACATACAAACGCACGCACGCACACGCGCGCACACACACACAGACACACACCCACACACACACACACACACACACACACACACACACACACACACACACAGGGTGTTAGGAAGATCGATGCAAAGCCTTAAGGGGATGATAAGTCCCCTCGTTAGGAACATATGTTCCCTAGGTTACCTCAGTCCAAAGTCTAAGTATTTCGAGTTATCACGGTAAGTATGATTTTTGGAAAATTTCCCAAAATTTCCCAAAAATAACTCGTTTGCCTCTTATGTTAATGCTATATTTTTTTTTAAAAGGTTCAACAAGTTTTTAAACATTTTTTACAAGGTTTTAATTATTCAATACGTCGCATTTAGTTAGTTGTGTGGATACAGATAATTGCATTGGTGTTTGCTGATTGAATACACCTTAAGCTAACAATAAGATGGCGGCGGTCGAGTGGTGGGGATCGAGATCGGCTCGCTTACATGGTTTTACATGCAGGGCTGAAACCAGGGAGACTAGAGGTAAGGAGTGGACACACAGTACTTACTAAACGTCCGCAAAAACGCAGCAAATAAGGAGGCGCAGCGATCGTATGTGTCCGATCGATTAGCTCCGTCTACTAGTCTCGTGCTCTTGGCGTGCTCTCGGTTGCTGTTGACAGCACATTCGTGATGGGGGACCTAACTGTTGCGTCTACTTCTCCTATTTCGCTGTCCTTTTCATTGTTGCAAACTCATAATAGCAACTCATTATTAATGAAATTAAGCGGTCGACAAACTAAATAAACCAACTAAGAAAATAAAAACAGAACACAAACGTAGCCTTGACTGTCGTGGATTGGAAATATGTTTCAGAAAAGGGTATTCAGTTGATCTATTTATTCACCCATGCGAATGAAAGTTTGAAAAAAATTGCCCTATGCAAACAATATTACTCTTTATATGGCTTGTAAATGCAACTGCACTGGAGAAAAAAAAGGAATTTGTCAAAAAACTGCAGTTGTATTTGCAAGAAAAATAACTTTTAAATTATGCTCCATTTTATGCTTATTACTCCAGCGAGAATGACGCGTTAAGGTTATGTTTCTCATGCACTGAACTACATGCATAATGAAAAAAGAAGCTGAAAGCTAACCCTAATGACGATTGATTGGGAGCAATATTGAAAATAATCCTACCTTGGGCTTTGAAGAAAACAATTTCGTGAAGATCTTCTCAATATTAAAAAACAAAATAATATTAAAAATGAGCCTCAAAGCGGAGCATAAGGTACAAAGAAATCAAATTCTTTTATTATTTGTGCGCATGCGTTAAGTTTGGACTATTATAATTGTTTGAGACGTTATCGACAAGAGAGCTGCTAGTGGCACGATCTGGAACTATTGCGAGTCGGATTTTTTAAGACGCTGGTACTACGTATCGGCCTATGCTGTATCCACTCCTTCTCTCTAGTCTCCCTGGCTGAAACGAAGCCCGATTTCAATGGAGTCGGGAGGTACGGTTGGGCGATCCACGTTTTATTCGGCTAGCCGCCGCGTGGGTCGCTGCTATCGGAAGGTACCCCCCCCGCCCACCGACCGCGGTCTTCTGAGATCTCACCCTCGCCGCTTATTGTTTCCCGTACTGTAAAGTGAACCATAACCTCGGCCCGTGTGTCATGTCATGCTCTTGAAGTATTTTTTTTAACGAACTCGAATATTTAACAGTTCATTGATATTTGTCAAGGAAGTCAAATCAAGTAAACATACATCGCCGTCCGATGGTGTCTATCAATCATTTTAATCTTCAGTAAGATTATTATTGGTTCATTTGTTTTTTTTTTAATTCGTATCCCTATCAAATATGCGACGAACTGGGTTAGTAACCCTTCAACAGCAATGCCACCCAGGGGCTAAAAATGTAATGAAACGTGGATCGGCCAAGCGCACCTACCAAATCGTAGTCGTTTCCAGACCTGTATATAAGACTGTGCTCTCATATTTCAGCATGCTTTTTCATTGGGACGTTTCATTTGAAGTGGACCGAAAATTTGCCAGTAGGTGGCGGTAATATGAGCTTTAATGACGTTACACCGCGATCATATGACGTCGTCTCATCAGTTATTTTGATTTATTCGTAAATAGAGTGAATCTGCAAATCACAAAGAGGTTAAGCTTCTCGCTGAATTTCCTGAGTGGCGAAAGAGATAAAACAAAAAGACCGTTGCCAATTCTCGTAGCTGAGATTGTGCAATGTCTTCGCAATCGGAGGACGATCCTTATGCGCATGTCGCAAAAGGAGCCCTGAAATTAAAGAACGACGAGACCATCAGCAAAAAGTAAACAAGCACCACTTGCCTCTCACTGTTTCTCTCTTTTTATCAAGCAAAAGAGAAGAAAAACGTTCGCCGCGATAAGTTTACCCCGTTCTGTTCTTGCAGGAAAAAGCATAAGGAAAAGAAGAAAAAATTGGGCGAGGTTTCCAAGATCATCGAAGAGGAAAAGCATAAAACAGTGGAAATCCACAGAACAAAAGCTGAGCTAGCATTCCAAAAAATGCAAGAAAAGATGGTAAGTGTGTGTGAAGTTGTTGCCATTCAAGCCACCCGAGTTAAAATGTAAACAGAATGTTATTTTTGGGCGATCTTGTAACGTAAACACGGAAAATTCAAAACAAAAATCTCTACAGTTGAATGTACACCTTGAAATAAAGATTAGAGGGTGGTTCGAGATGCAAATGAATTATGTTAAAGGTAACGCTAGAAGCCCTTCCGATTTTGCCTGTGCTGTTACATAAGAGACGTAAATCTTTGTGACGAACCCTCTGTTGCGAGACTGAAATAACTTCTGAACATGGCTTTCGAGATCGGATATACATTTACAACAAACAAAAAATCGATTTTTTTTGTTCGTTAAACGATACAGCTACATATGTAGAATATTTTCTCAGTTTCAAAGCGAAATCCGAAAAACTTCAAACTTGACAGGTAGTCAATGCTCCTTGCCTCGCCGAAGGCGTGAGCGCCGTGGATTTGGAGCGAGTGTCAAATTCAAACGCGTTTTTCTCAAAACTGCTTTTTCCAAATTGGTGCGAGGATTACTAAGGAAACTATTAGGCTGATGGAGTTGAAACTTAGTAGAAATATTGATAAAATTGCTAGCTTCTACTTGACGAAAATTGTTTCTGAAGAATTAGGAAAAAAAAAAACTACTTTTTCAAAGCCAATTTTACAGAAATGTTGCGTGAAAAGTTTTTTTGTTGTAAATGCGTGTCATTCATTCAAATTTGCATTTAAAAAATTTTAATTACTGTCAAATAGAAATTATACATGCTCCAAGTAAAAATCTAGAAACATTTTTTTGCAAATTAAACTCTGCTACAGCTTTGTCATTACGATGATGGGGGATTTGAAGAAAAAAAATTCTCTTGAATACTTTAATATACTGTTAAAGTATACCCAGAGGTTGATAAATGTAGAATGATATCTTAGCTTTAAAAATTCCTCAGAATTGCTTAATCGTTTTCTATCTAAATGTATATCCCACCATAATAGGCGCTTTCATCCATGAAAAAAAAATAAGAAAGGCTATTCCAGATGTTTCTTATGTCCAATATGGGTAATTATTGGTGTTTCTAATATCCTATTACCGTTTTTAAAATACTATTATTAATAAAAATTACTTTGGTTTTTAAAAACCTACAGTTTGTAAAATACAATGGTATGTAAAATACGATCACTTCTAGTATTTCACATGTCATAATGATCGATGTTGCTAACATACTATCGTTTACAGTGTTCACAGTGTCACAGGTCCGATATTGATAATTATTGATGTTTCTGAACTACGATCGTTTCCAAAATACCATTGTGCCTAAAATCCTATCGTTTCTAAAATGATATTGTTTCCGAAACACCGGATGAAACAAAACTTTGCAGATGTACATAAAATTTTTAATTCAACAGTACAATTATGGGTGTATGTAGGAAGTTACAAAAGCCCATGTGACCACTTTTTCTCATCAACCCCTTCATTGGCAGAGAGAATTCGACAAAGAGTGCCCAAAAGGGCAGGAAAATTTTTTTATCCTGAAAACTTGTACTCTGGTCTTTTTGGGGGTGCTGATTACGAATCTGAATTCAAAATTCAGGAATTCACAATGACGAATAAAAATACAAATAATACAGATTGATTTAGATGAAACTCGGTACTCATAGGTTGTGTAGGTCATTGATTATGATTATGCCATAGTAGATCCGCCATACATTTTTTTTGAATTTTGTGTTCAGATTCGTAATAAGCGATCTCGAAAATCCCAGAGTACCAATTATTCATCTAAATCGAGTAAAGTTTTTGATTTTTGTCCGCCATATTGGCGCCATTTTGAATTTCCAAATTTTGACTTCAAGTTCGGATTCAGCGAACCCAAAAAACCCCGAGTAAGGCTCCGATTTCAAATCAGAGCACGTTAAATAGGGAAATAAAGGTTGACGCACTATTGCGCGTCAATGTCACACAGGGCACGAAATTATTTGACGCACTATTGGGTCAATGCCAACGAAGGGGTTAAGAGAGCCAAAAAACCAGGAACGAGCATCGTCCGATAACAAAAACAAGTCACAATTTTTCTTATTCCACCAAACGGTCTCAAATATTGCCTGAAGAGTGAACACATCTTTGCAGCAAAACGAGCGGATAAAGCAGAAAGCCTCGATGACTCACAAACAACGAGTGGAAGAATTCAACCGACACTTGGACAGTCTGACGGAACACTTTGACATACCAAAGGTCAGCTGGACGAAGTAGAACACAGAAAGGCTTACGGCGTATATGATTAACTGTACACTATATTTATAATCGTTCAACATATAATTTTATTTTTCTCAATATAATGTCCTTACATTGCATCTGTTGTCATTAAAACTCGTGTAAGCCTTCATCGGCTGTACGAATCAATAACGGTTACGAATGTCCAACGGATTAGGATTAATGTGTACAAAAAATAAGTAATACTAGCTGGCTTTGGAGAATTGCATCGATAACAGATCTGTGCTTCTTCTCTTGCATTTTTCATGCGTATCTAGAAGTTGCTCGCGTTTTGCAGCACGAAAACAATAAAGTGCGTAAAAAATGTTATTTAAAAAAAAAAGACGTTCGAGTGAAGAACGTCGTTTTGTACAATGATTGAAGATTTGTAAAAATTTGTACGAATACTTAGAGGCACTTAGAGGGGGGGGGGGGGGGGGGGCAGGTTTGTACGATATCCAGGCGTACCACCTTATTTTAAATGGACGGAATTACGAGTATGAGAATAATCAACGCCTATACAATTTGACGTTCATCTTTTCTCCCGTAGATTCAAACTTATTACTTAGCAGTGAACACTGCGGCGTAGCGGCATCGTAACGTTTTTTTTTGCGCAACTGTAACGATTATTCGTTACGGTGAAGCATAATTACCTTGGCGCCTTACTACATTGTTTCGTAAAAATTTTACGTATTCGACATGATAAAAGGCGGCCCAAAAGGACGAACCTGCGGCCCTCGAATTACGCACGATTTAATTAGCACGGTTAAAAAAAGATCCTATCTTTGGATTCGGCTGTTGAAATTAGTTTACTGTTGCACGTAAAATAGCCAACATCAAAGCTGAGTCCTCGTTGGCAGTTTTTTTTTAAGTCCTTTCCGGTCAGTTATTTTCGCAACTTCTCACGTCAAACAGCGTAACCAATGTGGCATTGGGGGGAAAAAACGGCTTGGTCTTGCTCGGGATAAAGCTATTTCGATTAGCAAGCGGTTCACGAATTGCGAGGATCAAAACAATCGAGACGTCAAGTGCTATTGTTTGTTTGTTTGTTCTTTTTTTTCTAACCGGCCTCGTGATAATACGTCGCGTGCACGTAGGTACGAACTATCCGAAATGTCATGGTTCACATTTCGACATGGGGATGCCACCATTCGTTAATTGTTGGGAAATAACAAGAATAAGGTCGAGAGAGCGAGGCCGAATAATAAAACGGAGGGCTTCAAGCCACTCGCTCCGTCTCGGAAATGAAATACTTTGATCGAGCTTGAAGAGTCGGCCCACGGGTCGGTCCCATCGTCGAAATACATTGGGCACTGGTCGCGCTCGCGCTCGTACTCCTGTGAAATTCATCATTAACGTTGAAGGCCTTCGTTTGAAACGATATTGAAGTTTGCATTATTGGAACGAAACAAAAACAAATTATTTTTGATCGGTCAAATCTTTTTAGCTGTGAAAGTCACTCCAATGTTTTCACGTATTCTTACTGGAGATTAACGACCGCAATCTGGGGAGGAAATAAGCCTTTGGATTGCAGCGGCGTTACTTAATTAAAAACCAACGAGGCACTGCCGAGAGAAAAGTACCGCGTCCACATTTTTCTTTTGCCTTACGCCATGCCGCATTTTTTTCATTTTGTCGCGAGGCACTATAAATTACGATTCGCGTGGTAGAAGTAACTCGTCTTGGTAGTATCTCTGGGCTTCAAACGGGGAGTGTGTCGCATCTTACCGTCATATCGATGGCGACTGCGGCGCCCTGGGTCCAATTGTAGCTTCCCACGTCCTGGTTGAGGGAGCAAAACGGGCCGACGGCTTGGGACATGAGAACTCTGTTCAAATCCGCTCTTTGATAAACCCAACAACGATACTTGCTGAATGGATCAAGTTCGTCGTACGTGATAAGATACGATTTGAGATTCTCCTTCCAGAAACCAATGCACTTCATTCTATAGTCGGGCTCGCCTGCGTTTGCAAATTGAATTTGTGAGGATAAAAAAGAAGGTGGACACAACGCATGATTAATCCTCAACACAGCCACCACGACTCACTGTAAATGTCCCTGGGACGCCCCAAATGATCGACGGCGAGACAATAGGTTTCGTCAATGGCGATTTCCTTTTGTTCAGCGTCGCATACCGAAAAATCGGACGCCTTCAAGGTGCAGTTCGTGTTGTGACGCGGGGACAACGTGATACCACCGAGGATTCTTGTCTCAAATTTTAGCTGGCCTTTCTGCGCGAACGTGTATTTTCCAGCCACTGGACATCTCACGGGCACAGGATTTTTCGCTGAAGACAACGCGTTACGTTTGATCGTATCGATGATAGCGAATCGCATTCGGGACTGCTTTACTTACCCAAAAATAGATCGTATCGCCAATCAATTTTATTCTGAAACTGCACCCAGGAGCATACCGTGTGAAAGTCGTCTCTGATAACGGCCAATCCACGCCTGTACCTGATCACGTTATGATGTCTCGGCACAAAATCGAAGCATACGTAATCCTTTTGGCTGGAAAGAGGTCGTACGGTCGTATTGTCTTAAGCTACGGATAAAGTTCCAAAAAGCCCCCCTTGATCGTGCTGGCATTTTGCACATACCTTCTTTTTAATATCTTAAGAGATCCTCTAAAAGGATTTTTCGGAATATCGATTTTCGAAAGTTAGTTTTTTTTACATCGCCCCTAGTATATCTATAACTAACAGGCTTACTTCTGGCTATACCTATATAATGTTATCGCGTTCTCCATTTTGTGCGAACGGTAGGGTGCGCGAAACACTGGTGTAAGTGCGAGATGCCTCGGATGTGCGTAAAATGCAAGTGAGGGGCGGGCCATAATGCGGAATGTTGAGATAGACACCGAGCATCGTGGATTGACTTTTTTTGTTTCGCACACAGTTCATTTTTTGGAGGTGTAATATATCTCTATGGTTCATTTACTAGCTTTACATCTTTAGGGGATTTTTTTCCGCTTTCTAGTTTTTGATTTTGTGAGTTTTCAATTTTTTCGATTTTGTATGGTTAATTTTTTTTCTCATTTTGCACGATACGTCCTTATATTATTTTTTGGTAACCGGCCACGGTAGCGATGGCAAGGAGGGTTTCTATCGCCCAAACTTGACTTTGTGATTAACACAGATCGGAGATCGCGATAACATACACAGTTATAGCCAGAGCTGAGCCCGTAATCTATATATTAGGAGCGTGGTAAAAAAAAAACTTTCCAAAATCGATGTCTCGAAAACTATGGCGCGTCGCTAAAAATGTTATTAGGTGATCTCCAAAGTATTAAACGGACGGTCTGCGTAAAATTTCATCCCGTTCGAGGGGAGGGGGCCTTTCCGAAACTTCACCCTGGGCTATAAATCATTGTTCCTTCTCATAGGAACACTACTACTTGAAGTGATCAATCAACTTTCGAAGTATGTCTTGGTCTTTCAGCTACTATAATATTAATCCCGCGGAATGTCATATCGCGATGCTCCTTCCTATTTTTCGCAATTTACGCGTCTTGATCTGTGAAAACGCAGAAATTGAAAAATGCACACGGAGCGCAGCAACTAGCAATTGTTTTACTTCATTTAGCGGGCTTTGCCTTATAGTCGCGTTAAATATTTGGATTTTTCGCGTACCATCCGTCGACGGTAAGTCGCGCCATCATCACTCGACTGTCCCTTTGTTCACGGCAAACGTATATGGTTCGCCTGTACCGTCCTTCGTCGGGATACCAAGTCTCGATTATATGGGTCTCGTTGATGAACAAATCAGCATCTATATTCGCCGTGTTGATCCAGTCACCGGACATATTCTGAGGCAGCCTACAACCCGGTACGACCACCTCGGCTTTTACGGGAGTTATTCGCAAACGTTCCGGACTTTTTTCAACCGTTCGCAGAGTATTGCACTCGGCCGTTATCGAAACGCCGATGAAGAGGTCGTCGTCGCGATTTTTCAGAAAGCAACGATACTTCTCATCCTTACGTGACTCCTTGGTATTTGCCACGGCGAAAAAGTGATTTTTACCCACGAACCAATCGCCCAAACAACTGTATTCCACCACTGAAAATCAAGATCGCGCTTAGTGCCATGCGGTATGAAAAGAAACGAGACCCTTTTTTTTTCTGCGGTAGACGCGGAGTAGTTGGCGCAATTGTCGAACGGAATATCTACTATCGAGTCATGCTGCTTGTAGTATACTCAATTATGAAAAAGCAACAAGATTACTTACCCCCGTCGAATGTTCCTTTCATGTTGCTACACTTTTTGTAAGTGATATTGAACTTTTGGTTGGTGATGAGGAATTGCGTACCGGGAGTCTGGCAAGAGCGTATCTGCGCGTCGGGATGGCTGCACTCTCCTCTGAATTGAAATCGATTCTTAAAGGTAAATAGATTTTATGAACATTGTATCAAACGCTGAGCTTGAATATTACGCCATATGTTCTTCCCAGAATATTACGCCATTGTTGACATCTTCATACATTGTACGCAGATGTATAGACGTATAATAATACATATATAATATAACAGATATAATACAGAGATAAAAATATAAAAAGATACTAGACAATAATATACAGATATAAATATAAAAAGATAGGGAATGTCTCTTACTTGGTACGCAAATTGCCATACCCCCTCTAGCGAAGATCTACAATTAACAGGCACATAATTTTCTGAGAACAACGTTATCAGTTGCTGATCCTCCTGCAACCCTTGACAAACGTTCTCCACTGTTGCATTGAGACCAATCGGCAGGTTAACGCACGTCGCTGCGAAACAAGAAAACAAAAGTGCTTTGTTTGGGTTTGTTTGGGTTTGGGTCAATTGTTGCCGATATCGATTCAATTTCTTTTCTATAGATATATAGATCATAGATCGACTTGGGTGAAACGCAACCAAACTTTGGTATTATCGAATATCCGAATGCTTGTAGCAGCAAACGAGCAAAGATAAATTTATTTTCAGCTTACTTTCATATTTTTCCAGGACATTGACGGTACGAACGATGAGCTTGACGCAATGGTAGCAAGAGTCTTTTTTGAATATAAACGTATAGTGCAAACGTTCTTTCTCTGCCATTGCTACGCAATGTCCCCTGTTGGTCATTGTTTCAGCATTGATCTCGGTGAGGGTGTTTTTGCCATTTTCCCAAGAGAACCATGTATTTCGCACTACCAACGGGATCTGGCAGGAGCTTCCGTTTTGCGTTAATGCTGCAACTGTCGAGGTAAGAGTCAGCTGACCTTTGTTTTCACGAAAATAAGTGTGTGGAAAAAAATCAAATCGCCCTCAACGCAGAGAAGGGGGAATGTCGAATCGTGTATTTACGACTAGTTGCGAGGAACGCGTGGTCATTCAAGATTAATATGGTTTAATCTCACTTACCGCAACATAGGGATAAACAGAGCAACAACACAACAGCATTCGATCGATCCATCTTCATGAAACTACGCGATACGCGTATAAAAAAAGCGCATTGAACTAAAGTAATTCGTTTTTAATTACAATAATAAATAACGGACGCTCCTTGTATCGAATGGGAGCTTCGTTATATGAGTCAAACAGAAATGCCCAACCCAACTTGTTTGCGAGAATGCCGCCCTCTGCGCGCTGTCACGCGCAACAAGTGTTCGTGCTTGGGGCTTGGCCAGGGGGGCGCCACTCGCCAGGGGAGATACAATCTCTTAACAATCGGTGGCCCCGTTAGACCTCACCAAAGTTAGCCGCCCTTCTTTGACTAATCGAAAGTTTTTATTTACGAATCTTTCGATGGTCGTTTTGTAACGTTTGGTAGTCCATTTAAATCGTTTGGTAGTTTCCCGTCTTTTCGGAAAAACAAAAAGAAAATTCCGATCTATAAGATAGGACGATGGGCAGCGGAAAAAGACTCGACAACCAACGTCATCCATCGCAAAAACGTCAACCGTCGTATATTACCGCGACCACGCGAATCACAGCCTTCCGTTTCGGATATGCATAATTTCTTTCGGTTGCAATTGATTAATCAACTTCTAAACGTCATAAATGGAATATCAAATGCAATCGAATGTTTTTCTTTCGATCAAGGCACATTAGAAAGAAATTAAGAGTTAATTTTTCTTCAAAATCGCTCTGCCGCTGCGGCTTTTGGCGAACAATCACAACTCTCCATTCCATCATTCCAATACGTGTGCATCAGCACACGTATTTCCAGTTGTGTAATAGAATGATCGACTTCTAAACATCCTATATAGAATACCAAACGGTAACGGATGTCTTTATCGATCCAGACACATTAGAACGAAATCGGACAAAAAATAACGAGTTAACTTGCGTTAATAAATGACTGTGCCCCTGCTGCCTCTGACGACCAATTACCGCTCTCCATTCCTAATACGCATGTTTTTTGTGTCATCGTATCTGATTGATCGACTACCAAACATCCCGAATAGAATACCAAACGCTACCGGACGTTTTTCTATCGATCGGGAAAAATTAGAACGTAACCGGCAAGTAATAACGATAATCTACGCTAATAAATAATTCTGCCAGTGCTGCTTCTGCGGTGACTAATCCCAGCTCTCCATGCCCGATTCGCGCGTATTTTGCGTTGGCGTTGTTGATTGATTATCTACCAAACGCCCTGAATGAAATACTAAAGACTTACGGATGTTTATTTATCGATCCAGACGCATTAGAACGATATCGGACAAAAAATAACGAGCTGATTTGCGTTAATGAATCGGTTAGTCCCTGCCGCTTCTGGCAACCAATCAGAATAACTGTCTACTGAGGCGCACAAGTATTTTGCATAGACGTTATTCGGCGCTCGACTACCAAACGTCCTGAATATAATATCAGACGCTATTATTGGTTTTTCTATCGATGAAGTCTCAACACAATGAAGTTAGCCACACAATGATGGTTGAATTTTGGTTAGTAAATCGTTTTGCTGCTCCGACTTTTGGCGACCAATCGCAGCTCGCCGTTCACGATTCACGCGTATTTCTCGTAGGCGTAATCCAGTGATTGACCACCAATCGTTCTAAATTAAATACCGAACGCTACCGGGAAATTTTCTATAAATCAAGACCCATGGAAACGAAATTAAACAAGAAATAGCGAGGCATATGTGTTTAAAAATTTTGCTCTGTGGTTGGACCTTTAGTGACCAATTGCAGTCCTCTAATAAGACGCCGAATATCTCTTCTTGGTTCGATTATGACTTCAGTGCCGGGATTCTCTAAAGTTTTAGCGACGTTTTCGTTATCGTTAGCTAGCGGCAGCCAATGGGAGGCACTCCTTCTTGTGTAATTCTCCATGCGATTGGCTGTCGCTAGCGAACGATAAAGAAAACTGTCGCTAAAACGTTAGAGAATCCCGGCTCAGCCCTGATCTGTCATAGCCGAGGCGTAAAATTTGTTTCATTCGTCACAGCAGAGGGATGACCAGCGATGGGTCGCCTGGATGGAAGATGGAAATCTTTTCGTTTGGTTATGAGCTTTTTAAATCTAGATTGGAGTTCAGTGCTTTCAATGCGTATAAATGTTTCCTCTTTGCAGGCCATGTACCGTATATCGTCTGCGTGTCAAAAGTGCATGGACGACGGGATGTTTCGAACGAAACTGAAGAAATATTTGTTCTTTTTCAGTATTTATAAGGACAAAGTTTAAAAGTTGATATTAAGTCCTTCTCCAGTATACATAAAGTAATTCCAAAGTGTAAAATTATATAAAGTACTATAAATTGTTTTTTTAATTCATACATTTTCAGTGTTTGATAATAAAATTTCAGTATTGTCATTGTGTTTCTTGAATCGCATTCATACCCTTTTATTACAAGGTTTTCGTCGACAAGTGATACGTACGCGGAAAGTGTGGCGTAGGCAGAAGGTGCTTGCTCGCGGTAGGGCAACCCACCGCGGGGTCCAGGGGCAGAGCCCTTTGCGGGGGGCGGAGGGGGCGAAACCCCCAAAGGACACTAAACATACTTTTAAAACGATCTTCTAGACGTATCTAAACGATTCAATTTCTTACCCCGGACAAATAAACGTATATAACTCATCCGTATTCGTTTCTACAGAGCTCTGGAATTTATCCGGACGAATAAACGTATATTATTCGTCCGGAACCGCTTTTAGATGATTTCCATCCTTACCCGGACGAATAAATGTATATTATTGGTCCGGATAGTTTTTTTAACGATTTTGCTAATTTTGTCCGGACGATTATATATATGGCATTCGTCCCGATGACCTACTACAAAATTATAAAGATTTCATTCGGACAGATACGTGTAAATTATTTGCCCGGATAGCTTGTTTAACACTTTAATACATTCTATCCGGACGATTATATATATGTTATTCATCCGAATACTAGCTCTTACGAATCACAATAATATGTACTACGCCTATATTAGAGATACGACTTGAATTGAGCCGCTATCCGGACGAATAACATACGCTTATTTGTCCCGATAACCGGGCGGGTAGACAGTCCGTTTAATTTTCCGAGTGTTACCGAGACACCGGCGTGTCAGACTCCGTTCGATCGTGTGACACGAAGGAAAAGTCTCTACGATGAATGATTGTTTGAAGGAACCGGCCTTGTTCGTTGGTCACATAAACGACGAAATCGATCTGAGTTTGCCCCCGACATCCGGCCAAGATTATATCAAACGCGTTGTGTAAGATATCCGTTAAGTGTTTCATCCCTCAAAACCTATACACACTCGTATTGTTTAGATTGTTTTCTTTGTCGTGTGCAGAATAGAAGCGAAGAAATGTGACAGCGTTGTGGTCGCCGAAATTGACGAGTCCAGACTCAGAAAACCAACTATCAATGTCAATAGCGTAGGTAACCATGTGACCTATGAAAAAAAGTTACACCGCTATAGCGAATGACCAATGCGGCTTCAAAATATAAACGATTGTTGAGGAACGAAAAGCAATCGGCTTTTACTTGGGATTTTGAAAATGTTTTTTTGGAATATGTCCCGAGGCGACGCAAATCCCCAGTCATCTTTCACATTAGCTCAACGATGTCCGTACTTTCCGCTTAAAAATGTCCGTTGACGGTACGGCGACGAGCCGACGCATTCTTACTGATCTTGGTTCGTGGGTGTAGTCTGCAGAGCGAGAAGAGGCACCGTCTTCTCTAAGGCGCTCTCTGCAATGGCAGCAGTGTCAGATAGCTGACTTTTCCGAAGTGAGACTAAAGATCGCGGGTTTGAGGAGCCAAATCCGTAGCGAGGATCCACGATGGCAGCATCACCCGGTGACCCTTGTAATTTTGTATTTAATTTAGCGCCGACACCCGCCTCCCGAAAATGGGAATGAATGATGTTGCAACGTTTCAGCCGGATGCTGATGATCGGGATGCTTGGATAAATTTTCTCTCGGCTTCCTCGCCGACAGAGGAATCTCCGATGAATCCTCCAACGCTTCAGACAATTTTTTCCATGAGCCATCAGACAGTGGAACAGGTCTTGGAATATGCAGTCGAGCTTGTGGAGACCGAGGGTACAGTTGGAGCCAACATCGGGCAATGGTTGTACGCTTTGCTCGGCGTTTTGGAGCTCCCTCTTAATCCGGACATCTGTTCGTGTCTGAGAACATTGGCGCGCGCTTGCTCCTCAATCAGAGCGAATACGGTGAGCGTTAAACGGGATTATGAAAAATGTCCTCAATCGCGAAGACGCGCGATATACACAGTCGCTTTTTTGCTTTGTCGTAGGATCCTATGAACGATAACAGCGTTAACACGCTCAATCTGTTCATCTGCCTGGTCGCGCGATACTTTCGTCAATTGGATCTCGCAGAAACGTGACGAACATTCGTAGAACAACGCTGTACAAATGAAACTCGCTTCAAGTTGGCCTCTCGGTAGAATAAAATTGTTTGATATAATGAAAAAATTAGACATCCGCCGCATCTCATCGAACGCTCCGTCTCTCGCTCTTCCCTTCTATCTTGCTATTCTTCTTGATATAATTCAAGTGTTACGATATGTTGCGACACAGCGGCGAGTATCGAATAGTTACAGATTCAAAGGTTCTACGCGTAGAGATGAGCAAGACAGTGAGGATTGTAGGTACTAGAGGACAAAGGGTTTGGAAAGAGAAGTTAAATCGCCAGTAGGGTCATACTGGGAAATCTAAGCGGTAATATCTCGATCCTGCATGAGAGCCGTTGCCAATCTTTCCAAGTCGTCGAAACTCAGATTATCGACTTTTTTTCTCAAGTCTTTGGTCAATTCGTTGATTATCGATTCGGTCTCCGCCGGTGTGTAATAGCGTCTCAGAATTCTCGACATTTCCTCCTTCAGCATGACAATGCCGGACTTTGGTGGCGGGGGTTTAGCTTCGCTGGAACTTTGAACCGCGTCGGCTGCCTCTTTTTTCACCACCAGGTACAGTCTGCAGCCCTCTTTAATCCCCGGGTAAAAACTCACAGGATTCTCATCTGCAATGAAGGAAAATGTGTAAAACTCGTCTTATCCTGTCAAGTATGCATAGGTGATGCGGTAAATGAATCGTAATAACCTGAAAGGGCCTTGCCCAAGAAAATCAACTTTTGCTGCGTCACTTCAATTCCCAGAAGTTCTTTGGTTTTATTTTTAAGAGTAAGAACAGTGTCCGCCGGAGAAATCTGCAATAATATACGATATTTCAAGCGTCGATTCGACGAGTACCATACGAGCTGAGCGCGGACAAAATCGGCGTACCTCAACGGTGCACTCGGCCCCTTGCAAAATTTTCACTACCACTTTCATTTTGCGACACGACGAACAAAAAAATATGTCACCTAATCGGAACGCGTAACGTTTCCCTCTTGTGCCGGATCAAATATTTCGTTTGTACAAATCGATGGATAACGTATGTACAAATTGAAGCATCTTATATTGCAAGGTTAAGTTTGCCAAATTTCCTTACGCCAATATACGTCTATAAGGCGGCCTGTCACACCGATGAAAAAACAAGCACGAAAATATTAGGATTTCTCCAAGCGTGCACGATAAGAACACTCGCTAACGCTCTGTGCGGGCAATGGTGACGAAGGAAACAGCAGCAACCATATGTTGGTAAGTGTCCGAATGGAAAGCGCCTAAGCTTCGTTTCCGATATATGATACGACTTGTACAAGTATGCATCTTCCCATTTTGGATTCTTATTTTTTCGTCCAAATAATTCAACACATTATGATTGAAAACCTGGCTTATCGGATATCAATTAAATTATCGTATTGAGGCCATGACGCTGCAAAATTTTCACGCGTTCACGACGGTATTGCAGAACTCGTAGTTTTTCGCAGCGAGCTCCTCCAAACTACCGCCAGATGTCTCGGCAATAGATCTCATCGCAATTATAATTGTATCGTTTGAATTTCTGGCGTATCAGATATTCATTAAATTATAGTATCAATCGTGTCTCTCGTTTCTGCACAGAGCACGCGCAATTTAATATTTTTCTTTCGTATATTATTTTTCGGATGCCGACTCACTCGGTCATAGTTATTGGTCGTCATTGGTCGATTAACGAAACACAGTTCATTGCCGGCATACGCAAATGCCTACTTCAAACGTTTGCTTCCTCACAATGATAAATGATTGGTCGTGCGCATCGTCCGGTTGTGCACAGTCTAGTGATAATACGATGATGTGTGTCGTGTGGCTGCGACGAAAAGTAAGCCCTAATGTGACGAAACGAAGCGTGCTCAGTCGGTAAGGGATAAAAGCGATTATATTTTTTTCGTGTTTTTCAGCCTGTCGGTTTTGGGATCTACGCACGACAAAACTTTGATTCCTTCGTGAAGATTATCCGGGTCTAAAATCGTGAGAATCATTCGAATCGAAAATGAAGTTTAACCAAATCTAAATGGGCGAAAGTTATCTGAATGTAAAATCGTCAAGATTATTCGGATCTCAAATCGTGAAGATTATTCGAGGCTAACAGCCGTATTCATAATCGTTCCTTAAGAAATAAAAATTCCTTGTTCTTTGTGCAGAACAAAGAACAAGGAATGCTTATTCCTCGAGGAACGACTATGAATACGGGTGTAAGATCTTATAAATATAACCAATGAAATAAATAAATGGATCTTTTGAACGATAATCCGAGGACACGTTTTTATAAAAAGGTTTGGGAGCATTATCCGAAAGATATCTGAATATAAAATGTATAGTGGGCGTACGGGCATAATTGCGAGTGTCGCCTCACCTCGATTTTCGTAATTGAGTAATTCGCTAGGCATTTGTGTGTTTCGTCTTAGCGGAAAGAGCGAGAAAAATATGTCATTGGCGCGTGCAAGTGTGCGCATGAGCATATTCGTCGCGCAGCCATTTTCGTTGCAGGCCTAGCCAACAGACCCGACAGAGTCGTCGTCGCCGTCGTCGCGTCGTCGTCGTTGTCGTCGTTATTGCGCGAATGCACGAGTACAAACAATTATGGGACAAGAACTTGGAGGAAATACGGAGTCGGCGGATACTCGGGGGTTGGGCGCCCCGTCCTTATATATGTAGGGTGGAAAAGGGCGTGTACAGGGGCGAGCCGGCGAGGGATCGTCGACAAAGAGAGAGATAGAGAGGGGAAAAAAGACGCTTGCCCTTGCCCGACTGAACGTCGGCAGATGTCCTACAACGCCGCGTATGACGCACGGGATTTGGCCGGTTTCGTCTGCTCGCGGTCCACGAGATATTTCAGTATCGTAAGTGCATCTCGGCCGATCGCAAAAATTCTCAACGGATTGAAAAATTAATTTTTCACGATGCTTCATCAATAAAGCGATAAATCATGAAGAAAAATAAGTTGGCTCGAAAGCACAAACGCTCGTAATCGTTTTTGCATTTATACGCGAGTGTCTCGCAGTCTCTTCGTATCCGCGACAATACAACGGGAATTGAGTTTGGTTTCTCTGCCACCGACGCGATAAGACTCGTCATCGCGGTGCTTCGGCGAGCGCGTGTCGTCCGTGTTTACATTTTCAAAGCGGTGACATCTTGGGGATGTGAGCCGCATTCTTCCCATCCCATATATATATATATATATATATCTGTCTCTCGCTCTCGCACCCACGGCCACGCGTTTCCCATCGCGCTAATCGTAGAGACCCCGACACGTGTGGATCGGGTTATTTTTTCGTTACGCGACTTTCTTTGATCCGAGTGCCTCACATTGCGTGCTTCCCTTGATGAATCTTCGCCGTGCAACTCTCCGATACAAAGTGACGCGGTGAGTGTAGAAAACGAGAGAAAAAAAAATCGATCGTCGCGACTACGTCGTGGCGCGAGCGTGAGAAAGGAGCTCGTATAATTGTCGCGTAATTTCGTAGAGGTGATTATGTGCGAGATGACCAAGAGCCAACGAAGGACTTATCGCGACCAGGACCCGCCGCGAATAACAGACGAAAGTCCAGTGAGGCGGACGCGTCGTTCGAGCGAGACGGAAGACGATGTCTCCGGCTACGAGGATGGCCATCGGTCGCCTACCGATACCGATCCGGATCTCTTCGGGAAGGAGCAGCAGCAGCAGCAGCAGCAGCATAATCATCATCGGCAGCAACATTCGCGCGGTAATGAACCGGCGGCGTCGATCAACGCGAGCAGCATCGAGCCCGCAACGCCACACCGAGATTTTGACCGCAGTCCTGCCCGGAACAATACGAGCGCCGGACCTGCTGCTGCAGCTGCCGCCGCGGCCGCTCGTCGCGTTCAGATCTCTTGCGTTTACGATCATCGCGAGGATAGCACTAAGCGAGAATCGCTGACGATTGAACAAGTGCCTTACTCCACCGCGTCTCTCGCCGGCCCCCTCTTACACTTTCCGAAAGCAATCAAAGAACAGGTAAGCCGCCTGCCTTTAATTTGCCGTTAAAATTGCCACATTTTACCTTCGCTCGTTTCCCCTCGCTGTGTCGTGAATTCGAAGCGGCGGTCTTCCCTCAACGAACACCTGCCGTTTTTCATCTACACGGCACACACACACACGCGCGCGCGTGCGCAAGTGTGCGTGCCCGTACGCGCGGCCTAATCCTTCTTCATTTTCACGGCGTTTAAGCTTGTTGCTAAATCATTTTTTAAGCATGGGGGTAGAAACCAAGTTCCCGCGCTAATACATTGTGTAACGTGTCATCGTATTGTAGCAAAATATTAATGAAGTCTACAACTGCATATCGCGACAATTTTCAAATGTACGGTGGATAATCGTCACTTGTTTACATGTATGGTCATTTGAAGGAATTAGGATTATCATAAAATTGAATGTTGATGTTTAAAAATCCTATCAATTCTATTTTTCGTAAACCGGTGGCATATTTTTCATACATTTTCACTAATTGCCAGTGGTCACCTGACTATTGTTTTTCGGTAATATTGTTCTATAGACTATCCAGCATACAATATTCGTTTTTTGAGTCACTTTCTTCATAAATGCGGAACGTATACGCGAGAAACTGAAATGGTAACGATGCTGCCCGATACAACCAATGCGATCACATGGAAGTTGGTGTAAGCTTAAAAATATAATATTCAATAAACGAGTGGGGAAACGTTCGTTCTCCTTTTGCCAGAGTATTCGGAAAATATACCATAACCTAAAAGCCTGTAAATGCCGCCAACCCCGAATAATCATATTTTCGCTTACGTTAAATAAATGAATTTTAGCGAAATAACTTTGTGGGATGCACATAATTGACTGTTTAGAAGTGTTATTAATTTCCGTGGTTTATTTACATCGCAAATACGTTATTAACCAAGTTGAAATGTGGCAAATGCGCATTTAGTTCTCCGTAACTGGTATCACTGAGCACAGATACGAACGCGCCACATCGTGAGCGCGTAGCTGTCAAACTTTTTTTCGCGAATTATGCTTTTTTTTTTGTTCGGGGAAAATGAAAAGATGGAAGGGAAGAATGCAAACTGAAAAACAGTACAATTGACGGTTGGAGCAAGTACAACCTGGAAAGCGGCGGAAAAAAAGTAGTTGAGCCGGAAAATGGAGGCGTCAAGGGACGACGCGTTATTGATTTGAAGGTTATGTCGAAACATATGCCCCGTAGCTTCTGTAAAGATTGATTCAAAATATTTAAATACTTCTTATGAGACCGCGGCAAGAAATTTGTAGCCAGGAAGCAATAGTTTGTGCGTTTCACATTTTGGCGTCCACTCAAAATGACCGGCTTGACAGGATCGTTGTCACGTGCCGTAGGACACTTTATCGTTTTACGCGAATCAGCTGAAATTTCCCGTTTTATTTCACGCATATCTCGATAACGAGACAGATAAAACGCTGTACTCTTCGTTGAAATTATTCATAAAAATCTGAAGAATTTTCTTCGCTTACTCCATTCAATTCTTACTATTTTTATTACGTTGCGATAGTCGTATTAGAGTTCTCATGAATCTTTTGCTATGTCGTCATTGTATAAAAGTCCAAATTCAGTTATTAATTGCTCAACAATAACGCAGACGAAGTACTTGAAATTTTACACGGAGTTGTAACACCTGTTCACAAGTATGCTCAATAAATTTCAGCAAATTCTTACTATTTCGCGATAGCTGAGCAGCCTTCTTAATATCTATTCAGCCCAATATTTTTAAGCAACAGCCTTAAGTTTACATCGTTGAAACCCAACGATTTTTTTTTCATCGGTTCTTCGTTTCTTTATTTTTATCATGATCGAAAGACCTTTTTTTTTGCAAATCGAGGTTCCGTATGTCTAATAAGAATATGTAAAAGGTTTGGATGATTTTCGCAGCCGAAAATGGCGAGAAAAATTGATCAATTATAAGCAATTGATTTTCGTTACTTTCCAACGTTGTAAACTTCAACATAATGAATTTTCGCCAATATTTCTCCTTCTCTTTGCGCGTGTCAGAATAATACGGTCAAATGGTGATTTTATTGAAAATTTTGAGTAGAACGCAATTTTTTTTTTTTTTCATGTCATGGGCGGGGGGGGGGGGGGGGGCTCGGCCATGAGTGTGAAACTCAGTTTTCGGGACGTTAAAGCCGGTAGAACGGCCGCCATATTGAAATTAAGGGTGTGATTCGTTGTTTTATTTATCTCCGTAACTGTGAGAATGACGAAAATTTTGTAGAAAGCTTTTTTGTAGTTGATACCATCTATAAATGTTTCTGCTAACTTTTTGCGCTAATGTCAACGATAAAGAAGTTATTAACAAAGAATTATGAAAAATTAGGGGATAAAGAACTTTGAGGCAAGATTATTAGATGATTTGAAATCTGACAATAAAAATGCTTCTTACGTTTTTTGTAGAGCATTTTGTTATAAACAATTTAACCTATTTTTTATCCGCCTTGTTTGTATTTATTTTTCGGCGTTGAGAAGGGAGTTAGTGGCAGGTGAGTAGGTTACGTCGGTAATAAAGAAATTGTTAATTATTTTATTTCGAGCAGTAGTTTCTTTTTTTTTTAAATTATATTGTTGTTTTTCAATAATTATTTCGATATTATCAAACATTATCACTCTGAAATTTCATTTGTTTCACAAGGGCCAGTTTAAAAAATTTATCTCCATAACCGTGAGGCCCACAAAACATTTGTAGGGAGCTTTTTTGTATCTGATACGATTCTCCACAAGTTTTATCGATAACTTTTTGCTCTAATATTAATAATGAAAAAGTTAAAAACAAAGAAATATGAACAATGAGAGGACGAGGAACTTTGAAGCAAGATTATTAATTAATTTTAAATCTGACAATCAAAATGCTTCTCTTACCTTTGTTACACAGCATTTCGTTATAAACAATTTGACCTGTTCCATTATTTTTTATTCGGTTTGTTTTCCTCGATACTTGTGGTTATTTAATTCTACTCTTTCTTCATTCAGTTTAAACGGAATAAATTCGAATTCTTTTTTTTCATTTATTTGTCAAAGTAAATAATGATAATCTTAAATTGAGGAATTGATAAGAATATAAAAATCATATGATAATTAAATTCTTAATTATTCTTAATCGAGAAAAGAGTGTCGTCTCTTGAAAGTTTATTCGTTCTTTTTTACTGTATCTTATTCTCTCATTTTTTAACTGTTTTGTTTATAACTTTTTTTAATGATTAATATTAACGCAAAAAGTCTCTCTCCGTCGACACGCAGAACCCAGCATACGTTCGTAATCTTTATCTCGAAAGAGGGCCTAAGGATATCAATGAAACGAGATGAACCCATCGAAATTGGGCGCGAAAACGCGAATAGCCTTTGGCGAGTGGAAAAACGCGTTCGAGGGCTCAAACGACCACATTCATTTCTACGTACCAATACGGTTGATCGATTGATCTGTCTGGGTTTGTTTGGATTATATCATTGATCTTGATGACTTGGACTTAATTTCACAGTCGTTGGAAATAGCGAAAGCAAAGTTTTATGGTGTTGAATTGTGCATCGTTGGAACGCAACGAAATTTATTTTGCACTTCTCTTTATCTCTTCATCTTCGTCACCATACGAAACCTTTTTTTTTTGAGTTTAACAATGGTGATCTCTAATGAGGATACTACAAAACCTTCATGCGATAGTCGTACGACGCTGCGAAGTTTGCATCTCTGGAATGCAACGGAAATCATTCTTTGTTTGTTTTATTTTTGATCATTTTTATGATTTTTCAAACTTTTCTTTTTCAGGTTTAGGTCATCGGTCCCCAATAAGGATCTTTAAAAGTATTTCAATGACATTTGTAGCCTAAATGTGCAAAAAAATTAAGCGATACGAACAAACAAACATTTCGTTGCAATCTTGTGTCTCTTGCATAGAATAATGCGTAAGGTCGAAAGTTCCGGACGAACTTTTCGCAGATTTGTATTACGGCGAAGGCAAGATGTTTTCGGGACGAATGGAGACAATATTTTTCGCTCGGAGTTACGATTTCGATTAGTCTGCAGTTTTTACGGATACGCGTATAATTGCCTCCCACGTATATTATATATATATATATATATATATATATATATATATATATATATATATATATATATATATATATATCTATGTGGACTTAACTTTCAAAAGTGAAACTTGGTGGTATGTAGCAATCTCGAACGAACGCGGGAAGAGTTTTTTCGTTCAACGAGTTCCGTTCCTTCTACGCGTATTTTCGAAAGGACCCAATGGCGTGTTTTGGACAGGTAGATTTTTTTTGAGAAGCCCAACGATGACGTCTCCAATTGCTAAAATCGTATCCATTTTTCTTCGCCCTCCGGGCCATTTTTGTCGCGATGTTGTTTTTCAATGATGGCTCTTTCTCATTTTCATCGTAATTAATTTTTTTTTGTTTTTTCGTAGCCTAAATGAGTAAAAAAGGAAAAAATTTGGGCGTCAGAGGTAAAAAAAAGTTTTCTTGCAAATCAACGATGCAATTTTGAATATTGCCGAAACCCGAGAGTAAGCCGTGTTTGTAAAATGTTTGTAGAATGAAAGAATTTCGAACCAGCCGAGGATATTCCGAGCCGTTTTAGCCTTGCCTGTTGTCTCTCCACCTTCATTCACGAGCGGGACTTTATCTCGGGTTCCCTTGTCCGATGACGTGCCATTCTTGCTGGTACAGTCAACGCAATAAACAACAGTTATAGTCTTTGACATCGTGTGCTGCTCTTCCATCCACCCCCCCCCCCACCCCTCCAGCCCTTGCACTTTTTTCCTCATTGAGACACCATTGCGCCAAACGTTCTTGACTCGTTCGTTCAATCTTCGACAATCAAATGAGCTATTTTTATTTATTTGTTCATTGTTACCTTTACAACGCTATCTAGGATGAATTTTTATGATGTACCGAACGCAATCAAATCTGCCAACTTTTGCCGTATCGTGGTGCAGCACATTTCTTTTTTTACGCATAATAAAGTGATCTCGTTTATATATATCTGCAATATCGGAATGTAATTAATTTTTTTTACTTGGCTAATTTTATTTATTAAAATATATATTTCGGATAATAATGGAAACGAGGGAAGGGAATAGCAGAAAAATGAATTTTCGTTGCGTTTAAGCGATGTAAACTTCGATATCGTTGAGAAAACGAAAGACATAAAATTCTTGCGATAAAGTAAATACAAGAAGTTAAAAAAATATGGCAATGAAGCATGCATCGTTGGAATGCAACGAAATTATTATTTTTTCTTTCGTACTGCCTAATTGTTTTTTGCACTTTTAGACTACAAATGTCACTGCAACACTTTTGGAGATCATTATTAGAGATCCATAACGGAAAACTGCAAAAGAGGAGCTTAGATACTAATAAAAATGAAAAGATGAAAATATTAAGGAGGATTATGTTGCATTCCAACGATGAAAACTCGGACACCATACAAAATTAAGGAAAAAGAAGAAATAAAGAATGATGTTGCGTCGTTGGAATGCAACGGAATTACTTTTGATTTTTTTTTATTTCTGCATTCTCTCCATTATCCAACATCTTGTCCTGCCAATTTTGGCTGTGGATTTCTCATAAGGATGGTAAAAAAAATATTTTAGCGATTATTGTAGGCTAAATTTGGAAAAAGTTCGGGTTACTGAACTTTTGTCGGGTTCCCACGATGCAAACCTCAACGCTATTAAGAACGAATAAAATTTCTACAATAAAGCAAATAAAAAGAAGTTTAAAAAAAAACACAAAAATAAAGTGCTTCGTCAAAACGTCATTTGATGCGCGGTCGTGGGTGAAATTTCATTCGGGAATGCATCAAGTACGGACGTCGTCTCGACAGTGGTCCCGGAATTCCGGGCATTCCGAAACCAGCCGTCATCCTAATCCCCGTGCCCCTGAATCCCTCTCTCTCTCTCTCTCTCTCTCCCTCCCTCTCCTTCTCTCCCCCCCCCTCTCTCTCTCTCGCCTTCACGTACTAAGGCGAGTTCCGGGGTGCGTTTTCTTTAGCTCCGCCGAAACTGAAAAACTTGTGGCCAAAATCACACGAGATTTTCCCGATTTTTCCAAACTTTCCCGAGACCTGTTTCGGCCTATGATTCTGAAATGTCCCGTTCAACGTTTTGTACCGGGGCCGAGTGAAATGGAGGCACAATGACGGTGCCCGGTCGACCGCACGCGCAGTGTGACTTGAAAAATTCCATCGACATTCTTCGCACTACGCGTGCGGCTCCGTGCTACACGATTTACGAATTTGCTTGCTTCCCAAATCGTGTCATTCCTTTCTGCGCCTTTGAAGAAAAAAAAAAAATTCTTCGGCTTTGGGTGAGACGTGGAATTTGCTGGCGATCGTACTGTACTTCCTTTCTCGCCACCCTGTATATATTTCCTTGTGAATATACCTCTATCGCGCACTCTCGCTCTCTATCTCCGCGGAGCTTGAGCTCATCTTGGCGCGAAAGCTACGCTTACGCATTGGAGGCCTCCTTGTTGCTGTCTGTCTCCCGCCCCTCTTTGCTTTGGACTAAGCATCTGGCCCCTCGTCACTACCATACGTGCTTGGCTAGTCTTACATACGTAATGTTTGCACGCACATTTATACACACATGTTTGAGGATCTGTACGTATTTCATACGTGAATTCTACCTCTATATATAGTACTATATATACACAATTTAGATGTGGGATATACAAGTTTCGATCTCCACTTTAAACACTTTTACTCGAGAGCGTTCATCCATCCACCCGTTTGTTGCATATGTGCAACATAAACGAAAACCGTTCCGTTCCGGACCTCTAGGGGCCGGTTCACGCGATGGGGATGGTTCCGAAGTTCATTTTTGACCGCTGCGACCGTCTGGATATAAAATAGAGGCCGATTTGTACGATAAGAGCATCTTTGCGTCTCGAGACGGCGTAATTTTAAAAAAAAAAAACCACATCCAATACTCCACAATTATATTACAGTTATACATTATTATTCTCATTGCTGTTTTTCTTAGCTCTATATTATCCGCTGATGTTGATACCAATAATCACAAAATAATATTTATTATTATTTATATTTAATAATGATAATAGTAATAAATATGATTTATAACTTTTTTGATGTTCACTAATTACATTAGGGAATATTATCTATTATTATTCTCATATTTTTATTTATATAACTAGTGATATTCATCATTGTATCTTATCATCATTATTTAATATTATTTATTATTGTAATAGGCATTCGTGGAGAATAGTATTACTATTATTTATTTTTTCCTAAGGTACACGCTGTTCGCGTTTGTTACCTATTATTTTCGCCACTGTGACTGTTTCGTTCCTCCACTGTTTCTTTTTCTACACTCCTTTCTTCATTTTTTTGTCCCTATCCTCCCCCCCCTCCTTGCGGCGGCAGCCGTCTTCTCCCCTCTGTATCATATTCATCATGACATTTCTGTCATGGGTACAGGGAAACTGCGGATAACCTGCACCAATACAGCCGGTCATCAAGTCGGCCCCCCCTCCCTCAGTCGTGGAACTAGTCTTATTTTGCCACGAAATGCCAAAGAAAAACATTTCACGACAAAACGTGCGCGACTGGCATTCGAACCCGGGACCTCCCGGTCCGCAGGTTTAGTGGCAAGCACGCGCTAACCGCTACAGCATCGCACCGGGTCCAAGTATTTATAGTATATTAATACGAAACACTGCGTTAGACCAACTGTATATCTATTGCGGCTGTTAAGAATGGGTATGTTCCACTAAAGTAACAATTTCTTCACTATTACCAAATCTTTATTTGTGACAATTCCGAGGCTCAAATGAATGTTTCATTAAGTGTAAGAAGATCTTTATTTCGCCATATCCAACTTTACCATTTTATTACAGTTAACAAACCCTGGTACATAGAAATATATAGTTTTCTCAGTGCATGCATAGCATGCGAATAAGAGTGTTGCTTTCGAAATTGGCGTATAGAGTGGTGAAAATGCACATTCGACGTATGTGTGATGTCGTCAAGGATGTTCATCGTTGAAATAGTATAGTAGCGCAGATGAGGGACAAGTGTGATTCGGTTACCTGGCAGTTAATTTTTTCTTAGCTGTTGAATTTTGTATCATTATGGAATGCAATGAAAAGCATTCTTTATTCATCATGTTCAAGTTTGTATCGTTGAAACGCAACGAAAATGAATTCTTTTTGATTATTCGATTTTTTTAGCCCTGAAAGTCACTCAAACATTTTTACGTATTTTCATTAGAGGTGTACGACCTCAATTTCCAATGGGTGGAAAATTAAGAAATAAAAATAGTTGGAAAAATCGATGCAAACCTCGATGTTATCTTTATTCTTATCACTACCTAAACTCTTTTTTTGCAGTTTTCGGTTATCGAGCCTTAATAAGGATCTTGAAATATATTTCGGTGGAATTTGTAGCATAAATGTGCAAAAAAATTGAGCAATACGGAGAAAAAAAAGTAATTTCGTTACATGTCAACGGGCCAAGCTTCAAAACCATTTTTGTGCTCTTCAATCAGACGCGCTTCTCAATGGGATTTCCGAGGAGACGAGCAACGACGGAAGCATCGTATCGTAGTCAGATAACGATATTCCCGCGCGCGACCGGGGAAGGAAGAGAGAAAAAGTGTGACTGTTAAATGACGTGAGCAATAAAACTTTTGCGGTGAATCAGTTTTTTTTCGCTTCACGCCAGCCACGTAAGACGAGCCGTTCGAAGAGGGAAAATTTTTCCTTCTTCTATTGCGAGTACAAATTAAGATAGAAAAGTAGTCGAATCAAATGTCGAAAATCGTGTCACGAGTGGATGAAAACGATCAATCAATTCGTATCTTCTTCCTCCTCTGTGTGGATACGGGGGGGATGCAAGAAGCTGTCCCAAGAGAACAATGGAAGCAGCCATGAGAGGGTAAATCCGCTTTTTTGTTGCGTTTTTCCTACCCGTTTGAATGGTCCATTGACGATGCTCGAGGGGACAGATGGAACTTCGTGATCACCGGACCGCTTTGTTTTTCAATGAAACAACCGGTTGACTGTTTCCCCCAGGTTCTCTTCCATCCATGTTCCTTTTTTTCCTCATCGATCTGTAGAAGTGATCTACAGAACGAACATAGCCCAGTCGCGGCGGCCCCCCCGCACGGGGCTGTCTCGCTCGCGCATGAGATACGTGGAAGCATGGATCGCGGAATCAATCAATAATCTTTATTCACGCGATGTTGCATCATTGGAATGCAACAAACATTAATTGTTTTTTAACTTCCCAAATTTCCTCTAGTGGATCTAAGCTACGAAAATTGGGAAAAACATTTTTACGATCCTTATTTAGCGATCTACCACCTAAATATGCAATAGATGCTTTCGAATAATGATAAGAACAAGAAGGAAAATGAGTTTTCGTTTTTAACGATGCAAACATCAACCCTATTTGTCTCTACCATTATATGCATTTGATTTTTTATATTTGCTCAAACCTAGCTGGAATGACGAACACTTTCGACATTGCTCGCCTCGCTCGATTACCCACTTTCTGATACTACTTCCGATTGTATGTATAGATATGGAGAGTATGCATACTTTGCTATCGTCAATTATTAAGCTCAGACTGGCCGCTCGAGCGCAGAGGTTATCCGGGGTCATATCCATTCACTCCTGATACTTTATCGAGCTTCGACTTCCTTATCATAAAATTTATAAGCACTGAGGTTTTTTTTAACATTCCCATTTCTCAATTACTTTTACGCTCGTGTTGTTCAAGAACATGTTATGACTTGATGAAAAAAATCTAACGAAATGGGAGGAGAGCAGTGGAAAAAAAATGTCGAGAGCTCACGCAATCGGGAAATGAAGAGTTCTCTTTTTATCTCTTATGCTCACGTATAAAAACAATTACTCATATTTTCGAGTGCAGAGCTGTACATACCTGCGAAAGTTGCGATTCACTTTCGGCAAGTAAATGGCAATCGATGATACGGAAATAAAGAAAAAAAAATGTAAATAAATTATTTCGAGCTAAGGGGAAATCCTCTTAAGGTAGTATACGCACGAACCTCCTTATTAGAAAAAAAATTGATTTTTTTATATGCTGTAGTATAGACATATAGAATGACGTCCGCGAAAACTATACATGTCTTACCGGTTAAATACAATCGTAATTAATTCACGAAATCAATGCAGTCAACCCGCACCTTATAAAGAATCCGTGCGGATCAAACATTGGAACGGAAATAATAATAGTTCGCGATTAGATCGGAGCTATGCGAAAAGCGATAAATAACAAGAAAACTGTCGCGGTCACGTATGTTCCATGGAAAATATAGGTTACGGGACATTTCGAGCAGATATTGTCGATTGAATCGACTCATTTTTGCGCTCGCTAGCCGCGTCTGTCAGCTCTCCCTCTACTATATGCACATTCCACACACACTACAAACACGCGCTTGCACATACGGTAAACAAACACACACTTGACATTTATCGAAAGCACCTGAATACACCGTTGCCACGGATATTGCCAAAATTATAAAATGGCGGCCTGTGACAACTCATGTCAAATCTGAATGCTATTTCAATACTTTAGTTTCATAATATAATATACAGTTATCACGTACACTTCTCAAATAATTATTTTCCTTATCATGTTTATTATTATACCCAAATGTATTATATTTTACCGTTTTCAGATTCGATCATTTATAGATTTTTTGTTGATTCGCCAATCCGCTAGTATTACCTTAACTCGCGTTGTTTTTTTATCGATCATTTTTTTTGTATCGATAGCACTGTTTACTTGATTGGAGCGTGTTAATCCACTCGATCGATTCGTTGATATTATCGATTGAATTAACGACAAAGAAAGTATCGTCATTCGCATCGTTGGCGTGCATTGAAAATAATTGTGTCCAAGTTGGCAAGTTTTCTTTTCGGCGAAATCAGGCTTGTAAAATCGCCGTGTCTTTTCTTAGCACCCGGATTAGCGATTGCCAATGAAAATTTGCAAAAGAGAAGAAACGTTTTTTGATAATAATAAAAATTAAGTACCTAATGACGATAATAATAGAGGACCTTCTGTTGCATTCCAACGGTGCAAACGCCAATAGCATGCCTGCCAATTTTTATGTTCATTGAAGCTGTTAGCACTTACTCATTCGAGTATGACAGTGCGCAGTATCGGAGAAAGTGAAGAAACAAGAACAGTGATTTGTTGATCGGGAAATTGCGAAAACACCATCGATCGTGGAAAAGTGCGAGTCGAATAATTTGCTCGGCTCCGACTGAATCGGGTGACCACTCTTCGTCGGATGGTCAATCGGTGGTGATGTTTCGTTTCGTGCCTCTTTCGAACTATACGCGCTGCCTTTCTCCCGCCCTTGCCCTTTCCTTTCAGATACTCCGACAAAATCGTACCTGCGCTATCTTACGAGCATCCCTCGGATCTATATGAGACGCACTACATAAATCACCGTGACGACGATGATTTCACTTTCTACGCGATGCGGGTACTTGCGGCTCGTTGCTCCTGTATGATTGCACCTATTACTTGACTTCCGCGAGATTGATCGATATTGTATTGTTTTGCTGTGGCATTTTCCGCTCTACTCTTCGATCTCAATCTCGTGCATGCAACGCGTTAACGCAGAAATAGAGAGCGATAGAGCAACTCATTATTCCTTCCATTCAAGCTTGTATTGTTCTCTCGCAGATGTGTGGAATTCAGTGCAGGTTCCGCGTATACGGGAGGGTATAATAATTTCTACGGGGTCTATGAACCGTAATGTACTGTATTTTTTGTAATGTACTATACATTTTGCAAGTATCCCCACACGAAAATAAAATATATGTAAAAATATTTTTTTCGATACATTAAACATAGATGTAAAATATATTTCAGATATATTAAAAATAGATGTAAAATATATTTCAGATATATATTATACATTTTAGATATATTAGGTCAAGTAAAAAGTTCTGAGCGTTTTCCGCTAAATGTCTTTAGTGAGCCATATCTCACGATGCATACAACGCATCGGGTCATACCATACGGCGATTGAAAGGTGACATTAAGCTTCAAAAAAAGTTCTCTGATAGTTTTGTGTTTGGTGTTGGTTGGAAGCCTGTTGTGTGTTACAGCGTTCCAAAACGGAAGTACAAAAAGAGAAAATTCGATACATTCTTCAGTACGACTACGACCAAGGTGAAAAGGTGGAGCAGGCGAGCGAAAAAAATTTGTGCTGTTTATGGACCCAATACAGTATCGAATGCAACAGCAAAGCGGTGGTTTCAACGATTCCGTTCTGGTAATATGGACGTCGTAGATGAGGCACGCTCTGGTAGGCCAATCGTCGAAAATGTCGATAAAATCATGGAAATCGTCGAGTCGGACCGGCATGTGAGCACTTATTCCATTGCCCAGGAACTGAAACAGAGCTAGAAAACCGTTTACAACTATTTGCATAGGGCTGGTCTCAAGAAAAATCTCGGTATAAGGTTGCCCCACGAATTGACGCAAAAGAATCGTTTGGACCGAATTGATGCTTGCGATTCTTTGCTGAAACGTAACGAAATCGATCTACTTTTGAAGCGGATGGTGACTGACGGTAAAAAAATAGGGCACATACGAGAACAGCCGAAAAAGATCGTGGTCCAATCGCGGTGAGCGGGCCCAAACGATCGCCAAACCCGGATTAACGGCCAAGAAGGTTTTGCTGTGCGTTTGGTCGGACTGGAAGGGAATCATCCACTATGAGCCGCTCCCATCGGGCCAAACACTCAATTCGGACCTCTACTGTCAACAGCTGACCAGATTGAAGCAGGCGATCGACCAGAAGCAGTCAGAATTGGCCGATAGGAAAGGTGTTGTGTTCCATCAAGACAACGCCAGGCCGCACACGTCGTCTTTAACGACGCTCCAAAAGCTCCGAGAGCTAGGATGGGAGGTTCTATCGCACTCGCCGTATAATCCAGATCTGGCACCAAGGGATTATCACCTTTTCAAGCATTTGCAAAATTTTCTTGATGGAACAAAACTGGCGTCAAGAGAAGCTTGTGAAAATGTGCTGGTCAAGTTTTTTACCAATAAGGACGAGGACTTCTTCGATCGCGGAATTATGGAATTGTCTCTAAAATGGACAAAAGTTATCGAACAAAACGGTGCATATTTTATCTAAATCGGATAATCCTAACTATGTTAATTTCATCATCGAAATGAAGCGAAAAACTTTCAGAACTTTTTACTTCACCTAATATATTACACCTGTACATACAATATATACGGAAAATGCATTAAAAAAATGTTCACGATATGTGGCATATGCGATTACATACCAGGTGTAGAAGTATGAAACCGGAATTTCCCTATAGATGGTGCTAGCCATCAGTTTAGGGACCGTAAGGCCGCTTCTGCAGCGCCATCATCTCCCTCTAACAGCTAACGAAGATTTTCAACACACGACAACCCAAGATCCCTACACCGGTATATTTTTCTATACCCTTAAAGATGTCGAGTTTCGTATCTATGAATTACGATTTGCGGACAGCATTGGTTTTCTGTTATAATTTGAAGAAAATTGCTGCAGAATCGCATTGAATGCTTGTCGAAGCTTACGGTGAACATGCTCTTGGTAAACACACTGTTTCGAGTGGTTCAAAAATTTAAAAGTGGTAATTTTGACGTGAAAAGCGAAGAGCGTGGGAAACCACGAAAAAGTTCGCAGACAACGAATTGCAAGCCTCATTGGATGAAGATGATACCCAAAGTCAACAAAAACTCGCTGATCACTTGAATGTGGCGCAGAATGCCGTCTCCATTCGTTTTTATCATTTTCAAACAGGCGTGTAATTTTTACAAAAAAATTCCGGTTTCATATTTCTACACCTGGTACATTCAAACTATATTGAAAATATACTCACAATGTACTCAAAATATCTTCAAAATATACTAGAAATAGATTTTTAATTTATTCGAACTATATTTCAAATATACGTTAAATGTATTTGAACGACACCCAAAATGTACACAAAATATATTCATACTCCGTTTAAAATATACTTGAAATATGTTCATACTACATTGCAAGTTATATTGAGATATATTCAAAGTGCATTTAAGATATACTTGAAATTTATTTAAACTCTATTTGACATAAACTTTTAATGTCCTTGTAAATGTGTAAAAAACGTTCTTTTGCACATTATTTACATCATTGCGACCTTTGACGATATTCTTCGCTGTTCATTAATTCCGATTATAATATTAGCGCTGCAAATATATTAATAGTTCAAGTTTTTATTATATCAGACATTTTACACGCTGTAAGGGCGTTACGATCCCGGGACCTCTGATTGATGAGTTGTGACGTTGATCACTGAGCCAGTTCTACTTGTTAAATTTCGGAATTTTCGTATCGTCTACATATTGTACAATACACAATGTTAGTTTATGAAAAAATGGGTGGATTAACAAATGTAAATAACTATTGGATCAATGACTCAATTGCGTCCGCATTGAAAGCGATAATCGCATAGAATGACACAATTAACCTTTAATTGTTTCTGTCCGATCATTTATTCCGGCTAGTGCGGCGGCAGTTGGATAGTGTTGACTCAAACAAACAAAAAATCGATCTTTGACAAAAACTTTGGCCTTAAATTGTTTATAAAATGGAAAATATTTATCGGTAAGGAACAACCTTGGTTTAATTATTAAAAAATATACTTGGAAAGATTGTGTTAAAATTTTAGACTGATCGGTTCAGCCGTTTTCGAGAAATCTTCCTCACTGACTTTAAAAACACAGTTTTGAAATAAAACGCGTTTAAACTTTCAAAAGCACTTTACATATACTCTGATGCGTCATTAGAAATGTGCGTGAAACTTCGAGAATATTCGCCGGATTGACAAGAACCTTCGCGCGCGCGCGCGCGCGCGCGCGTGTGTGTGTGTGTGTGTGTGTGTGTGTACTTAAATATAATAAGATTGAAGTTTGCATCGTTGGGACGCAACGAAAATTAATCCTTTTTATACAGTTGTTCGAACATCTACAATGTAAATGCGTGAAAAATAATTTTTCATTAGAATAAACATTTTAATATTGAAATCTGATAAACAACTTTCATGGCACTCCAACGATGCAAACTTCAGCACCATTAAATATATGTGCACTACGAATTTATTTCTTTTTAATCGATTTTTCGAAAATTTTAACTGTATATAACCCCTTAAAGGGACCAACTTTAAGAATTGCGGTTTCTCGGAACGAGTTTTGGTAATTTTAAATTGCCAGCGTGGCGCCATTTCTTAGCGACGGAAGGAAGAAGAAAAAAAACGTTTCTTCCTTATCATGTACGTAATTCAAGAAAAAAAAATGTTTGCTGTTGGACATTTTTGTTTGGAAAAATGATTGCTTCGCTCGGGAGAGGCCTTGAGAAGAATCTTTTTCTGCCGATGTACGAGACACCCTGAATTTCTCGTGATAAGGCTGACCTCCGGCCCGCCCATTATCTCTCTCTCTCTCTCTCTCTCTCTCTCTCTCTCTCTTACGTTTCCCCACTCGCAACGGGAAAGAAAATGCTCTTTGCGGAGCGCGATGCGATATTCGAGATTCCCCTGTATATGGCTCCTCCGAGGGCTCACGACCCTCTCCAGGAATGGTAATTTTGTCCCTCGTGAAAGCCGCGAGCGCGCGTAGGAAAGGAGAGCAGCGAGCGAGGATATATGCGCGCACAGGAGCATGCGGCAAGGCGCGCAGACCAGCAGGAAGACGTGTTATATCGAAGAGAAACGGGAGGAAAAGAGCCAGGCACGCATTTCGTGCGTGCACAGGCTGCTGTGCTCGGAGGGTCGATGTGTAAACTTCCACCTTTGCCTCTCCCTCTCCCTCCCTCTCTCTCTCTCTCTCTCTCTCTCTCTCTCTCGTGTCTTTCTCTTCTCTCCTTCGCATCTTCAACATTTTTGAGGCGGAAACTTTAGGTAACAATTTGCCAGTGTAGAGATTACGGCTCTGAGCTCGAAGTCTCATTCAATTTGAATTCATTTGGAATAAATAAAAAAAGTAACGAGAAGAAGAAGCTTTCAAAAACATGCCTGTAAAATTTATTAATTTTTCAAGTTGGTTAATTTTTTAATTTTTTTCATTATTTCCTAATTAGTTATTTAATTAATTTAGTTAGTTAATCTTCCTAGTTATTTATTTCGTTTACTTAGTTCGTTTGTTTTGTCAATATGGCTATATAATTTATTCAGTATGCGTCTGCGTGTATCGTTCTTCACGTTGAAAAAAATCACGGGGCCCGGCGCGTATGGGCGTGAAAAATATGCCGCGCGTTTGTTTGGGTGAAAAAAAATGTTGCCACTTTGTCAGAAAGAGAGTGAGGTGCGCGCGCGGTAAAAAAAACATCGTATATAGCAGGCGCGATATACGATGCAAAGTCAATTTACGCGTCGTGCGTGTGCCCTCTTTGTTACTTAAAAAAAAAAATATACCGCTGACGCTCCGATCGAAGATATATGAAGCATTTTTTAAATCTTGTTTTCGATCGAATTTTGCCTCGTTCGCATGACGAATCGTAGCGCGCGCTAAATCAGCTGCCACGCTGCTCTCTGTGCCGGGCGCGCGCAACATATATATCGTTGCGTGTACGCAAATACGGGATATTCCAGTATTAATTGACATCGTCGTCGCTGCAGTTCGGTTGGATTTATTGAGCATGTATTCTCCAGTTGAGGAAACCAAGAACCGAAGGTGAATTCTATTTTTCGGCAAAAAAAAAAGCCAAAGCAGCTCGTCAAATTAGCGTTCTGTTTCCAAGGCTAATAACCGACGTGTGTTGTACACTTTTGGAGACCTTTTTGGCTTCGTTTTCACAACGAGAAACGTGTCATCGTTGTTCTTAATTTACGAGTTGGCAAGGGCGTCCCACCGTGACTTTTTTTCCTTGTTTTTTCTCGTTTAACTTGTTTCATTTACATCGGGCTGTGCAATGAGGAAAATGTTATGCGCGGCACGTGGACGTTTTATTAATGGCCGGAGCAGAGAACGGGATTTCATAATGTACTTGTATTAATGAATAATGCGCGACGGATAATCACTATTTTTTTGGCCGAAACATCATTATAATTTGAAAAATGTTTGTTTTTATTCGTTTAAATTCAAGTTCACCCTAAAATGACGTTGAAATTGCGACAAAAAAATTACCATAACTATAATTTGTGTACCCCAAACTATGAAACTTTTGTTCCAAGCATTTTAGCCTAAATTGCATCTCTCTCTCTCTCTCTCTCTCTCTCTCTCTCTCTCTCCTCTCTCTCTCTCTCTCCTCTCTCTCTCTCTCTCTC
>OX632359.1:48432232-48515761 GCA_951751655.1 Ophion costatus | reverse complement strand
TTTTTTGCGTCAAGATGGGTCAAGATGGGTTAAAATGGGTTAGGATGGGTTAGGATGGGTTAGGATGGGTTAGGATGGGTTAGGATGGGTTAGGATGGGCTAGGATGGGTTAGGATGGGTTAGGATGGGTTTGTTTGGGTTTGTTTGGGTTAGGATGGGTTAGGATGGGTTAGGATGGGTTAGGATGGGTTTGTTTGGGTTTGTTTGGGTTAGGATGGGTTTGTTTGGGTTAGGATGGGTTTGTTTGGGTTAGGATGGGTTTGTTTGGGTTAGGATGGGTTAGGATGGGTTAGGATGGGTTAGGATGGGTTAGGATGGGTTAGGATGGGTTAGGATGGGTTAGGATGGGTTAGGATGGGTTAGGATGGGTTAGGATGGGTTAGGATGGGTTAGGATGGGTTAGGATGGGTTAGGATGGGTTAGGATGGGTTAGGATGGGTTAGGATGGGTTAGGATGGGTTAGGATGGGTTAGGATGGGTTAGGATGGGTTAGGATGGGTTAGGATGGGTTAGGATGGGTTAGGATGGGTTAGGATGGCTCGGGATGCCTCGGGATGCCTCGGGATGCCTCGGGATGCCTCGGGATGCCTCGGGATGCCTCGGGATGCCTCGGGATGCCTCGGGATGCCTCGGATGCCTCGGGATGCCTCGGGATGCCTCGGGATGCCTCGGGATGCCTCGGGATGCCTCGGGATGCCTCGGGATGCCTCGGGATGCCTCGGGATGCCTCGGGATGCCTCGGGATGGCTCGGAATGGCTCGGAATGGCTCGGAATGGCTCGGGATGCCTCGGGATGCCTCGGGATGGCTCGGGATGGCTCGGGATGGCTCGGGATGGCTCGGGATGGCTCGGGATGGCTCGGGATGGCTCGGGATGGCTCGGGATGGCTCGGGATGGCTCGGGATGGGTTAGGATGGGTTAAGATGGCCGATTTTTTTTTGGATGCCTCTTTTGGGCCACCATACAGGCTCCATCAATAAAAAAATCGATTATGTCGAATGCATCGGAAATAATAAAAAATTTCGAATTTCCCCCACCACCTTCCGCCCCCCATATGACTGCGTTCCGGAACATTTAGAGGGTTGATTTTTTTATTGGAGGCGTCGTTTGAGCTACCCTACAGGCTCCATCAATAAAAAAATCGATTATGTCGAATGCATTGGAAATAAATAAAAAATTCGAATTTCCCCCACCTCCATCCGCCCCCATATGACTGCGTTCCGGAACATTTAGAGGGCTGATTTTTTTATTGGAGGCGTCTTTTGAGCCACCCTACAGACTCCATCAATAAAAAAATCGATTATGTCGAATGCATCGGAAATAAAAGAAAATTTCGAATTTCCCCCACCACCTTCCACCCCCCATATGACTGCGTTCCGGAACATTTAGAGGGTTGATTTTTTTATTGGATGCGTCTTTTGAGCCACCCTACAGGCTCCATCAATAAAAAAATCGATTATGTCGAATGCATCGGAAATAATAAAAAATTTCGAATTTCCCCCACCACCTTCCGCCCCCCATATGACTCCGTTCCGGAACATTTAGAGGGTTGATTTTTTTATTGGAGGCGTCTTTTGAGCCACCCTACAGGCTCCATCAATAAAAAAATCGATTATGTCGAATGCATCGGAAAAAAAAAAATTTCGATTTTACCCCACCTCCTTTCGCCCCCCATATGACTGCGTTCCGGAACATTTAGAGGGTTGATTTTTTTATTGGAGGCGTCTTTTGAGCCACCCTACAGGCTCCATCAATAAAAAAATCGATTATGTCGAATGCATCGGAAATTTAAAAAAATTTCGAATTTCCCCCACCTCCTTCCGCCCCAATATGACTGCGTTCCGGAACATTTAGAGGGTTGATTTTTTTATTGGAGGCGTCTTTCGAGCCACCCTACAGGCTCCATCAATAAAAAAATCGATTATGTCGAATGCATCGGAAATAAAAATGTTTTCGAATTTCACCCCCCCGTTCTCCCTCCTATATGACTGCGTTCCGGAACATTTTGGGGGTTGAGATTTTTTTTTCGTGTTCCTTTTCATGCCACCTTACATCGACGCCAAAAAAAAAAAATAGATTATATCAAACGTGCGGGAGATAGAATTCTTCAAATTTCACCCCCCCATAAGGGTTGGTCCGGATGGTCGAAAATATTTTAAATTCATTTTACCATGTTTTTTTAGTCGTTAGAGCCGAACTGAGTAAGAAATTGTAGGAAATTAAAAAGTTAAAAAAAAAAATGAAATCGTTGGATAGCAACGATGCAAACTTCAGGCACATAGTGTTGACTAGGTCATCGCGAGATATCGACTTGAGGATTTTTTTCATTCGCAACATCATTTGTAACTCAAGTTGCTTAACCAATCATGAGCCGATTGCTCGATGAAACTACACGTACAAGGGGAGGTCGGTTACTCGTCATCACTGATTTGGTTTGGATTCACAATTATGTAGGGCTTGACAAGAAATGAAAGTGGCAACTCCAGATATGGCCAAGCGTTTAGAAAATAGCATTTTTGTCGCGTATCGGTTATTACAAAAGACTTTTATGCTAGGAAAATTTTCAAGCGGTGGTTGCCGTAGCGGCAAGAGCTCGAATTCCTAATGCGAGAATAGCCGGTTCGAGTCTCCGTGCGGAAATTTATTTTTTCTTTGGCTTCTTTTAAATTTTTTCGATACTTGCACCACAAACTCACCAAAGCAATGCATAATGTAGTGTATTTATGTATATTTTCACTAAAGGCATAGGGCGTCATTATTTTAAGAGGAGAATTATCGTGAAAAATTTGAAAGGCAATCTTTCAGTAAGGGAATCTAATCTGAGGCTTAAAAAGCAATAAAATTCTACCGTTTCTTCAGACTACATATTTTGCTACAGCGTGTGTCACACAAAGAAGTGTCGGGATATATGTGTGTGTGTGTGTGTGTGTGTGTGTGTGTGTGTGTGTGTGTGTGTGTGTGTGTGTGTGTGTGTGTGTGTGTGTGTGTGTGTGTGTGTGTGTGTGTGTGTGTGTGTATGTATATATATATATATATATACATATATTAGGTGTAGTAAAAAGAAATCCGTTTTCGCATGAAATTGAAGGCAAAATCTGGTTTTTGGATTTTTGGAAAGGATTTCTTTTTACTACACATAATATATATATACACACACACTAAATTTGTTGAAAATGTATCATTTATGAACATTTCGTATGTTTCAAACGAATCTGGAATATATTTAGGCATGTTCGTTCATAAATATATCCATATATCTAGTAAAGTTTTTTCAGATATACATAATATATCGTAAATATATTCGGATTTCCTATTCAAAATATATGAAACGTATATTAGTGATGCATTTTGGATAAATTTTATATATATCATCAATGTAGTTTTCTATATACGTCAGCATACGTTCGCCGACATATTTCCCAATAGATAAAACATGTATTCAGTGTGCATGTCTGGTATATTTAAGATATATCTTACATAGATTTATATTTATATACAAAAATATAATTGACATGTCTAATTTTTGGACCAAATTACGTTCAATATATGTTTTATATATCTTTCGATATATTTTTTATATATTTTATTTCTATATGGGGATCCCATCCTAGTGCGAAATAAAATCACGATCGAAAACATTACGTACATTTAATGTATACTCGATAACATACGTAATATAACAATGTTCCGGACAAAGTCACTTGTTCTTTTACGGGGAATAAGTTGCCGCTGTAAAAAAGACATGTTTCTATTTTTAAAGCGAGTTAACCGCGGAAGGACCTTATAAAGGTCTTCCGAATAAAAAAATCACCTTACCATTTAACGCCTTGTTGGAACCTACTCGATACGTGTCTTGGCATTTTTCGATTTCCGTTGCTGTTCTTGAGTTTGTTTGACGTCACACGATAAATGAAATTTAACCCTGTTCATATATATTAAAAATGCATGCAATTGGCGAATTGATCGCACTGAAAATCCGCAATCCTTTTAATTCGATATATACGTGGTTATATCGTGACTTTGTTGGGAATAATTTATTATTAAACATGGCTATATATTGGTACATTTAATGAGTTGCAGAGTACATCAGATGAACCGATTGTTACTCATTTGTATTATTACATCGAATAGAACGAGTTGCGTATTTTTTGCCTCGTCCATTTGTCCGAATGCACTCGCGATGATATGCGAATCGTCGTTCTACACGTGAATTTATGTGGACTGGATATGCTGATGCATTACGTGAGTCGTTGAGACGTCTCGTACAGACACTGCCGGTGTCTGTATGCACTATGTATATATACTATATACACTACCGTATACACTAGAGGTGAAAAGTTTTCGGACAAAAATTCGTTTTTGCCCGGATTTATTAAATTCAATGATAAATTAATTTAATAAACGGAATTGTATGATATTGAATTGAATAAATTAAACGATAAAAGAATTTAATAAACGGCATTTTAAAGGGGAGGAATTCACCTTCGTTCCTTTTTTTGAACATCGTTTACCATTTTTTTTACGAATAGTACCCCTATTAGTATGGCAAAAAGCGACCATTTTTTCGCCTTTTTATGTTCCTTTTCTGGGGGACCCCGTTGACGGACAAAATTTTTTTAATGCATTTCTTTGACCGGAATCATAAAGGGGGAAATTCAAGCTTAAATGTTGTTTCTTTTTTAAAGCTTCGTACGATTTTTTATGAGAAATATTTTGAAATGAAATGAAATAATTCTGGCAGGCCTTCCAAAGGAGGTTAGGATTGACCTAACCAAACAATACAACCCGCTATTAAATTGCAAACGAATGGAACCTCCAGCTTTGAATCTCGAGGTCAAAGCATCCTTGCCAGTGAATACACTGAAGAGAGACGAGCGCATCGTTACCACTCAGAGACAAATTTGTACCTCTCTTGCTGCAGTAGCAAAGGTCACGACGCAAATATTACTGACCGATGCGAAGGACAAAATTGCATGGGTGGAACATCTCAGCGATGCATGTCGAATCCTATCCGACATACTGCACGAAGAAAACGTGATTAGGAGGAGTCTCATTTTACAAAATATACATCCTTCACTACGGGACACCCTGCGTCAAACCGTAGCAAATGAGCTATTATTTGGGGAAAAATTGGACGAACACGTAAAAGCGGTAAAACTGTTACACCGCTCATCCCAGGAGTTGAAGCCAGCTTCCAAACTACCACTAGCACAAATAGCTAGGCCAAAAAACTTTAGAGGCCCGCCACGCCACCAAAATCAACAGAAGGCTTCGGGCGGGCAAAAGAACACGACGTACACCCCAAACAAACCCTCGAACCAGAACACTTAAGGGATCCGAAAATCGAGACCCGAGTTCCACGGAAACTCATACCAACGTCAGTCTCAGAGGTGACGATAGAGGTGAATATGAGTATTCTTGCCGGTAGGCTCACACAATTTACGAAGGCGTGGAGAGGTATAACATCAGATCCAATAATTCTCAAATGGATTAATGGATACGAGATACCGTTTGAAAAAATAGTAAAACAAAACTGCACCTCCAGCGGAACAGATCTGGTCAAAAACAGAATGCCACCAGGTATCGGAATCAATTTCTCAATTAATTACGAAAGGTGCGATCCATAAATGTATCTCGGTAAACGATCAGTTTATATCAAACATTTTTTTGGTACCAAAGCCTGATGGCTCCAATAGGTTAATCCTAAATTTGAAAAAACTGAATGAACATCTCACACCAATTCATTTCAAATTAGAAGACGCTAGAACGTGTATGAAAATAATACAAAAAGATTCATTTATGGCAACAATGGACCTCAAAGACGCCTATCATCTTATTTCAATTTCGGATTCAGATCGAAAATATTTGAGATTCATTTTCGCGGGGGAGGTTTACGAGTTCGCTTGTTTGCCATTCGGCCTTAGCACTGGGCCATACGTTTTTTCAAAGATTTTATAACCTGTCTTCGCATATCTGAGACATTTAGGGTACCATTCAGTAGTTTATCTCGATGATATACTACTAACTAGCAACACGTACGAGAAATGCTTAAATAATATCTCAGAGACGTATTCAATTTTGAAAAAACTCGGTTTTATCATTAATGAAAAAAAGAGCCCATTTATCCCTGAAAAGAAGCGCAGGTTTTTAGGTTTCATCTTTGACTCAAAACAAATGATCGTCGAACTTCCAATCGATAAAAAATTAAATACATTAGACCAAATACGTAAGTTCAGTTTAAAATGAAAATGTCAAATAAGAGATTTCGCAACGCTTATCGGCATCCTTCGGTCATGTTGCTTAGCTGTTAAATACGGTTGGGTGCATCTAAAGGACTTTGAAAGAGACACATACTGGGCTTTAAAATCTTGCAATAATAATTTCGAGTGTTTAATGGAAATTCCAAGATGTTTATCAACGGATTTTAAATGGTGGGAAAATAACATTATGACGGAATATAACCAGATTACGGCAAGAAATTTCACGCTGGAAATATTCACGGATGCTTCGACATCAGGATGGGGTGCATGTTGCAATAATGAAAGAACCCATGGTTACTGGGGTAAACGAGAGCGCAAACTACATATAAACTATCTGGAATTACAATCCGCATTCTTTGGTTTAAAGTTGTTTGCGAGGAAATAAAAAAACTGCGATATCTTGCTTAGAACCGACAACACTACTGCAATTGTCTATATAAATCGAATGGGTGGCGTCCGACTTGTCGAGCTTACTCAATTAGCAAAGGACATTTGGATGTTGTGTGAGCATAGAAATATTTGGCTTTTTGTATCATATATACCCTCGAGCGATAATACATCAGTAGATATTGAATCTAGAAAGTTAGAACCAGAAACAGAATTCGAACTGTCGGAGGAAGCAGTTCACACTTTAAGTAAACAATTCGGTAAACCAGAAATAGACCTTTTCGCCACTCGAGTAAACTCGAAATGTCCAAAATTTATCTCGTGGTTTAAAGACCCTGAATCATTCGCTGTAGACGCGTTTACAGTAAATTGGAAACCCTTTTTTCTACGCTTTTCCACCTTTCGCAATTATATTGAAGGTTTTACAAAAAATTAGTTCCGAGGGCTCCACAGGGATTGTGGTAGTACCACATTGGCCAGCCCAGCCATGGTTCCTTGTGTACGAATCAATGTGACTATCGGACCCGATCTACGTCAAACCAAATATTAATCTGCTACGCTCGTCAAATAGGGAGATACATCCATTATGGAAGCGCATTATACTGGTATTCGCAACGCTGTCAGCAAGGCATTTACTGAAAGGTATAACGGAAGAGACATTCGGTATAATGATGTCTTTCTTGAGCGATTCATCACTTAAACAATACGACGGTGGCTTAAGAAAGTGGTGGTCCTTCTGTAATTTGGAAAAAGCTGACCCGCTCTTGAACTCGATCCCAACTATATTGGCCTTTCTCACGAGAGAATTTAAGAACGGGGCATCTTATGGAACTTTAAATTGTGCCAGATCAGCAATTTCTTTTCTTCATGATCAAGAAATTGGAAAAAATCCGAGAATAAAAATGTTCTTTCGGGGTATCTCCAAACATGGGGTTGAAGTTTGCATCGTTAGGACACAACGAAAATTCTATTGAATTTCTTTTTTTTCAGAATTATCCAAAACGTATATTGCAAATTTATTGTAGATCGCTAAATAACAATCTGAAAAAACGTTAGCATCATGTTCGTAGCTTAAATCCGACAAAGGAACCTTGGAAAGTGTTAAAAAAATCACTTTCGTTGCATTCCAACGATGCGAACTTCAACGTCGTCTCCAAACAACGTCCGGCGAAGCCTAAATATGACACGACGTGGGATCCGAAAATAGTCCTGGAGTACATCTCTAAATGGCCTAGTGATGATACGACTAGTTTGAAAAATGTAACATTCAAACTGGTCATTTTATTAGCTCTAGTGACAGGACAGAGGATGAAAACACTCTCTCTCTTTGATGTTAGAGACGTTACAAGAATCAGTGATCGAATAGAGACCAAGATTCCGTGAAGAATAAAGACTTCCGGGCCGGGGCGAGTACAGCTCAATCTGATCGTACCATTTTTCGAGAGTAATGAAACCTTGTGCGCAGCATCAGCACTGATATATTATGTCAGAAGAACTGACGATTTACGTAATGATCATCATTCATTGTTTATATCCTTCAAGAGGCCACATCTTAAAGTTTCTAATCAAACGCTTAGCCGTTGGGTCAAAAGTACACTTCATCAGAGCGGCGTAGATACGAATATTTTCACGGCTCATAGCACACGCCATGCGTCCACTTCGGCAGCAAGTAGAATGGATGTTGATATCGAAACTATTCAAAAGGCCGCAGGGTGGACTAAAAATTCTGCAACTTTCGCACGATTTTACAAACTTCCTATAATGCACGAAAAATATCTATTCGCAAAGTCTGTTTTAAGATCATAGATTTTTGGTCAAACCAACCCACTCAAAGAGAATTGAGAAAAAAAATGCCAACATATCGTTTCAAAGAGATAACACTAGAAAATAAGGGCAATAAACTACTTTTCTGTAATCACAAATTGACATAATCCGCCGTAATTAACTTTAAACATCTACGAGTTGACCTTGGGGAAGAGGCGCAAAATACAATTACACGATTAAACGAACTTACCTGTAAGTGAATTTCGATCATGATTGTATGAAGCGCCTCTTCCGAATAGATCAATCCCCCACCCTTTCCCTATCTAGCATTCACCACCCCCCCCCCCCCAAAAAAAAGAAATAGGTGTTACGGCAGCACTTTAAAAGAAATGAGGAACACGCCACGCAGTAGACGGGGAAACGAAACAAAATGTTTGTTTGGCTGGTTACTAGTTTTTAAAACCGTGGCAACACCGGTATAGAGTGAGGGACTACGAGTTGATCTATTCGGAAGAGGCGCTTCATACAATCATGATCGAACTTCACTTACAGGTAAGTTCGTTTAATCATGTAATTGTTCCATATATTTTTTCGAAATTTTTTTGTCCCTATTTTCGGTAAAAGACAAGATGATTTAATTACCATAACTCGAGAACTAAGGGGTTTGTGGTAAAATTTCAAAAGAGGGAGAAATTGTATTCTTCTATTTTCAACGCAATAGAATTATTTTAGATTTTGTTTCGATATTTTTTTCCCCGTTACAATTTTTATAATTTTATAGTCACATCAATCGATTGATTTGAACCGATTTTTAACAATAAATTCTGACAAAATTATTTTCACAAGAAGTGATGATCTTTGTTAATTGAAAATCGATTGATTCGTTATAGATAAATATTTGAGTAATATAGTTAATTTATTGACTTACATATTAACGTTTGGTATCGTCTTGGAAGGAAACACCTAATAACATTTTTGAAAAACTTGTCGAAAACGATGCCGCGTGTGGTGAAGAACGTGCTGGCTGCGAGAGGTGGTTTCTTCGACGAGACCAAAGTTTAATATGTCAGTCAACAAATTAACTATATTCCTCAAATCTTCTATCTATAACGTATATATTGATTTTGAATTATCAAAAATTGTTACTTTAAAGAATAATTTCGTCAGAATTGATGGTTAAAAATCGGTTGAAAACAATCGATTGACGTGAACAGAAAATTATAAAAATTGTAACGAGGAAAAAAATTTCGAAAAACATCTGAAATAATTCTATTGCGTTGGAAATAGAAAAATGCAAGTTCTCAAGTTAAAAAAAAATAAAAGCCCATTTTTTTCCTCTCTTGAAATTTTTACCACAAACCCCTTAGATCTGGAGTTACGGTAACTAAGTCATCCGATTTTTTTTCCGAAAATAGGTGAAAAAAAATCTGAAAAAATTCCCGCGAACTTAATGAAACTCGATTCAACTTTTTACTATCCTGAGGTTTTCCTTGAATCTTTGTCGTTTTCGCGTTATAAGTTATTTTTCAAAGTGTCCGTTTTTTTTAAATCAAAATATGTTGAGAAAAAAAATCGTGCGAGGCCTTAAAAAAGAAACAAAATTGAAGCCTAAAGAAATGCATAAAAAAAAAATTGTCTGTCAACAGAGTCTACCAGAAAAGGAACAAAAAAGCGCGAAAAATGGTCGTTAAAGAAAAAGGTTACTAGTCGTAAAAAAATTTTTTAAACGAAAACGGCATTAAGGCGAATTCTGTTCCTCCGAAAAGCCGTTTATTAAATTCATCTAGGTCAACTATGGGCGGAATGGCATAAAAAATTGTTCCGGAATTTTTTTGAATTTTTGTCCGAAAACTTTCCGCCGGTAGTCTACGGAAAAAATCGCAAAAATCGATGCTCCGACTTTGTGATTCTGCCAAATATTAAGAAATGAGTGGAGAGCAATGATCCGAATGGAATTTTATAGAAAAAACGATAACGAAGAGTATGTGCACAGAGTGGAATTCCAAATCGGAGCAGAAAATATATATATGATCGACGATTCCGTGAGGCCACTTATTTTTGGCAATATTCAAAAATCCTTTCTTCGTGACTGCTTACATCACAAAAGGAACCTGTTGTCCAAATTTCATGTTTTTTGCTTATGGTCGTTCTGATTCGGCGATGATGGGTCAGTCAGGGCATGTTTCTTTTTACATTACATGTATTATAATAAATGATAGATAGAAGATGGATGCACGAACTCGATTCGCAAAAAAGACTTTGGTTAATGGTGAAAATAACGGAAGAAAAATGAAGTAAAGAAATATTGTTACATCCCATGCACGCAAACTTCAACGTCATGATGAATCACGCGCCAGCACTTTAACGCTATAAACGTACAATCATTATAATCACGCTTCATTGTCAAAATCATGTATATAGTTAGTTGAAGTTCTTCATAATGTTGAAGTTTGCATATTTGGAAAGCAACGATTTTTTTCACGTTCAAGTCCTTCACTTGTCTTACAATCGGAAATGTTCTTGTGCAAATGAAAGTTGCACGCATCACGAGAATGGTAAGAAAATGTTCGAGGGACTTATTGCGTTGCCTGCATCTGCTAAAAAAAAGTTCGGGTGATATAAAAGAAAAAGCAATGTTCAATTTCAATGATGCAAGTTTGCTACATCTGACTCGCACCTACTCACGGGTAATAGGCAAGCGTATGTGAATACGTAAATGAATCGTGCGAGCATAAATCGCTTTCAAATTGTGGTCACTTATCGATCGTTAACTCGCAGCAGTAAATTTGTCAAGTTCCGTCGACGCGTCTCTCGAGTTTTACAAGTGAAATTTCCGCACGAGTGACAGATACGAGACAACATTGTTTCAATATTTTTTATTATGTTTAAAGCGCTATCGAGTAAATTCATACACAGATAAAATTCCATTTGATCGCCTCATTTCCTCAGAGACTTATTTTTCCAATTGCGCCACTCGTTCGTGAGCGCGGTTGTTACCGACGATTTGAAAATGTGTAAAGACTGAATGTTTTTACCGGATCATAGACTATTAACTCCGAAGATAACAAATTTTCTATCCAGTGTGGATCGCAAGTAATTTCCTTTATAACATAAATTGTAACGACGTGTCAAATTATTTTATTGCCGTCCTCGCACAGAGGGGATTTGTAATGCGAGGCCTGTACCACGGAAATTCGATCGGTATATGTACGTGCGCATTATCACAAACAGCTACTTCCCTCGCTGTCTCCCCCCCTCCCGCTCTCTCTCTCTCTCTCTCTCTCTCTCTCTCTCTCTCTCTCTCTCTCTCTCTCTCTCGAATTTATCACCGTATAGAGAAAGAGTTGACGTCCGAGTGACTTTTGCATCGTTCTCGACATCGTGTCACAACTTCCCGCATAACGAATGTGCTTCGAATCTGGTGAGGGGACGGGGACACACCAAATACGCTGGTCGCATAATTATCGGGTGCGGACTATGTACCGTTTTTCTTTATCGGAACGAGTACACAAAACCGTACCACAATCGGGCTGCGAATACAAGAGAAGATGAATGCAAGTGCCACCACTCGTATGGTAAACAAGTATCATAAGGTAGGCCTTTCATCCGACGTTTGTTTAATTCTATCGATTTTTTAAGTGTTTTTTTTACTCCCCTTTCATCATTCTCTTCGTTTTGTTCCTACGCTCATTGAATGTAATTTTTTTTCATACAAACTTTGGCTACCTGTATTCAGCTCATGAAGTCACCAAATCTTTGTACAAATTAAGGCGTTTGGAGAACCTACATTTTTCACATACTTTTTATTTTTTTCCATAATAAACCTTGAAATGTTATGAACAATTTAAGCCGTAGTTGGTATCGAATATCGCAAGATTGTCGACGTTACGAAAATGTGTGCAGCGCCGCAATTTCGTAATATTTTTAACAAAAATTTATTTGAGGCATTCTTAAAGCCGTTTTTTACCTTGTGTTGGAAAATAAAAATATTCCATTTTTTACCTTCAAGTTTATGAATTTTTTCAAAAGTATGGCTATTTTCCGAGCGGCTAGGGTGGCCAAACGCCTTAAGGATGCATTGGCCGTACTTTCCCTAGCAAAAGTGAGTTTCGGCGAGAATTTTGAGTACTTTACGATGAGATTGACATTTTTTCAGAATCAACCACATTGAAGATGCTAAGAACATTCATTTCGGGTAATAATAATGCAAACAAGTTATAAGTAAATTGTTGAAAAAGAGAAATTGTTCAACAAATGTCCGGTGAAATACTCTTTTTTATATTATAAAATGAATTCGGAGATTGTTTTGAATAGGTATGAATTTTGAAAGAATTTTCTTTCTATTTTCATTCTAATTTTTTTTATTTAGAAAAATGGATGTAGAGTCCCAAATATTCAATATGTTTTCGGAACAATGTTCCATATTAAATCCAAGAAGTGTCTGGAGCATTGAACGAACAGTGTCATAGGTACAGCCTTTGAAAATTCCAAAAACGAGATTTTCGAAATAGAGAGAAAATTGTTTGAAAGAATCATAGGTATTCAGAAAAATATCATAATTCATTTAATGTCACAAAAATCAAGTTTACCAGAGGTTTTTTCACCAAATTTTTGTTTAAACAGTATGTTTATAAATTTTTGGTATTCTTATTATTCAAAGCCAATGTTCTTAGCATCTTCAATACGGTCGATTTTTTTCACATTTTAATGTTATCGCAAAGTACTCAAAATTCTCACCGAAATTCACTTTTGGTAGGGAATGTACGGGCGATACATCCTTAATGTAAATTGAATTCAAAGAGGAGATGGAACTTTGTATCGTTGGAGGCAATGCATTTATTTTGGCTTGCTCAAATTTCTTTCGCTGATTTTTAAGATACTTATTTGGAAATCTACAGTTAAAATGTGGGGATTTGGTTCCGAAACTCCCCTCCCCCCTCTGATCGGGCAAAAATTTTGCACAAACCTTCCGTTTAATCTTTCAAGACAACCCCCAAAGGGCTATTTTGCGACTCGCAATAATTTTTGAGATATCGAATTTTGAATTTTGTCTTCAACGCGCGCCGACTATATTTATATCTGCTACGTCTCCGTTCATACCTATATATGGGACATTCCACGCCATTTCACCTAACCTGTGACCCTGACCATTCTCGGTTGTTTTCATTTTTTTTGTAAAATTTTACCCCATGAGAGGAATATCTACACCATTTTTTAAATTTTTATCTCTTCTCTTTTAGGAGTTATAATTTTCCAAAAAATTTTCGGAATTTTTGGAACGTTTAAACGCTGATAACTCCTGAACTAATTGAGATATCGACAAATGTCACCATATTATTTCTTGTCGTTGTGAAGCATACTTTTGTTAAAAAATATGAAGAAAAAAAACGATAAATTATCAATGTCTAATGTTTTTTCTTTAAAAGAAAGTAAAGTGAAAGTCTTAGTTTTCACTTTAGAACCAAAAAAATGTTTTTTTGGTTCTAAAGTGAAAACTATTTCTTAAAAAGATGATTGGCTTTTTAAATGAAATAAAAAAAATTCTCTGAAATAAAAAGAATGAAGAAGAAATAAAAAGAATGAGACACGGGGGCTTCAGTATCGGAGCTCTCAGCCCTGATGATGCAGACTGTAACGTTTGCGAAACGTCGGCACAACGCTGATTCTCAACACGGCCTCCATCCGGAAGCCACATACTCTTCAAATTACATAAAGAGCCGTGAAAGCCTTAAAACTAAAAAGAATGATCTTTTACTCAAATTATTATTTTTTCCCTAAATTCCGCACAAATTAAAAACGAACTCTTTCAGGCCTGACGAAGCCGAATTGGAAATCACAAAATCATTAATAGTATTATTGGAAATTAATATGATAAAGAGCTTCTCAAAGTAAAATGATTAATTCGAAAAATAGATAGAAAATTGGGCCCACAATGAGACTAGTCTTAAAAATCCTAGAATGGGTCACTTTAGTCTACAGTTTTTTTTTTTTAACTAAAACATTCAATCATCTTTAAAAAAAATAGTTTTCACTTTATAAGCAAAAAAACGTTGACATTGATAGCCGATAATTTTTTAAATATTTTATACCGAAAGTATACTTAAAAATGAAAAAATGATATAGTGACATTTGTGGATATCTCAATTAGTTCAGAAGTTATCAGCGTTGAAACGTTTCCAAACCTTTTGAAATCGACATTTTTCGCAAATTATAAGCCCTAAAAGAGAAGAGACGAAAATCTAAGGATTGATTATTGCGAATCCCTAAAAATGCCTTTAGGGGTTGTTTAAAAATATTAAAAGGAAGGTATGTGCAAAATTTTAGCTCGATCCGGGGGGGGGGGGGGGGGGGTTCGAAACCTTACTCAAAATGTACAGAAAATATTCGGGATGAAAATTAAAATAAGTAAGTAAAAATATTAATATGAACTTTCATACATATGAAAAATATAAACACGAAGTTCGAAATATGAACTATGAGCCAAAATTATATTTTGCAGCGCTATCTTGTGGATATAGTCAAATAAGGATTGTTAAAAAAATTTACGTGTTTTTCGTACCTTAGATCTACCGAAGGAAAGTTTAAGGTTATAAAAAAAAGAATTTCCTTCGCATTCCAATGATGCAAACTGCAACGTCGTACTTTAACACAATTTTCAGTGGCCCATGCGAATGCCCTGGTTTCAACTGTTTGCACAGCAGTCATTCCGTTTTTGTCTACACATTATAATTTTGACTCGGAATTGCAATTAAGTGATAAGAATAAGATGATCCAAAAAAACTCTGTATTTCTATAAATATTCATCGAAAAAGATTTCGCGATATTTGCACGGAAAAAAGATTGGATATGTCATAAGAATTTCCAGAATTTCCAATGGCATTTATAAAGATTTAATTTTTGCAATCGCTCCGAATACAACGTATACAAATTCAAGATATAGCTAGAGAGAGAGAGAGAGAGAGAGAGAGAGAGAGAGAGAGAGAGAGAGAGCGGGTGGGAGGGCGGGAGGGAGAGAGAGAGGGACACAGGCACACACATACGCACGACGAAAGAAAGTTGATCAGAGACGTGTAGGTACGCAATGTGAATCTACTATGCGAAAGTACGCTACGTGTATCGCTTTAAGGGCGGGGCTGAAGCGTGTGGTATGTAATGCCTATCGTATATATAAATGAGAAAAAGAATGAGTAGGGTTTCGGAGGGGAGCTTCGTATACAGGCGGGTCTCTCGTCAGTCGGTTTGCCGACGCCGATTGAGTCAGGTTGTCGCGGATTACGAGCTCGTACGGAGCTATATAGAGTGAAAGTCCTCGTGGTATCCACGCGTATAGTACCGCGGGAGCACCGGCACGTTTTTCCTCTCGGAGTAACGAAGAATCAGTACCTGACGCGCTCTCGTAGAGCAAGTTTCAATTCCGCGTTTCGTTGCAGTCCCAATCAGCTCGGTTTTTTTTTCTGTTTTTTATCTACGATTTTTTTCGACGGTCTCTCTACTTCATCGGTTAAGCTTGTGTTCTCCATTGTGCATTGTGCGCATGCGGTTGTATTTGTGTTTCCAATGAGTGAGTGAGTCTCATCGAAGGTCAAAGAGTCTTTCGTACAGAATATACCGTCGTAAATGAGTCTAATTGCTAGGTGAGCTCGACGTGTCTACCTCTTGGCTGATTTGAAAAATATGCACTTGAATTATGCGCACCACGAATATATAGAAGGCTGGCGATTGTCTGGGAATGCTAAATATTTTCTGTAAACGTCCGTATACGGTGTGGCAAAAAGTTTTGCACATCTTTTTAGTGCCTCTTCTGGAGATTCCCATTAATATTGATCATTTGTATTTATCAATAATTATCAATCAAGATCTATTATATTTATTTATATTCAAATACAGTGTTCATATTCGAGGTGAGTTATAGAACAGAATTATTTGTCAAAAGGTTTTTTTTTTTGAAGACTTGTTTCACAAGAGCCAGGTATGCAAATACTTTTCAGGCGCCTTGGTTTTTTTCTTGAATTTAAATATGTAAATGGAAAATTATCGAGGATGTGTCTCCAATATCAAATGGAACCTTAGGAGGTCAACAATTTTATACGTTTTCGTAACATAAATTGGCTCAGTAATTGCTGAAAATGACAGAATTTTATTTTATTTATACACACTACACACACATACATACGCGTGCGCGCATGCATCTGTAAATGGCATACTGCTGAGATTATTTTTATATCTTTCCAAGTTGTTAATATTATTGAAATCGCTTGCGAAGACATTATTGAAAAATGACTTTTTGTGTGTATTGTATTCCTATCTTGTGTGTGTGTGTGTGTGTGTGTGTGTGTGTGTGTGTGTGTGTGTGTGTGTATTCCTTCCTCGTTTACAAGGATTGTAAATTGTGCGTAAAAAATTTAAAGCTCATTAACCGAGTTTCAATGTATCCCATGCCTTAATGAAGGCTCGAGACTACTCTTATTTACAGTTCGTTTTTCATTTGATTACATCAAATGGAAATATAAAAATTGTTAGAGTTTCTCCGAGAACACATATACACGAGGAAAGAAAACAATCACAAGGTCCACAAATGATTATCATCTTTTGTTGATAATCACTGGTACTTATATTTTCATATTCATTCGTTTATCCATATATAATTTTTTTACGTAGGAATTTAATATTATACGTAGATAATTTTCGAAGCTCGCCGACTGACAGGCTTGACAGTTTGCCCTCGTTCATAATTCATCTGTTATATTGTCGATTAAATTAATCGAGAATATAGAAGTCATTGGACTTTCCCTTTGTCACGGTTTACGATCAACCATCGATTTTTATTGTCTCGCTGAGATGTTCTTTCGCCAGTGGATTTACGTTGTGGCTCATGCCACTGTTGGCCGCGTTAGGAGGAAACGATGATTGCAGGCAACTCGGTGCGTAATCTTCGCAACGCGAGAGGACACTACTCACAAAAAGTCGACACTCGCCTCGAGCTACTTGACACACGAATAAACTAAACGCAACATTTCTCAACTCCGAAGTGGTCCGAGACATTTACGATGTATGTCCATTGCTACCTTCAAAAAGGATAGAAGTAGGAAAACATTTGCACAGCGGATTTTGTAAAAATGTCTTTTCAAATGAGTTTCGAAGAAAAGTGACGCAGAGTTTGTAAAAACTTGCCACTTTTCGTCAGTAAAGAATAATTAAGTCAAGGTGTAATTATTATTGTTATCGTTACCAACTATAATAATAATTATAAATACGATTAACAGAAGCAATGAATCGCGATTAAAAAGTGACACAAATGATAAATAATGAGATGATGTTTATAAATATATTTTTTCCTCTGGGTTTAGTCAGTTTCGCGTTCGTTATTATTTGAATAATTAAAAGATCGTAAGAGCATGCAATTTTCATGGCATTTCAAACAATATTTGAATAATCGAATTAATCTTATTATTTTTCGCGCTGTACACAGTAATAATGATGATGATAATTTAAGAAAAATTATCATTGAAATATCAAATTATCGCAAATTCTTATGGTAATAATAATGATCAAGAAACTCCTGACTCAAATTCCATGCTCATTTCGTGGACGTGTGAGTGTTAGATAATAATTCGGCAGAAAGATAAACGTGGCCACAAATACGCCACTTTATCATTTTCGTCGGGAAACAATTAACAAAATTTTCTCAGTATTTTATCTTTTTTCCTACCCAGGGCAAACGGATCCAGATGAATTTGTCCTTTGAGTACGTCAAATAACAAATCCATGCGCCCTTATGCATCATAAATAAGGTCGTAAATAAAATTACGTAATCAGACGAATTTGTTTTTTCACCTCCTTTTTACACTTTTGACGAGGTAATATTTTTTTATTGAAAAGAAGAACGAAGCAGCCAAAGATATTTGACATTGACTAATTAATTTTACGGTCGAAGAGGAAGATACATGTCCTTTTTGAAGCGTAGTTTGTGAAAACGCACGTTCATTTCGTTTGTTCAGTCAACGAGCATATTCAGTCGCCGCATACTTATATGACGAGCTATGTGACTGAGCATTAAAAACGAATCACATTCTACAAACTTTTATCTCGAGTAGCTTACGTCGATAGAATGCGGTTGCGAAATATTGCCACGCACAGGCAGTCAAAAGTGTCTATAGCTATAGTTTGTTTGCATTCTCGAACGAGTCGAGAACGTTTAACCATTGCCAAAGTCCGTCGAATCTAACAAGACTGCTTCTCCCAAGGGAATCATGTCATTAAAGTTTGCGTCGTTCGAATGCAACCAAGTTATTATTTCTTTCGTGCTGCCCAATTTTTTCGTTGTTATTATCGACTATAAATATCACCGAAATATGTGTTGAGTTCCTTATTAGCGATTCACAACCTGGAACTGCAAAAGAGTAGTTCAGGTAGTAATACAAATGAAGGAATGAAAAAAATTAAGAAGGATTTTCTGTGCATTGCAACGCTGCAACGAAAATCCTTCCCTATTTCGACCCAAATGGTAATTTCGCAGTTTTAAGCTATGATGGATCCCTAATAAGGATTTTCAAAAATATTTCAGTGGTATTTGTAGCCTAAATGTGCGAACAACAAAATTGGACAATATAAATTGAAAAAAAAAATCATTATTATTTCGTCACATTCTATCGAGCGATACCATACAACGCATATATTGTGCGATATAATTCACATTTTTTTCTTCTCTTAGTTGTATTATTATGATAAATATTTTTTTGCCAAGTTCGCTTGCAGACCTCCAAATTGGCATAATAAAAAATGGTTGAGGTTTTTTCGAAGCTGAAATGTGTAAAAGTAAATTTGGAGAAAGTTAAAGAAAAAAATTCCATTTCACTTCAATCTTGTCGCACTCTTGTTTCAAAATACTTCCCGCGATGACGAGAAATCTGGACTTGTCCCTGTTTGTCAAAAATTCTTTGCTATCAAGACAATTTTGGGCTCTTATTTATATAGCACGAAAACAAAAATCGAGAGCATTGATACACACTGCGGGCCACTTTTGGTCGGAATATTTAATCGGTGCGTGCGTTACGAAGCTCACAGACCGGAGCGATAGACCCCTCGGATAAAAAAAATAATATTAGTACCTAAGTACACACTTCCTTCCGGGCTCATTCGTACTCAACTGCCTCGGTGTCGTTTCATCGTACGCAATATCGTCGACTCATTCTTCGCTGCGTTTCAGTTTACCGTATTCCCAACGTAAAACGTCATTTGCACCAACATACAAATATACAGCGTGCGTGTGTGCGCGCGCGCGCCTGTGTGTGTGTGTGTGTGTGTGTCTGTACAGATATTGCTTTGAAAAATGATCCACATGTCGACAGTCCAGTTTTATCCTCGTTGTCGTTTGCCGATGAAATTTTATCCCCGCATCTTTTCGCATAGGTATTACGCATCGCTCGTTCGTGCGATATAATCGTTTTTTTTTAATTTACGCATGGATCGGTGAGTCCAGTAAGGATTATAAAAGTCCAGTATCGATTATTAATTATCTTCCTGCAAGCCTACCTGTTGGGTCATTAACGTCGTTTTGTACAGATTATGATGTTGAACTCTCTATACGTTCCTTGTTTCACCACGTGGCACGTATAATTGCCTCTGACTTGCCACGAGAACGCCTCTCCTGAGCTTTAAGACGTTTTTGTCCCGTAAATCTATTTGACAAATTAAGGCTACAACATTAACTCAAATGTTTTTTGTCATCCTTTTCATTACGATATTGAAGTGAGAATCGTTGAAATGCAATACAAGTTGTATGACTTTTCATGCGTCCATTATTTTTTCAACAGACTTGGACTGCGTATGTCACTTGACATTTTTTACCGACCATTATCCGAGATGTACTACTACTTCAATGCGTGAAAAGAATTTCAAATAATTCTAAAAAGAGGGAAGAATAACAAAAAATAATCGTCGTTCTGTTCTAACGATACGAACCACAACACTATTTCTTATTACGAGGTTGTGGTTTGCGTGTTTGAAATGCAAGGAAAATTGAATTTTTTGCATTGCCCAAATTTTTCTCGGCTTCGAAAATCATTGAAACATTTTTCAAGATCCTTATATTGAGAGATGTACAATCTAAATATGCAAAACATGATTTTGGGTAATAATAAAAATGCGGACGTAAAAATATGAGCGAATCAGCGATTGATAATTCAGCCGCATTTTTCATCAGTGATCGACAACGTAAATGTAAGAATAAGAATCATCAGCGATCGATAGCGTAAATGTAAATAGAGAAATAAAAAAATTGCCGAAAATGTTGGTTTCTTTTGAATGACGTAAACTATTTTTTTTTTTTTAAATCAATATAGTTTCATCAATGGTTTAGCTGTATGATTATTCCGGATACGTCATTTCTCGTTTAGTTCAAGGTCGGACGTTTTTTTTTCCAGGCATACACTTGAGAGGCAGTACAGCCCGAAACGAATTAAAAGTACTTGAGAAGTCTCTTTTATAGTAGTTCGAGGTCTTCGGCGATCTATCGAGAGATATCGTTATCGCAGCAGCTGCAAACACAAACGCGCGAGTTACGTACACCATGGAAATAGTTGACAAGTCGATTTTTATACTATTCCCAGCCAGTACGTATTATACATCAATAAGCAGCGGAAATTTTGAACTTGCCGCAATGCTCGTAGTCAAGCTTTATGCGCAGTGTTCGAACAAAAAAATGCGACGGATTTTGAGTTTGCGTCGTTTAACGCGAAAACAAAATTCGACGATTGACACCGAATCGTCAAGAGTGTAACTTTTATTTTTTTGTTCAGTTATTCAGTGTCGTTGAGTTGCAAATACTTTATTTGCACATTTGGGCTATACATTTGAACTGTACAATACAAATTAAAAATTCAATAAGAGGAATTTGAAAATGAACATTTTCATTGCAGCCGATCGTTGCAAGCGTCATTAGGTACTGTCGCTGATCAATTTGAAAAGTACAATGAGACCTGTACAATGAGTCTCGAAGCTACGTGAACACGAAAACATCTCGTGACGCATGATTTCGCAAAAAAATCTCGTGAAGAGAAACGAAGAGTCAAAATGACTGTGTAGCAATGGAATTCGTTTCATCATTTACTTATCCGTTCGTGTTGACAATCGTGCTTTTCGCAAAGGATATGTGTAAATTATCGGCTTACAGAGAGTGTGTGTGTGTGTGTGGGTGGGTGATTAAAACACGTAAAGTTGAAACCTTGATTGTTGTGTAGAGACGGTGCGGGGCGCGCGGGATCGAGGTCAGTCCGGTAGGAGCTCGAAATATATTTCCAATGACATCGACAGCTTCATTCAAGTTGTACTTGGATTTTGAAGGAGCGCGCGACGTGTTGGCATTTCGACACTAGGCTTTTTGATTATTTATCCCCTGTTGAGTTTAATTTTGCAAATTGGCAAGATAACGCAAAGATATTCCTCTGCTTAGGCCCGCGGATATTGAAATACTTGCCGCGATATTCAAATCACATTTTATTTTTCATAATTACGAGAATTCCGCTTGCTGCGGAACTTACCGCTGCAGTGGTTTGCGTGTTGCGCGTATTTTTGACCGTCGATATGGCCAATCGAACAAGTACATCTACGATCATAATGAGGAAAAGTGAAAAAACGAAAAAAGTCGCAAAAAGAGCATTCTTTATGCAGGTATCGTGTTTTCCCCAACCCGATCCTCTCGATGATTGCAGCATAGCCGCATCGAACGATTAAGGGGTTACTCCCACTTGCGATTTTGAAAAAATCGATTGTTTTTATTGCATTTTTTTTTAAGTATAAGTATCTGAGAATATGTCCTGAAAATTTCAAGTCGATCCGAACAAAATTGACTGAGATATGAGCGTTGAAAGAGAAGAATCCGTGAATTGAAGAACTGAAATTGAAACTTTAAACGCGTTTTGCTCAAAATGGCATTTCTGAAGTCGGTGACCAAGATTACTCGAACACTAATGAACCGATCTTCTTGAAATTTTGCAGGCTTATTCAATACATAAAAATGTAGTCTTTAATCGTTCGATTTTTTTTTTCGAAAAAAAGTGGCCGTTTTATAGCCAAAAAATCGGCCGTTTTTTTTCGTTAAAATCGAACCATTGACTTTGACTGTCCGCCATTTTGTGAAAAATGAATATTTTTTAAAATCCTTCGATTAAAGACTAGTTTATACTTATATTTGACTAAATCCATCCGCATTTTTTTTTTCAGATGATCCACTTCGCCGCAATGTTGGTCACCGCAAACCGTGTATATAAAAACATTATTTCATTGACGGCCATTTGCCACTAAACAATGTAATATTTTTCAATAAAAAAATTACTGAAAGTTCTTCAAAATGTGTTCTTTAAGATGGTATATTGATCGATTAAAAAAGTTTTGTAGTTTTCTTTTAAAAAAATCATGAAAAAGGCTTTTTTTTGCGCTACAAGTGGGGGTAACGCCTTAAGAACTTATTGGGCAGCGGGTCTAGTGCGGCCGCGATGTGCCTCGAAACGTCGAGGCTTTTCGTTATTGTGCATCGCGTATGTATGCGCGTACATATTCTTTGCGCCCACACTGTAGATATAATCTCCTCTCGCGGTGACGTTCTAGGCACGTTTTTCGTCTCCCTCTCTATTTCCTCCTCGTTACTCCGACGTGCGCGCGTTTTTTTTGTCTCTCTCTCTCTCCCTGTACTGCGCGTCTTCCACCGCGCTGCTCTTCTTTTTGTTTTTTCCCCTCGGCCGAGCCTCCCACGCAGCAGTAATTACCGATGCAGCCGCGTGCAAACGAGCCCGCGGTGTATGGATGGATTTAACGACTGTGACGTTTCCGATAAATCGACGCATTCCTTTGCCGAACGAATTGTCGATCGATATACGTTATATTGGTAGTGCAACGATGTTTGCTATTGTGAAAGAAAAATTCACGCGCGATTGTTTTTTTTTCTTCAGGCGTTTCGAGCTATCTTTGCGCGTAGTATTATTTTTGGAAATTTTTGAATGATAAGAAGATGTCGCCGTTTTCGAAGGAATTTTGGTTGGCTCGCGTGTCGGTGACGCGCACGGCGGATCGCAGGCGTAGAGGTCCGAATCTTTTTGAGGAAGTACTCGACATTTTTTCTCCGTTGGCCGAGCCACGGAATTCGTTTTAATTTCATCAAGTTTACGCAACATTTCATCATTGCAGGCCTCAATAAATACTCATAATCAATGAGATTGAGATCCGCATCGTTGGACTTTAATGAAATTTAATTCTTTCGACTTGTTGAAATGTCTTTTTGCTGCACACTTCAACTACGAAAATCCAATCAAATATTTTCCATCGTTCTAATTTGGAGGTCTTTCGTTTGTTTTTGCTAGCACAACCGGATTGTTGTTCTTCCTGGACGCGAATAAGCGTCGATGTTGAAGCTGGCAACGAAAATTACTTCTTTATTGTTGTTCTATTTTTTGTTTTTGCCATTTTAAACTGTTTAATGCCCTCGAATATTTTACATATTCTTATGAGACATTCGGGACGTTAATTTGCAAAGAGCCTCTCGATGATCACAAATATAAAGAACATCGGTTTGCAACGATCAAAACGTCAACGTCGTAACAAGTGTGAACGAGAAGCTACACATGTGTTCTCAACAAGCGAGAGGATTTTGTTGCAGGTCCCTGACCGCACAATATGTCTATACAAGACATTGTTTATGTTTATTCAGTATAACATTGAGGAAAACGAATGAATTTCGATTTAACGGAGTGTTGCGCTGTTTCTGTTGCAGGTGATCACCAACGGAGTGAAGAGGAAAGAGGACAGCTGCGAGGATTTGACGAACGGTGAGTCATGTAGCCCGGAGCTTTTGAATTTGTTCTCTGCGATCATTGATCCTGCGCGCGATCTACGTACATCGTACAGATCATATTTCTCGTCATAGTGTTTTTTTGTTGGCCGGCCTTGTAAATTAACGACAATAAGTGCGTGTACGCGAGTGCTTGATATATTATTACTTTCCCGCCTGGGCGAATATTGCGTCAGTGAGTTCTCGTAATTATCTTTGACAGACCGCAGGAAGATATAAACGAGCCCACTTCCCCCGGTCTTCTCGCTCATCGCAAATTAGACTAAGTTCAGCTTATCCAACTTCGTGCATTGTTATTGCTTTAGTCCCGTATCATTGGCATTTGAACAATGTCTTTCCGAGGACAAAAGTAACAGGCTGTACGGGGGGCAGTTCACGATGGGCCGTTTCAGATTAACCTTCGAGTCTGGTGTGACCCTCGCTATGCTCTTTCTCACGCTACTTGGACGAAAGGTTGAGGGGTGCGCGACTGTGTCGATTGAAAAATCGTTCGCTTGCGCATTAAAACAAAATAAAAACAAAAAAAATCGAAGCGTAGTATGTGTGGACATTCGTATGTGTATATATGCACGGATATGTTTGCGGAATTCCACGCCATTTCACCTAACCCGTGAGTCTGATTTTTTTTTGCGAAACTGTAACCCATTAAAGGAATATCGACACCATTTTTTAGATTTTTATCTCTTCTCTATTAGGAGTTAGAATTTTTCGAAAAATGTCGATTTCGGAAGTTTTGGGAACGTTTAGAAGCTGATAACTCCTGAACTAATTGAGATAGCGACAAATGTCGATGTATAATTTTTTTTTCATTTTGAAGCATACTTTCGTTAAAAAAATATGAACAAATTATCAATTATCAGTGTGAACCTTCTTTCGCTTCTGAAGTGAAAACTATTTTTTTAAAGACGCTCGCCTTTTTTTCAAGAAATTTTCTAAAATAGAGTGACCCATTCTATGATTTTTAATGATTTTAATAAGTCTAGTCTCATCGTGGGCCCATTTTTCCTTCTATTTTTTTTTGAATCGATCATATTTTCTTTGATAAGATTTTTATCATTTTAATTTCCAACAATGCTATTAATGATTTTGCGATTTCGAATTCGGCGTCGACAGGCCTGAAACCGTTTACTTTGAATTTGTGTTGAATTTAACGAAAGAAGAAAAGATTTTGAATAAAAAATCATTTTTTCCCGTTAAATTCAGCACAAATAAAAAAGCACTCTTTCAGGTCTGTCGAAGCCGAATTCGTGCCGCAATCGACATTTTTTGGAAAATTATAAGACCTAAAAGAGAAGAGAGATAAAAATCTAAAAATTGATGTGGACAATTCTTTCATGCGGTAGAATTTTTTTTTTAAATCCAAAAAACAAATAATGGTCGGGGTCACGGGCTAGGTGAAATGGCGTGAAATGCCTTCTATGCTACGTACTCTTTAGCTCGACGTATTTTGTGAGATTGAAGATTTTGTAGGCCAAATGTGGTGAAAGAAAAGTTGGGCATTAGGAAAAAAAAAAAAATTTTCGTTGCATTCAAACGGTGCTAACTTCAATGACGTGAAAAAATGCTAATCTAATCCGAACTCGAAAATGAGAATGCTAGTGCAGCAGAAAAATGTCATTTAATGTCAGTACCTAATCGCATAATCGAATTGGGACACACGATATATTGTGGTTGGTATACACGATTATAAAAAACGGGCGAAAGTAATGTGTATTATAGTTGAACTCGTGAATCAAAGTACGTACCGAAGCATGAAATAGTCGTAGGTGTGTAGGTGTTGAGTTATTGTGTGCCTGTGTAGCTGGGTGTGTGTGTGTGGGATGCGTGAGCGCGCGTGTATACGTATTGTATATTTAGAACGCGTGTAAATACATATGTACCTCGGAGGTAAGGTGCAACCGCGAGTTCTTGCGAATGCAGTTTCCTCGGCGACCAGTCTTTGAATTATAAATTCACAATTTCCTCATAACTATTGCATTGTTACATACTCGCATTACATGTCCGCTGAACGTTGTGTAAACATCTGCAAATCTCGCGACAGTCGTGATGCAACGATAAAAATGAGGCCGCGTTTACACAGTTGCAAGCACTACTGCGGATACTACCTCCTTGGAAGAAAAAAATAATTCTTCGCGAAATTCTATAATCTTTTGCAAGAATATTTCAACAACTTTGCGTTGCGAACTTATAAATAATAAATACGTTTTAAAGGATGTATGAAATATATGAAAATAATATGAAAATAAACGAAGTATATAAATATTTAAAAAATATAAATATAAAATAATTTTTTTTCTTTAAAACAATTTTCGACAATACAATTAAAAAAAAATGTTAACCTATAAATCTGGTAAATGTATGTAGATCCATACTTTATGAAAAATACGTTTTCAACATACTCCGCAATAGTACGCGCAGAAAAAATCACTTGGATGAAAGAAATGTTTCATCGCCAGGTGATGTTGAATTGAATTGTATTGAGCGCAATATTGAGATACATCGATTCTTGCAATAAATAATTTCTTGTCATTCATCAATAACAAATTTAGTCAGCCCAGTCCATTTTTTCCAGTGAACTTGCTATTCTTCGTTTGTAAAGAATGGTGTTAAAGTTGGCATCGGTAAAATACAACGAGAATTCTTCTTGAGCTTAAGGTGACAACATTATTTTTTTACTCTCCGGTCAAAATTACATTTAACAAAAACGGCGTATTTCTTGTGACGTAAAACAACGATGTGGAGCTATCGCAAGTCTCGTTATTTACCGTGCTATTATGTGACTTCCTTTTCCTCATAGATGGTACGTATCGTGTGAATAATTCGCGTTCAATGGGTACAAGTATCCCTCTCTTATAAGATTAATGAGGATATAAACACACACTCTGATGTAGACATATATATTCAACATGCACGTAGGGAGGGGAAATAGGGAGAGAAAGACAAAATCGTTTTCTATATGACTATGTTTTTTCTATCTCGATCGCCGTACGTATGGAGATCAAATGAGTGTGTGAGTATGTACCGATAGACCCACGCATGGGAGGCGGGGGCATAGAAAGAATATATATATATATATATACACATATAAACACTCTCCGCATTTACTTTTAATGAATTTTAGTACCGCGCTTATTCTCTCTGGGAGTCACACTTTTTACGAAGATATATTAATGGTTGCCCCCCAAATAGCGATCTCGCAAGAGCGAAAAAAATGCACATGCACAAGTACGAATACGGTGATAAAACGACAAAGAAAGTGTACTACGCGACGAGGAAGACGTATTGTATTTCCGAGATCCGAGTGTGGCTACTGAGTGCGCCGCGTGGCAAATTCATAAATGTTACGACGTGTTTTCATTCCTTGGTATAAGAATTTCACTCTTTGATCGTAATGCCGAATCATTGGTGGTGATGAAGGAAACTTTTACGGCTCACGGTGTTGCGTTTGTTTTTCCTTTTTTTGCGGCCTCTTTTTGCATCTTTGGCGCGATGTTCATTCGTGGTGATTTTTTCCATTGCGTAAAAATGATTTTTACTGTTTTTTCCCGATTTGCGTTGAAGTGAATTTATAAATACACAGGTTGGGCCGAAAAGTAACGTCCAGAAGGATAATCTATCTGCCCCGCATCAATCCGAATGAAAGTTAAGCGATTTTTTCTTTTTTTTTAAGTTTTCGAAAAAACAGCAATGACATTTTTTTGCCATCTCTTGTAGCATAAGTTTTTATTTATGCTTGTCTTTTTTGGACATTCTTTCCCCTTGGATTAAAAAAAAAGTAATTGTCTTTGATTAGGACTAATTTAGGTTTTTTTTAAAATCAATTGAACTTCAGTGACTCATTCTCTCAATCCACTTTTTTAAACTTTTGATCACAATCTAAGGCGCTTACGTTGGTGTTCAGGCGGACATTTAAAAAAAAATCAAGTGACTGATCCTGGCAATTCACGTTTTTAAACCTTTGACCACAATCTAAGGCGCTTACGTTGGTGTTCAGTCGGACATTTATTCATTGCGCAACGGTGCATTCATAAGAATAACAGGACTAAAACAATCGCGTAAGACAGTACATATACAAAAGCGAAAAATAAAACGAATGCTTTTTTTCTTGAAAGCTAAAAAGGATCGCGGAAGATACATGGGTGTGATTCAGATAGGTATTGTCACAACGCATCTTCCTTTTGGACTTCACTTTTCGGGCCATCCTGTATATACAATGTACACTCAGCAAAAAATTGAAGGAGGTGAAAAATCTCAAAAACGTGTCAGTGATTTTTGAAAGGCCGTAACTTGATGAAAAATGGTCGAATCGGGGGAAAAAAAGCATTTTGAAGCTTGAAATCTCTAGTTTAAGAATCACGCAGCGGTTATTTTTTTTCAGCATCACTCTCGGCGCTGTCATAAATAGCGTGAGTAAAAAATGTTCGATTTTTTTTTTCAAAATCGTCCATAGGTTAAAAAAAGGTTTCCGGGCTAAATCGATGCTGGAGTTTTCGGGCCTGATTATTTAGCTTCAATTTGTTGTTTCTTTTGCTCTCTGTACGACCACTTGTCGCTGAGTTATCGCCGATTGAATGACAAGTCAGCCTTTTTCTTTGATCATCGATATCTCATAAACTAATGATCGTACAGCTCTATAAGTTCCTTTTGGTATTTTCAAGAAATTTTTTTTTCAAGCTCAAAGTTGATTTGAAAAAATGACTTTTTCTGTCGTTTTGGAAAATTCACAACAACTTTGCAAATATTTCGAACATGACCGATGTTTCCAGGTTTTTAGCTCTATACATGCCCAAAGACCCTGCAAATTTTTCAATCGATCGGTTAAACCGTTTTTTTTAACCGAATTGTGAAAGTTTTATCAAAAATTGTAGGAGCACTTTTATTGCTCCTTAAACGTCAATTGATGATTACGATGGGAAAAAAATCGTTATTTTTCTCACAATTTTGCATCAAATAGTCAAGTGTCGAGAAAAAATAAATTTGAGCGACTTTTTCGACCGAAAAATGCGTTGGTTTGAAAAAAAATGTTTTATTATATAACAAAATTTGATAGTTTTGAAAAAAAGGTTTATTTTAAATGTTTGAGAGCTTTCGAAAAAGTGATCGAAAAATCGTATAGCGATGCTCGTAAAAAGGTGTATGAAGATTCGCTTGAGGGTATCAGCTTAATTTAACGCCATTAATTTTAACTGAATCAATTATGGCATGCAAGTAAAAAAATCGCACCAAGACTGAACAGATAATGATTTCATAAAATTTTGTACACATTTTAAAACGAATGTTTTCTTTTTAAGTTGCAATTTTTGTTTATGTTCGATTAATAGTTAATGAGAAATTGTAAGAAAAATAACGGAATTGTATATATATATATTTTTTATTTTTTTGAGATTTGATGAGTAGTTAATGCACATAACGATTTTTTTCATCATAATCATCATTAATTGATGTTTAAAGAGCAATCAAAGTGCTCCTTTAATTTTCGATAAAACTTTGACGATTCGGGTTTAAAAAAACGGTTTAACCGATTAATTGAAAAATTTACAGCGTCCTTGCGCATGTATTGAGCTAAAGAAACCTGGAAACATCGATCATTTTCGCAATTTGCAAAGTTATCGTGGATTTTCCAAAACGACAGAAAAAATAATTTATTTGTCCTTTTTCAAGTCAATAATATTAAGCTTAAAAAATAATTCCTCGAAAATACCAAAAGGAACTTATAGAGGATTTATTCATGTTTCCGAAACCCATCTTCTGTTCACGGTACGATCGTGAGTTCATGAGATATCGATGATCAAAGACAAAAGCTGACACTTCATCCAGTCGGCGGTATCTCAGCGACAAGTGGTCGTACAGAGAGCAAAAAACACCAAATTGAAGCTAAATAATCAGGCTCAAAGACTCCGGCATTAATTTAGCCAGGAAACATTTTTTCGAGGGTATGGACGATTTTGAAAAAAAATCGAACATTTTTTACTTGCGCTGTTTCTTATGACCGCGCCGAGCGTGATGCTGAAAACAAATTTCTCCGTGTGATCCTTAAACTAGCGATTTCAAGCTTTAAAATGCCTCCCCCCCCCTGATTCGATCATTTTTCACGAAGATGTGGCCTTTCGAAAAACACTGAAAAAAAATTGAAATTTTTCTGCGTCTTTAATTTTTTTGTTGATTGTACATTTCATATAGATGTGTATGTGTGTGTGTGGGTGCGTGTGTGTGTGTGTGTGTACAAAAATAGTCTCCATGATCGATCGATGTCACTTCGGTTATCGTTTACATCCTTATTGCACAATTTCATGGTAATATTCAGCCAATCAAATTTTAGAAATGCAGGTGGGAAAATCGATAGTAATCGCATGATGCCAATCTTGTAGCGAGACGAGAGATGAATGCTAGGTCGTGCTTGAAACGTTAAATGAAAGATCGATAAGCCATTCCCGTTCTAATGTAAAACTAAAGCGGAAGAGGGAAGGAAGTAGAGAGGAAGAGAGAGAGAGAGAGAGAGAAAGAGAGAGAGAATGGCTTGAATTAAAAAAATAAAAATATTTTGCCGAAATTAGATTGGTGGTTCTCAGGGATTTTAAGTATTTATAACAAATTAAAAAAGGCGAGGATATTTTTGTCGCAGAAGATACGATTTTTTAAATGTTTAACTTGCCTGGTAGGACTGGGTTCGGGAAGTGACTTGTTGTTGCGAATTTTTTCGAGGGTTCTCTTGGGTACTGAGAATATATACCACCGATGAAAAAAGAGGGAATATCTTTGCCACAGAAGATTCGATTTTTTTTGCAACTTTCGCCCCTCGATAAGGATAGGTGTCGGAAGAGCAAAGACTTCAAGTTCCAAAATCTAGCTGAAATATCCACACGAAAGGGTCCTTGATAAAAGAAAAGTGAAAAAATATTCGTTGCAACGTTGCAGACTCGGATCTATGGTTTTTTTTTATGATTCGTCAATATAAAATTGCAAGATGGTATACAGTGGTACATAAAGGCATAAATAAAGTTATTCCTAATATTCCGAATAAGAACATAAATAAAGTTATTCCTGAAAATGTGTCGCTTACTTCCCGATGTCCTGGTGGCACTTGTCTGACTATTTTTATTGGATTGTAAATTAAAAAGTCGAGAAAACTATATTCTCAGTCTAACGCGTGCTTTATTTTTATAGCTTTACCCTCGAATTATTTTCAACCTTCCTTCCCCGGGGTATTTTAAATGACAAAGGACAAAAAATGTCGACCGAATTAAAAAAAAAAATTAACTCGTATTGTATGAAGAAAATTATGTTGGCTAAAAAAAGATATTTCCACGCTCGGATTATCGATGTTGGTAAAATGCGTACGTGGCGAGATCATCCCAGGCACTATTTGCAAGGACATTTTTATAAAACGCGTTAACGATTGACCTTGGAGTTTTTTTTTCCATTTATACCCGACACGCAATCCTTACATCAAAAGCATTTTCAATATTCGATTTATTTTACGATGAATTTTGCCATAAGTGAATACTTGTATAACTCAACTATTTGCATTGAATAAGAGTAGTATTTGGTTAAATTATATTGATATTTGATAAAGACATGTGCCATGCGGTAAATGAATAATCAAATTAACATTCTCAAGGGGTATGGCGCTGCGGTGCGGCTGAAAAGTCTTGCGCGTACACATTGCTCGGTCGTTCGTAACGAGATACGATTGACCCCGAAGCTTGCGCGAGCTTTCGTAATTATTGAGTGACAATTTTTCGCATAGATGCACTTCCATCGCGATCCAGCGAGATCTATATCTCATGCGCGAGTATTTTACCTTGAACGTATACTCGCGTAGAGAAGTGCCTCTATCCGATTAGTATGCGAAGCCCTATGTAAAAATATATAGAACTTTGCTGTTTGATACCCGCAAGCTGGCCTGGTATGTCGCACGACCTGCATAGCTCGCTTTGTATCGATATAAACTGCAATGTGCGCGGATCGTTCCGTTAGAGCTCGAATCTCCTCCTTGGAAGGTAAAAAGTGAAATTTGAACAAAATATCGAGACAGAAGTGAACATTTTGGTAAAACAATTTCGTAATGATTTTTTTCGCTCTTGCAAATTTGTTTCCGAATAATCGAACTTTGAAACTTTAGTGCAGTGCAATGGAAGAAGTGTGCAAAGGAGTTTCTAAATTATGGTAAAAGTGAAGAAGAAGAAATTTGGATCGAGACAGAAGTTTCGTTGCGTTTCGACGATGGATACTTTGACACTACGAAGAGCACAAATAAAATATTCATTGTGCGGAAACAATATATCACGGTGTAGGAGTTTGCATCGTTGGAACGTAACGAAACTTCATATTGATATTTTTCATTCCTCATTTTTATCGTTCTACCGAATATTTTTTCCCATGTTTTAATTGCAGATGCACAAAAAAGTATCTTAACAATCATTTTGGTAGCTTAAAACAGGTAAAAGAAATAGTTATGAGCAAGTAAAAAAAATCATTGTACTCCAACGTGGCAAACTTCAATCTCATTATATTGAAATAGTGTTGAAGTTTGTATCGTTGCAATGCAACGCGGATTTTTTTTTTCTATTACTACTTAAACTCGACTTTTGCAGTTTTGCACCATGGATCCCTAATAAGGAACTCTAAAGACATTTCAGTCACATTTTCAGTCTAAAAGAGCAACAAAATTGAGCAAAACGAATATCAATATGTATAATAATAATAATAATAATAATAATAATAATTCTCGTGACATAACTTTATAGTCCAAACCTTTCTTTTTAATGAATTGGGGAATTCCGTTTCCTTCCTATGAAGTTGTACCTATGGGGAATATGCGAAAAACGGCTCATCTACATAAATGTTATACGATTGTAGCGACGACGCGAAGACGATGTTTCGGCATCCTTCGCTCGCCAACTGCAGCTACATTGTTCAAATCGACACATTCATATCGATTTCTACATATTGACAGGTAGGGAAATGGCCCCGGTGATGGGTGTACCACCGCCGCCACCACCGGCTCCCCACATGGGTCCAGATGGCCTAATATTGCCGAGAAAGCCTTACAACCCGTGCCTCATCTCAAACAACCACAAGGATCTTCGCAAAGAGCTTTTGTTCAATCAGAAAATGTAAGTATCCTCATCACCGTTGAGATGCGGCTGAAATTACGGATACTGATTGTTCTCAATGCAAAATTCTCAGGCAAAATAATTAAAGAATATTGAAAAACTCCGTCAATTTTAGGATCATTTTCAAATAGCTGTAACTCCTCGAAAAATGGTCGTACAGCAAAATAAAAAATAGCAAATTGAACGTGTGAATCTCTAGTTTTGAGATCTTGAGCTTAAACATTTTTCGCATCAGCCAATTTTTAGTAGCCACCAAAAAACCAAAGTAACAAAAATTTGCCAAATTTTTGCTCAACTTTCACAGTCTGCACGGACTTTAATAAATTTTTTGGAATGATCGTATTAAAAGGATCATCTAGCTGGATTCTTCCCCTTTAATTTGAGCGGTGGGAGAGCTCTGTACGATTTTTTCTCGCTGAGTTATCGATGTTCAAAGCAAAAATGACACTTTTGACTCTGATGACTGATTACTCGGAGACTAATGGTCGCACAGAAAAAAACCAGAGGGTTTTGGAAACTTTGAAGTGTTCTCCATAAGATGCTTTTAGCATTTTTTTATCAAAATTTTTTTATGCGGGAAAATGGATTTAAAAAAACGTGAAAAATGGCATATTTACGAATATTCTTTTAACTAAGGATTATTTTGCCAATATCGAATCGATAAAAAAAATTTTCGGTTTTTTTATGACGTGAAAGTATCCTAAAAAGCCCTCAAAAGTTTAAAACCCTGCGATTTTTTTTTCATTGCGTTCCAAATGATCGAAATTGTGGTTTTTGCCAAAAATCGATGAAAGGCTAAATCTACCACCTTTTATGCGTCTTTTGAGAATGACAATTTTTTTTGGCACTGATCCGAATTTCCGGTGCTAAAAAATGTTGATCGTTGAACAACGGGAACAAATTTTTGTTCAATAAAAAAAAAAGATTAATTTTTAAAAAAAATTTCGACAAAAAAAAATGAATTTAAAAAAATCGAAAAAAATTGTTAGATTTTTTTTTTATAGCGCTGAACGTTTTTCAGGAGAGGGGACGAATCCAGCTAGGCGATCCTTTTAATCCGATCATTCCAAAAAATTTATTAAAGTCCGTGCAGACTGTGAAAGATGAGGAAAAATTTTTTTTACTTTGGTTTTTTGATGGCTACTAAAAATTGGCTGATGCGAAAAATGTTTGAGCTCAAGATCTCAAAACTAAAGATTCACGCGTTCAATTTGCTTTTTTTATTTTCCTGTACGACCATTTTTCGAGGAGTTACAGCCATTTGAAAATGACCCTAAAATTAGCGGACTTTTTCAATATCCCTTAATTCTTTTGCCTAGTGTATGTATATATATATATATATATATATTGAGAACGATCATATATATATAACAAACATAAATATTCACGCGTACAACCCTTGCTTCTCTGATATTATACGATAGGATAGAATTATAACGGTCAAGTTTGCATCGTTTCAATATAACGATTTTTGTTGTTCATGATTGATTTCTTTATTTTTATGCATATCGAAAGCTTCATTTTGTTTCAACTTGAGGTCGTTAATCTATAATAAGAATATGTAAATATGCATGAGTTATTTTCACAGCTAAATAAAATTCGAACCATTAACATGAATAGATTTTCGTTGCATTCCGACAATGCAAACTACAACGTAAATAAAGAATTTGCTGTTGATCACTATAGCTATTTGCGTTTATCATACTCCGAAACGCACTGGCAAAACTCACTGGCCATGTGCTGCCTGGCTACTGGTGAATCGACTATTCGATGGACGCGAAGCCGTGATGAGAAATTCGCGGGACTGTTGTTCAACGATCATACGCTTTATTCCACAGTGGCCGAAGCGTGCTGAATCAGAAGAGCGAACTCCAGAGAGCTTTGGAAAAGCAACGAGAAATTACGCTGCGACGGGAGGCTGAGAAGAATCGCGAAGAAACGTACAAAGATGATCCAAGGACGGCCTTGCAGAGGGCACTCGAGCAGAGAGCCAGACACATTCAGCTCACGGTGAGCAAATATTCCGCAGAGTAATGAAAAACAACAACAACAAAAAAGGAGAATCATTAATCCACCCGTATCGAACAAGTCTGTGGATTGAAATTGTCAAGTGAAAACAAATACTCATCCATTATTTCTTATTTGTAAACAGGAGCAGCCTCAAATCACCGAGCCGGCAAATCCTCTGGTTAACGCAAGAGCGAAGTTACGCTCTCGTACGGAATCCCAGTAATTAAGTATCCACGCGCGTACACACCCACCCACACACACACACATGCAAAAAGACCCTTGTTCTGGACAGTTGTTACATACCCGTAAAAAATGATAGTAGGAGAACAAAACGAAAATTACAGGTAGGCAAAAACATTGCCATTTTTCTACGTACGTACACATCCACAGAGTTTACCGATTGTGTACATAAATACACCTACTCCCACACCCACACACACATACGTGTGTCGAAATATTAGGATGTCCGCGCAGTCCATAATTCTTAAGGGGCCTTTGGATTCAACAGACGTTTTTAAACGGACCGATAACGCGCATCAGCACGAGTCTCGTATAGAGTTTATATTTACAAATCTCGTTATGAATGTGGTTATTTTCAGTATCTCGGCGTAAAGTCGATTACGTTTCTCGGATGTGTCGGCTGCTTACATAGCCTTTCTGAAAAAAAGATTTTTTGAATGGTTTAAAACTTTAACGAGGAACGAATAAAATTAATTTTTGGCAGGTCTGCGAATAATAAGTACGAAGAGCGGGTATGGGCGCTTTATGAAAAAAAAATATTTATACTTTCCTGTGTTTTCAAATGATGTTGAAGCTTGCATAGTTGGATAGCGATAAAAACTGTTATTCTTTCGAAATTTAGCAGCGCCTTTTCGTATGATTCGGGCTACGAGAATCACTCGAGTTTTTTTTCTTCAACAACCTCATCGAGAGATCGGCAAAGGAATCCTTCGAAAAAAGACTTCGGATAATAATGAAGATTTCACTTGTGTCCAACGACAGAATTTTCAACATCATCCTTGAAATTCCCCCGAAGACAATGAGGATTTGGGGCTGAAAGCAGTAGCAATTTTTACGAAAAGTACCTGCGCCAACTTGGGCGATGAGTTTTATGGAAACAAGTTTTTGTTGTTGTTAAGTACCTTTCCAATGCGCCCGGCCAATACATATTCAGTCGACTGCCAAATACATCGCCGTAGAATATTACGATATAACGAAAGACTTAACCATCCTTCGATCGAACGCGATCGCAAGTGTTGCCCCTTCTTTGTTTTTCGTTTCGCCAGAGTGGCTTGTAACACGGGACCACGTACAATTCGAATTTAGACGTATGGAAGTACAACAGTAAAAGCAAAAAACAGGTCACTTTGGAGTCCCTTATTCTCTTAGGCTCCTCCCGGCCACGCGCGATATGCCTCTGCGCATTGAATCATTTAATATTGCTCATAATTTACAAGGTGGAATCACTTCCCCGATTAGGCTAATCATTTGTACCATATTACCTGAAGAATTAGTATTTAACTTGATGTGTTTTACGATCGAACGATCGTTGTCTTTACTCTGTAAAGTAGTCTACGACTGCATTATCGCATTTCTTAATTATATATATACATATATATATATATATATATATTATAAAGAGAAAAAATCTTTTATGATCTTGAAGAAATAAAAAAGCGGAGAAAAGTTTTCGAGAGTTTTCCTTTCTTCTTTCACCTTCGACGGAGCAACGTGGAATTTCGTCTTATTGTGAGAAAATAAAAGTTCCAAATATATTTTATTTAACGTTGATATAAGCCTTCCGGGTCTTCCGCGCAATGGTCGGTAAAGAGAAACGCAGTAAAAACAAAGCGTTAAAAATAAAACGTTGGGGAAAGTACGTTGTGTGTATTGCAAAGGAAAACAAAACGATGGTGGTAATGGATGTGGTAATCCCGATTACCGCATGAAACGGAAACGGCGTTTGTAAAAATGCTTCGAAGGAAAACAGGAAAGCAGGAGGAATTCAACGAATTTTCGCACAATCGAGAAAGTTGGAGGGAATAATAATTTCGTTCTTAGTTTTACTCCAACGCCAGAGCGGTAATTTTCCTTCTCCGTTGCCTTGTCACGGCGTTGAAGATTGCATCAGTGGAGTGGAACGAGAATTTGTTTTCTTTTTGTAAATCATTTTGTGTTATTATGGAAAATGTTTTTTTTTCTGCAGATTTACGTTGTCGAACTCATATAACGATGTTAAGAAAAAAAAAATATTTGATTAGTTTACGAATTAGTTAAATTTGCGAAGAAAAAATCGAGCAATACAAATAATTGATTTTCACCGCAATCCAACGATGTGAGCTCCAACATCGTCGCTCTGTCGCACAGCGAGCGAGCAAGCAGCAATCACTTGGCTAAAGCGAGCGCCTCTAGCCGCAGAGTCGGGATTGAAGCACATCGTGTGGCTTTTCTTTTAATTCCTTTTTTTACAACAGGATAGTAGTCGCGTAACACTCGTTAGTAATCATCACCGCGCGAAATGACTTCCTTGCAGGTGGGACGTAGAACGAGTGTGTGCTCAAACTGTGCGGTGTAAGACCCCTTTACATCGACCAATGGTGGGTAAGCTTCGACCGCTCCCTTGTCGCATAGATCCTTCAGCGCCATTTGATATTTCGTGCAACCGATTCGATCCAGCCAACGTTTGCAGAACGCCAAAGTACCTGGAGAACAGAGAAATGTAGCGTTTATGGTGTAATTCAATCTCCCTCGTTTGCCTAGCTAGGTCAGACGGGACTCGGTTTCCGTAACGATTATCAGTTGCCTCTACCGTTTAAATAAAGCGGAGTGCCGTTATAGGGCGATTTCGAAAACCCTTAAATATATATATTTTTCAAATAAGAATGACGCGTGTCGTAAACCGGCGATGCGTAAAAATGGCGCGTGCATTCTTGAGGGGCAAAGAAAGCATTGTTTTGCCCAAGATCAGTGTTGAAAGAGTAACTCGCTGTATTGCCTGTGTCTTGTCGAGTTTTTCCTACTCACTGAAATTCTTGTTGATCGTGTTCAACAACGATTTGCTGCTTTGCAGTCTGAGCGGGACGTAACCGGCGTCGAAGCTCTTCATATAATGAGAACAATCGGAGTCGTCGTGAACTGTACCCTTGCCGGTGGAACCAAAAGTTTCGATAGCGTAAAACTCGTTCTCCTCCATTCTCGTTGCCTCGCCACCTCGGACTATCGGCACCGTTTTTCCGGCGTGAATTCGATAAGGCGATATCGAGTGACCGTTGAGATTTCTTATCGATTTGACCTGATGCGTTTTGCCGTCGATTTCGACTTCGTACGACTCCATGACCTCTTGTATCGCTGCACCGACGTCGCAAAGTTGGACATCGATACCGGCTGCCTTGATACCCGTATTCGTAGCGTCGCGAACAGCCTCGATCAACTTGTCGTACTTAGGATTGAAGGTCAACGTGAACGCGCAATCGATAATGCGCCCGTTTATGTGAGTACCAAAGTCGATTTTGGTAACGTCGTCGTAGCCGAGTACCGTAGGATCGCCCGCGTTTGGCGTATAATGCGCGGCGCAATGATTGCGCGAGCAACCGGTCGGAAAGGCCAGGCCGGCCTTGAGGCCGTCCTCACCGATCAATTTCCTTGCTGTATTCTCGAGCTCGTTGCAAATCTCGATCATCGTCATTCCCGGCTTCACCTGTATATACATCGTTAAAACGAGACACATAGTTAATTACATGAGGTTGGACTGGTACGATCGATCTATGGAGCGCGCCTTGTAAATATCACGAACCAACGGAAAGTGTTCGCAACTCCGTCGAGTTTCTCCTGTATCGGCGAATTCTCGAGATAGACGCTTTGTTTTAGACATAGCGAAAAAATCTTTTTACAAACCCAATTCATAATGTGTTTGCGCGTCTGACGATGAGCCTCCGCGGCGTGTCGCGCCTCGTTGTAAATATCATTTTGCGATCTGTCGAGAGCGCGAGCCTCTTCGCTTGTGAATCTTTCCTTGGCTGTTCTATCGTCGATGCCCGAGGCGGAAGGATGTTCCAATATCTGTCCCTCTGGGAAATTCCCATCGGGAAATAGCTCCGAGATAGGAATAGTGGGAGGATCGGTCTGTTGCTTGGCACCTTTGCCTCGTGGCTTGCGCTTCTTCTTCTTCTTTTTGGCTTCTTCATTCTCGCCGCCGTTTTCAGTGACAGCGGAAGCTACGCCTTCGGGAGCTCGGTTCTCGTCCATTTTTCCATCGTCTTCTTCCTCAGGAGGATTCGCGTCGCTAGTGCCTGCGAGCAAATATTTTTACTAATGTTGGAAGACTTCTTCGCAAGGTTTTTATTTTACACAAGTTTTATGGTATATCGAAGGAAATGTGACTTTGCCGCTTGAAATATTTTATTCGAAATTTTGCTACTCAACCGGTAAACAAGATTCATTATTGAATGTTTACCGATTCGGAGACTGCGACTATAGTACGATATTAATCTGTGTTAGCAGTGGTGAAAAAGAAATTATTTTTGTTCCTTCTAAAAAAAGGCATTGCGGAAAAATTCTGCAGAACGGTACACCGAAGTGAACTCTGAATCTCATTTATTATACCGAGGTGTGTTGCTTCGCAGATTGCCACCGGTAAAAAAACACGTCCTTATTAAAATCCGATTTACAAATATACTATTATGAAAAAAATATTGAAACGGTTATGGGAGCGGCATATTTAAGCGCTTCAGCTGTGCACCAAACAAACTTTCATATACAACACTGAACCTCGATAAAACGTCGTTCAGAGCTTTTATTTACCGCAACATTGGTGATAATCGAAAATTACTTCCGATAACGATGTGACAACAGCGGATAATTTAATCGCGATGCAAATACGACCGATAAGACGCCAACACGAATTTCGATAAGAAGATTCGTAGAAAAATAAGCGAGAAATGTGAGCCGAGCGTAACTGGGTGAACTCGCGGCCAGGAAGTTTGGTTAAATGTATCCAAAGAAAAAGCCGACACCCAGTATAAGTTGCGAATTTTGACCGGGGATCGGAGTGCGAAACACGAGGGCCGTTGGAGAAACTTCCAAAAAGTAAAAGAGACAGAAACGAGGAGATCCAACGAACTCACCGGTCTTCTTTTTCTTTTTCTTCTTCTTCTTCTTTTTCGCGGCGTCGGCGGGCACGGATTCATCCTCTTCGTCCAGCACTTCTTTGTCGTCGTCGACGAGTTTTTCGGCTGATTTGCCAACATCATCCAGTACAGCGGCCATTTTTTTCGAGAGGAGAACAAACAATCGGTCTACCGAGGAACGCACCCGCACTCCTTTCGCGTGCGCTCAGATGAACACGGCGCGATAGAACGAAAGCGTGGTAACGGTCGATTAGGCTAGTCCAGGGTCCGCTCTTACCGACACTGCGCTGATAAGGAAGAGGCGCGACATGTCAACTACCGACTCGATCGCATCAATTGTCCGAACGCATTCAATTCAGCTTTTCATGGCTATTCTTCATACCGCCCGACGGCTGCGAGTGCGAGAGACAGAGAGAGAGAGAGAGAGAGAGAGAGATATGCCTGATTTGCACATTTCCTGTGTTCTCTCCAAGACGGTTGATTTTTAGGAAGAAAAAATGTAGAGAAACACATTCTGAAAAATGAACGGTGTCTCTTCGTTTTCGCGATCCGTCTAAGGGAAGAAATTGGCCGTAGATTTCTTACCAACTGGACATGTAAGCATTTAATCGTAATTTACGTGGCTCGTTTTTTCTCTCGCTACACTCTAGCATTTGCCGAGCGAGTATGAACGATGAAAAAGAAAACCCTCCAACTCTCTTCCAACAAGGAGGCCAAGGCAATTTGCACGACGTTGAATTATATTTTCGGATGCTTTATCAATAGGTATATCCTCAAGAGCGCCGCTTCAACGTACAGGTGACAATTTCTACATATAAAATAGCGGTAATGCAGTGAAAGGTGTCCCCGTTGAAATGGACGCGGGCCTACAAGTGAGAAACAAAATTACGGCATGTTCCAGAGTTATTATTTCCGTGTTGTTCTGTACAACCCTGTCGTCTCGTGCGTGCGCGGGTGTGTGTGTGTGTGTGTGTGTGTGTGCGCGCGCGCGCGCGTGTATCTCATCTCGAGCTAAGTGGAGTACAATTATCCTACGGAAGACAGTACGAGCTCGGCGACGTCGGAATCCTGGGAACGGACCGATAATTGCATTGTAACTTGTCCATTCGTGAGGGCAAGTCTGGCACGAGCGAAAAGCTCTTTGCCACCTCTGAATATACCGTGAAGAAGTAGAGCGTGGCCGTTGGCACCGGGCTGCACTCGATCGGTGCGCTCCGCCGCTTCCAGTCCCAAAAATCCTAAGAGACTTTGTACGGCTCCTTCGAGGGTCGTCACGGAATTTCCTAGTGCGAAAGTCTCCTCCATGGCGGTAAAACCGCGGGTTTTGGTCGTTTCCCAAGCAGCTCCGAAGTCCAATCCTCTTCCACCGGATCCTCGCATCTGATCCGCCAACGTCACTTCCAGATCTTCGAGCTACAATTAAGCGAGGAGTTCGTCACTTTTTTTTCTAATTAATTTGTTCTAGACACAACGTTTAAAGTTTTGTTTGCGTTGCTTATTAGCTATTTACAACGTAAAGGTGCAAAAAAGGTTTTGGATAATAAAAAATATAGAGAAATAAGAATTTTCGTTGTATCCTGTTGCAAACTCCAAAACTTTCCCGATTCGATGTATGGACTATTTCCATTCATTGTAATTATCATGAGTGCGGAAAATTAAAAAAAAAAAAAATTAAGATGCTCGCAATATTTGAAATACGTTGTTACCATGTACTCGTCGTGGTAGCCTTGCTCGGTTTCCGGTACTCCGGTAGCCGAATCGCAGTCGCGTGCCATGAAACGGAGTGTCGTTGGAATGGTCGCCACACTGGCGTGAATATCTTCGGGATATACCAATACTGTGTACGTTGTTCCGGGCTCGTTGTAAGCCAGGCGCGGACAGGGAACTTCGCAGACCACCGTGTACCTAAGCGACGGAACAGTTGTTTGGTTATGTTTGCAAATTTTGTCCTGGAAACTAGCCTAAGGGCTTTGACGGAAGGGCCAGGATCTATCAAGAGTACAAGCTGTTGAGCGCGAGTGTGAAAACTCATCTCTCAGCCTAGGTCGTATAGTCAGTTTGATTTTCACGAACTCTCAATCTACCAATAATAAAATGAATTTGTCCATTGAAAATAAAATTCCCGGTAGTATAGTTTTGAGCACGAATAATACTCACCCTTCCGGTGCCTCGACCGCGACTCTCACGTCCTCGAGAAGCTGATCGGACAATGTGTTGAGACAATCGAATTGTAGAACGAGATACTCGGCGAATGAGTGCTTGACGCATTTGACATTGTACTCGGTCTCGGACTCTGTGAGTTCGAAGACCGGGGAGGATTTAAACAGAGTGAATTCGTTGATAACCGAGGCCAATTGGGGTATCTGCGCCAATTTCTCCGCGTAACTTTCCTCCCTGGTGAGCCTGGGTTGTTGCGGTTTCGCTGTTAAGTGGACTTCGGTCTGTATAGGTTCTTCGACAGTTTGCGCGGGTGGTACCTGCGGGGGTGCGTGTGATTTTACCGCGGGATATACCGGCTGCTTCGTACGAGAGCGGCAAACGTTTGTCTTATTTTTTTTCACTTGGACGATTACTCACCTGGGATATGTCGAAGGGTTCGTCCATGTTGGTTCTGACGTAGTTACGAAGAGCACGCTCGAGAGTCGGGACCGAGAGCAAAGGTGGATGTACCAGAGGCAGAAGCGTGGGATCATTTTGGAGTTGCAATATCGTGCAGTAGTAAGCGGCGCGATCGCGAACTTCGTCGTCGGAATCGAGTTGACAACGAGAGAGCAAGACGAGTACATTGGGCAAAAGGTCCGGACAAGCAGCGGCGAAACGGGCGAGAGCGGTGACCGCGGCTGCTCTGACACTGGCGCTCTCGAGTATAACGCGATTGTAGATAAAGCGGATGTAGCGCGAAGGCTGTTTCGAGGTGGGTCCCTCCTGGCCGAGAAGATGAAGTATGCGCACGGCGAGCGAGGTGTGCTCGCAATCCTCGATAAATTCACAGAGATGAGCTAATCCGGCTTCTTTCGCCTCGGCGTTGCCCTCCATCACCGCTATTATCGTGTCGGCGATCGCGGCCTTGTACTCGAGACCTCCCTCGTCCCTGAGCATAGCCGACAAAAAGTTCATCAGCACGGCGTGCTTCCGCGGAAACTTTTGGCAGAGCGCGCGAATAGCTTGAACCACGACGACTTTGAACTCGTCCGATATTTCCGAGACGAACGTTGCGATTTGCTTCATAAGACGATCGACCGAGCTCTCGGCACCGGTCTTCAGTAGCGTCGTTATCGCGAGGGTCGCTATCGATCTGTTGGGATCCGTAATGAGATTCTCAAGATCGAGATTGCAAGCGGTTACCGCGGCCGGATGTGACATCGCGACTTTGTTCAGCGTACGTACCGCGGCGAATCTAACCGCGGGTTTTGGCGAGCCGCAGTAGAGCTGTAGGATGCTTATGGCTGGGGCAATTTCGCGTATACCGCTACGGCCGAGATTCACGAGAGCATGGGCAGCCTCGTAAACGACCATCTCGGATTTGTGTCGAAGGCACGATTCGATGAACTTGAGAAGCTCACCACCCTCGTTCGCGTCGTCGAGAAGCTTGCACGCCATTCTGATAAGCATGCAAGCCGCGTAAGGACTCTTCTGGCTTGTTCTCATGAGCGTCGCCACGAGCTTTATTACCGCATGCTTGTCCGATTTGCGCGCTTGATAGAGAACACCAAGGGCGTGATACTGCACCATCACGTTCTCCGAGTTCAGAGCTCCCTGTGCCTCGTTGGCCCACCGCCTTGCCACGTCGCCGGAAACATTCGTCAGATGAAGAGACGAAACCAACGCGGCGCTTGAGACAGCCGGTGAACGATCTACTATCGCCTGCCTCATGTATCTCTCTATCGCAGCTAACATTCCACTGTCCGTTATCGTGCAGAGCGCTCTAATCGCAGCTGCTCTGTACAGATCCTCTTTGCCTGCGAAGAGTAAACGATTCTTAGTTCATCCGCCGAGTAATCGCTATGCAATATGGATCTACGAGTGCGAAATTATTGTTCGCTACAAACGTGATATATCATCGAGTATGTATTTTCGTTATTTCCGCAGAATCATGACATTTCGTATTTATCCGATTGACCTATCTTATTAATAGTAACACCTCTTGCAAGTTTTGTTTTTTTTACAACTCTTGTAATCTCATAATTTATAGTCATAATTTTGGCGTTCTTTTGAATGCCACCTTGAGACACTCCCGTCGTCACCGCCGTTACTGGAAACTCGTCGCTTTCCTGTATCTCCAGGCCACTCTCAGAGATAACAAAGAATCGTTATCGTAGTTCAAAGGTAGCGACAATTTTATTTTATCATCGCGTTTCTACATTTCCCCATTATCCAAAAATATTCTATGCAGATATTGGGTACGCATTGATCGATACTGTGCATCAATTGTGCGTAAAATGCCAACCTGGTCATCTCGCGATACTCTTGTCAAAATAGATATTACAAAATCGCACTGTTCTTTGGGCTCCGAGCTTATGGCTCGCCTATGCAATGTTTCATAAGATTTTAGTCTTATGACTCATAATCACCTGTCATATCTTTGGTCAAGCTGGATGTGACGATAATAACATCTTCGGCTACCGAACTGAGTTCTTTGATGCCCAGATAAACCAGTCTTCTCAGGACTACATCTCTGGACTGAAAGAGTTTGGTCATTGCAAAGAACGCTTCGGTTGCCTCCGTTGTGCCGAGCTGTTCCCCTTGGTTCAGCAAGTACAAAATCTTTGTAAGGATATGAGCACATTTTCTCGGATTGACAGGCGTGTCGTTGAACGTGCGCGCTTCCTGGAGCACCGTAGTCTTCTCCAAATTTTGAAAGGGATTTCCTCCTCCTTGAAAAAAAATCCATAATTTCCACGAATATTCGTTTCGAAGTTTCGCAAATTGAGACTTCCGCACATAGGGTCAAGTGAGTTAGAAAAATATGCGAGGCAAGTGCATCTTCGAATGTCAAACGTGCGAATGTCTGACGTACGCGTCAAAAAGCCGACAAACATTATTGTTAGGATGAAAAACAATGACGGACGGAGTTATAATTACCATCCTCCTCTTCCTTCTTGTCGCGTTTGAAGGCATTCATTTTGACTTTCTAATGCTGTTTAATGTTTGAAAAAAAAATAACACGGACACGTCAGCTTACAACCGAAATGCGACAGCCATTGCTAGCTGATGTGATACGGAGGTCGAGCCACCAGACGGCGCGCCGCTGGACAGACCTGTGCCTATCACGTGACCGCAACAGATGGCGCTTATGGTCTTTCAATGCATATTAACATGCAATTACTCGAGGAATGTGATAATCGTACTGCTTTTACGAAGCAAAATAAAACAGACTCGAGATTGAATATCGCGCGTGTCGATTCCATCTACGATTTATATGCATTTATATACTTAACGGATACATACAATTTTTGGAATATTTGATAATAGTGGCATCAATCAATGACGTTCTCATTTACATTGTACATAAAGGTGCGGCCTCATGCAGTCGCTCGTTGCTCGTTTTCAGCGACAAATCTTGTCACGTGATAATAGCGATCAATGAGCTACTTTTTTGAGTCGGGGGAAATTCAAAATAGGGTCACGTGACAAGATTTATCGCTGCAAACGAGCGTCGAGCGACTGCATGAGGCCGCACCCTTATAGCGAGAAGTCTTGACATATTACAAAGCTGATACATTTTTGTTGTCCGCGTTAGACTTACGGCCAAAGTTTTGCGTATGCCCGCCTGTAGGCCTATTCTGTAACTCGTAAAAACTTTCGTTATCGTTGGCCAGCGACAGCCAATAAGAGGCTTCCTTTCTGTTGTAATCGTGCATGCGATTGGCTGTCGCTAGCCAACGATAGCGAAAACTGTCGCCACCTGTTGTTCCGAGTTATAACTCGTAACGACGGTATTCGTTATCGTTAGCTAGCGACAGCCACTGGGAGGCCTCCTTTCTTCTGTGATCGTGCATGTGATTGCTGTCGCTAGCTAACGATAATGAAAACTGTCGGTACGAGTTATAACGAGTTACAGAATGGGCCTACAGTGCCGGGATTTTCTAACCTTGTAGCGACAGTCAATGAGCGGTGCCTCGTCTTCTGTAATTCTCCATGCGATTGGCTGTCGCTGGCACGGTAGATATGACCCATATGCCCAACGGGCATAGATATCAGCATGCAGTCACATGTTGCGTGCCGCAAAGAGAAAAAGCTAAGCGCGTGCGCCACATGCATTGCGCGCGACTCTTTTCGAGTCCCAAGTCGCATCTACTTTTTGGAACAGTCTAGGCTCGTCTCTCGAGGTAGTCGTATACTTTTTCGTTTTTACAATTATCCGGCATATTCGACCTTCCACCGTACTAATTCGCGTGAGTCACATTTATAGTTGAAAGCAATTGTTATGTTCACGGTCAACGTCAAATATTAACGGTATACACTATTACGATATGACTATTGTGCATGTGCATAGTGTTAATTGTTACGCAAGACACGCGTGTATATTGGTGCACAGATTACCCCGCAATTTTAGTCTATCGGATGTTAGATTCAATTATCCTCATAAAGCTTTCTGAAAAATCTCGCCAACGTTTTTTACCGTCTTTTCGAAGATAGTCATTACTTGTGAAGATAACAATATCGTTAAATTTATCGATTGATCAATATCAGACGGTCTTTCATTCACAAGCTCCTTTTCTTCAATAATTCTTAACCGCCTCAATCTTATCGCGGTGATATTCCGCGTGTAGTAATTAAACAATAGCTGGGATTTTCCAAAGTTATTACCTTATTTCACGAGATTATGCTGCAATATATCTATATATTCATGCTACTTGATGAATATACCCGCAATGAGATCAAGGCGGTCGAGTAAACAAGCAAAGTCTATAATGATCGTTGCCGTTATTGTTTGCAGCAGTCGGAATCTAAGTCGTATTTTTTTTCCATCAAATTTAGGGTCGTTGCTTGAAATTATTCGGATGAACAAATATTCATAAAAAAAATTATTACTCGTTATGGTATAACTTCTGAACATACTGGCAAATGGAAAACGAAGGTTTTCGAACGCGTTTATTAAACATTACATTTTAAATTTTACGTCAATCTCCGGGTGATATTATATTGGTTGTAAGGGGCAACGTAGTTACCATTTAAGGTTCTCGCGTATAGCTTCCGCATTTATGAACAAAGTGACCCAAAGAACAAATATTGTATGCAGGATATCGTACAGAACAATGTTACCGAAAAAAAAGAAAGCTTATCGATCTTATTATGAATGTAATGAGAATGTATGAAAAATATGCAGCCAGTTTATGGAAAAGTGAGGCTTGTTGAGATGTATGTATGGATTGAAATGTGGCAATGTCGGAACTAAGGGAATAGCAGAACCAATCGAAGACCTAGCGAATTTATTACCAATTTCAAATACTTTAAAGTCAAATGGGAGTACGGGTGACGTATTCATTTATTTATTACGATGTATTCCCTTCTTTCTAGCTTCGGTGAGCATGCTTGCGGGCACGGGCACTGACGAATCGTTTTTTCCATCGGAAAATTCGCAGCGCACTATTTTTTTTTTTCGGGTTCATTTGCTGCCTCCTTTTAGTCCGACATAACCTCTGAAAACGCCGACCGGCACGAAACGCGCGTACACGGCTGCGATTTGTGACAGTCACTGCAGACAACCTAAGATCATCGAATTACGAGAGAACCGTGCGACGTTGCCAAACCCTGTATCTATTTTCATAGGTTTTCCAAGCATCGAAAATTTATTTTCCGATAAACCTCACTCCGTCAAAAAACATATATGTAAATAATAATTACGTTTGTCTACCGTACATTTGAAAATTGTCGCGACATTCATTTGCACACATCATTCATATTTTGCTATAATACGTTGGCACTGGTGACGTCGCACAATGTATTAGCATAGGAACTCCCTTTCTCCTCTCAGCCTTCAAAAATGATTTAGCAAAAACTTTAATCGGCGCTGTAAAATGATAATGGTGCTGAATTTTTATCACGCGAGAACAACGTGTATTGTTTCGCCGAATTGAAATTTTATTTCCCGTTGCATAGAAAAGTTTTTTTTTGCACCAGCGCGACCCAATCACGTCAGAGGTCCAATTTTTGGCAATGTATTTAATAATAACATCTTCACAGGGGGATAAAATGGCAGCGACGGCCACTCTAGGATGGACGGATTACTTAGTGATTGCTGTTATGCTGGGAATCAGCATTGGCGTAGGAATTTACTACAGACTGACGGGAGGTCATCAGAGAACCACCGAAGTAATTGACAACTTGAACTCGCTCTTACGAAAGACGACTACATTTGCACTAGTTAGGAAGAAAGCAAGCAAGAGAGAAAGAGAGGGGAGAGAGAGTGAGAGAGAGAGAGAGAGAGGGAGAGAGAGAGAGAGAGAGAGAGAGAGAGAGAGAGAGAGAGAGAGAGAGAGAGAGAGAGAGAGAGAGAGAGAGAGAGAGAGAGAGAGAGAGAGAGAGAGAGAGAGAGAGAGAGAGATTCTGTCTGCAATCTAATAAAAGATAGCGAGTAAAAGCTATTGAACTATACAGGCATGAGATTTTATTGCGCGCTCTCAATTGCCCCCACAATTGAAAGCCTATGAGCTTATTTTTCTGAGCCATGTAATGACTCCAAAGCAAAGCAAATACTAATATATAAAACCTGTTGAAAATGATAACTCTCGGTGGCACTGAGAATAGACGTTGCGTACAATGACAATCCAGGTTTCATCGAACCGTGTGGATAAGTCGCCACCGTTTGTCGAATATACATAATTATCTCGAATCCTTGCACGTACTACATACTTCTTACTGTTACTATGTACTGCTAGCGGATAAAGCCTTGGAGGAATCGGTAGGGATGCATCAGTTAAAAAAAGCTGTCGGTATATCTCACAAAGGTGATTTTTCTAATGAAGTTGAAGTTTGAATCAGTGGAGTGCAACAAAAATTTATTTTCCCCAAGTTCGCAAATCTTGCCTGGTAGATCTAAGCTATGAAAATCATGTAAATATTTTGACATATCCTTATTTACGATCTACAACCTAAATGTGTAAACGACGCTTTTGGATAATAATAATAAAAATAAGGATGGGACAGGACATTCTGTTGCATTCCAACCGTGCAAACTTCAACTCCATTTTTTTGGGCAACATGCAGGGGTTTTTTCGTCTTTTTTATTTTAAAAGGACGCTGCAGGTATATAATCAGACAAATCTCTGGAATATCTCTCATCCTCTCGTGCTATGAAAATATTTTGTTCTACGTTTCATTAGAGCTGAGAATCTTGAATGGTTTCAGGTTTATTTGATTTTGAATGTGATCGAAAACTCAGCTTTTTCTTATTGCGTTCCAGGAATATTTCTCCGCGAACAGATCTATGAGTATACTGCCTATCAGTATAGCTCTTATGGTATCCTTCATGTCGGCAATAACGCTGTTGGGTGTCTCGGCTGAGAACTACACGTTCGGGATTCAGTTCGTAGCGATAAACCTGTCCTATCTCGTGGGTACTCCCATAGTGTGCTATGGATTTCTTCCCGTGTTCTACAAGCTTCGTGCAATTAGTGCATACGAGGTAAGGACCGTGTCTTAATCCAGAGGAAAATTTACTTGGTACTCGGGTACTTTTTACCCAAAATTCTCGCGCGTTTCGTCATGATTGGATCGATTTTCCTTTCACGTATCAAAAAAATCGTGGTTTCGCGTCTAAAACTTTAAAAGCCATACGAATAATCATTTTCGAAGTGTTTACACTCTATTTTGGATTTAAAAAACCAATAGTGCACGACGGATTTTTTTCACTGCATACTTAAAATGAAAATTTCACGAAAAGAAGATTGACGAAAAAGTGGGGTTCGTCTTGTGTAAGAAGAGTCGGTAAGAATAATTTATGGGAATTAGAGTACTGAGACGACCCGAAAAAGGATCTAATTTTTAAATGCGGTTGGCTTTGCGTATAACAAATTAAATTGTAAGTGTAATTATATTCTAAAAAAATGTGACAACGATATTAATAATTAAAAAATCATTGTAAACATCGTTGTATAAGGGAACCGAGCTAATTGCCCTATTTTCAAAGGTACGATCGTAGCAACTCGTAAGGCCGGTTTGGATTATCGGAAACAAAAAAAAACAATTTATTCAATTACACATACTTCGATACTCAAGCATTAGCAGAGTCATCTTTAAGCTGTTGAGTATATTTAAGAAATCAAAAAGAGCTCCCTCCATAAAATAGTAAAAAAACGTAAAAAAATAAAACTTTTTTTCCTGGCAGATAATGCAAAAAGGTGTTGTGCGCTACCTTTGCCGCGTTTCCTTTCCATGGCAATATTTATGAAGGCTTTAACTATTACGCGTATTGTCGTTTTTTATTATGACAAATATACTTCAACCCCCGGTGGAAATTCGAAAATTTATCGGATGCTTAGTTTTTCTTACAAAGCGTATCCGAAAGTTAGCTACTTTTTCGTGCTGTAGCAGTATTCCAACTTTTTAGAGGTGACATCCCAAAAAATCGGCGGCAATTTTGGGAGATAATTGTGTGAAAATCACTTGTGCGATTTGGTGAATTTTTTCGGCAAATTACCATTATAATCGTTCACAAAAATATTTGTTTGGGTTTAAGGTAAAAAAAAACATCGTTCAACGGAAATACGTATATTATGACGAAAGGTATTAATGACACCATCCACATTCTTGGTGCAAAACGAAACGATTTTTCGTTTTATCTTGTTCGGCAGATGAAAATAAAAAGCTCGGTTCTTTTTCCCACGATATTTGGGAGAAATGTGCAAGCTGTTTTTTTCGCAATTAAGTGTGAAAAATGTGCGCCGATTTTTGGCGAGTGAGGCTTGAGGTTGATACAATATACTCGATACGTATTGCTCGATGAACTTTTGTTTCAGTATTTAGAGAGGCGCTTTGGGATGAAGACAAGGCTCGTCGCGAGTTTCGTATATTGGATCCAGATCCTGTTGTATTCGGGGGTAGTTCTGTACGCTCCTGCATTGGCACTCGAAGCGACCACGGGTCTCTCGAAATCCATCAGTATTGTAGGAATCGGGCTGATTTGCTCCTTCTATTCGAGTATCGGTGGTATCAAAGCCGTATTGGTCACCGACGTTTTTCAAGGCTTACTCATGTTCATCGCACTATTCATCGTTATTGGTACGGCTGCTCATGCCGCCGGTGGATTTGCCGAAATTTGGCGGATAGCTTACGAAGGAAATCGTTTGGAGTTCGATAAGTGAGTAGACACATGTTTCCCGTTTGCGTCTCCCATGTACCATAGAACGTTACCGTATATAAAATTCACACCAGATCGCGCTAACCAATCCGTGTTTCAAACTGCCGATTCAAGCGTCTCCATCGATCCGACCGTTCGGCATACTTGGTGGAACCTTCTGCTCGGTGGTCTGTGCACCTTTCTATCGTTGTACGCGGTGAATCAAGTGCAGATACAGCGATTACTCACGACGAAGAATTTGAGAGCCGCGCGGACCGCTCTGTGGTTCAGTTGGCCGATTCTCACCGCACTCTCATTTACCACGTGCTTCTCGGGTTTGGCAATCTACAGCAAGTACAGCCAATGCGATCCGCAAAAGGAAGGAAGGATTTCAACATCCGATATGCTGATGCCTCTTTATGTGATGGACACCATGTCTCACTTGCCCGGGTTAGCCGGCCTCTTCGTAGCAGGTCTTCATATTTTTCTTGTCAAAAATTCATTTGAAAATTCTTCCCTCATTATGGAGTTTTCGTAGGTGAAAGAGGGTTGAGAAAAATTCTTTGCACGTGACTCAAAAGCCTTTTTTTTTATGTACGGCTATATAGGTATCTTCAGTGCTGGATTGAGCACGATTTCCGCAGCTCTCAATTCTCTCGCGGCGGTGACTCTCGAGGATTACCTGAAGCCCCTTTACCGCGTGTTCACGGGTCGCGAATTTCCCGTTTCGAGGTCTCTGCTGTTTGGAAAATTGCTGACATTCGGTTTCGGTCTTCTGTGCATCGCCGTTGCCTTTTTCGCTCAGCTTCTTGGCGGTGTTCTTCAAGCGAGCCTGACGATTTTCGCGATCGTCGGTGGACCACTTTTGGGCTTGTTCACCCTGGGCATGGGCTTCGAATCGTCAACCGAACGCGGAGCTGTCACTGGTGTACTCGTGTCACTCGTGTTTCTCGCGTGGATCGGCTTCGCACCTCCCAGACCCTCGTATCCTGCGTTGCCCGTATCCACTGATGGATGTGTGCCCGGAAAATTCGGCAATTCTACCCTCGCACCCAACCTCAAAATTGCCCCGTAAGTATAACAATGAATAATTACGTTTTCGGGATACTTGGCCGCAGTTATTGTCATTCTGCTTACATGCTGGTCTTTAAAAAACAACAACACCAAAAACTAGTAGAATATTCAGCACTGTCATATCTGCGAGAAACGCTACAATTTGTCATTATTTATGGTTGCCCACCTGTTTTTCCGTTGGTGCCAGGTCTATCAGGCTATCCGCGAAGTAAACAATTCGTAAATATGGTATGCAAGTTTGCACAGTTGGAACGCAACGAAAATTCATATTTTTATTTCCTTATTTTGATTACGGTACCACATCTTGTTTGCAATTTTGGTAGTTGAAATATTCTTTGAAAAATTACGAAAGTAGAAAAAAATTGTTATCTCCAACTCCAACGATGCAAACTTTAATCTCATTCGGTAAATGGCTTGTGACGCTGATTTTCGATATTCGCTACTTTTTGGACAATAACTCGACGACTGTTATGAAAATGATCGATTTCACAGGTTGACGTGTCTTTCTTGTTACTTTCAGAGCTCCGAACGAATCTCAAGGCTTCTATCTCTACAGAATATCCTACATGTGGTATTCTCCAATTGGTTTTCTTATCACGATCGTGGTTGGACTGTCGGTCAGTGTTTTGGGTCGTGTCGCGTTTCGGGAAGCGCCGAAATACCTGGACCCTGATCTATTCTTCCCTTGCATCGGTGAACGTTTGAGGAAACGTCAGCGAAGCGATAACGGCAATGATGCAACAAGCGAGAAACCCAACGGAGACACTTGTTCACTCAAGAAATACAGCTTCGAGAAGGGCCATATCGGGACTGACGGGCACGAGGAGGCTGCGACACATATCTGAGGCCGTTATATCGCGTGACGCTCGGTTCACTTTATACATACATAAATATGGATACATAACGACCATTCCGATGCTCTCGGAATAATGAGTTTCCGAGATTCATACCGTACTGATGAAAACCTCGATTCGGTGGTGTGCCTTGGCCATTGGAATCGTGCGAGTAATTTGGGACAATAAGAATTGATCTCGTGCAAAATAGTGTATTGTTGGAGACTTGACGCCGTACTGCTCTGTCGCGAGTATTAGGCACGAAGGGTGAGCAAAATCAGCGATCGTTGATGGTACAAATACTTTCTTCTCGTCAGTTGTTTGCAAGGGGAAAGTTCGTTACAACGAATCAACGCGAGCTTGATTCGTAAAGTTTCTGTTGGGACAACCGTCGGATTTCTCCGTCCATTTGTATCAGGATTTTCCTTACTCGGCACCAGTGTACAAAACGTTCTTGCCATTTGTATTTACTTGCGAGTATCGCGACGTTTCTTTTTTTTGTCAAATACTCATCTGGAAATTCGTTTCCAGTTAAAGAATAATCGCTGTGCTCGATACGTACGAATGATTTCATCGTGTTGATACGAAAATGTATTATTAAGCTACACGAGGTCGAGTTTTCGAATACGAGCCCGTTTTTATTTCTCTTCTTCAATATATACGTTTGATTTTGCGGGCTTCGCGTCTGCGTTGGCGCTAGTATCTGTATATTGTAATCGTTGTACGCGCCTGTTTGAGCGTTTATCGAATCCTATAATGTTTTTGGCCTCGAATCGTACGCTGGGTCAGACACCCATCTTACGCGTTTCGTTAGAGCCAAGTGTGATCATACGGTAGAATTGTAAATAAATTTCTTTGTTTTTCCTCGAGCGAGAGGACGCTGTAGGTTCAAAGGTGAATCTGAATTTCAAGAAATGCAAGTAGTAAATGATAGGTGGGGTCTTGGACCGAGAAGAATATCTTCTGCTGGCTCAGGAGGGAAATGTTTGTTCTCGAAACATTTACATCACATTGTACGGATCGCCAACAGGGCAGGCGTCCTCGAGATAAATATCCGATGCCCTGTTACATTTAGTTTGCGAGGTTTATCAGAGTTATCGGACAATGTGGGTTTCAGCATCGAGGAACGTTCAGGGAAGGATCGAAATGGCTGCTTCAAGAGTTGAGACGAACGTGCTAACGAATAATAAGCTCGAATGATTTTTAGTATCCTGAGATTGCTTATGAGGCCGAGCAGCGCATAATTATTGAGTTTGTCGCCAATGGGAGCTGCACAAACAATTATTCAACCATGTATTCATTTTAGACACATTTGTCCGTTGTGCGACAATTTGTCCGAAAACTTTCGAAACTCTAAAAATTCGCTGCGAGGAGTGATCGGATCGTCTTCACGTTGAAGCCGGCATTGGTGATTTTTCGGGACACTTGTCTACGTACTGATAACTATAGTATCGAGAGAATATGGTAGCGCATTTCAATAGTTCCGTAAGATCTTGGCAATACTCTCACGCTGTTCGGTGGTTCAACGTTGTTTGCTTTCGTTTCACAATTGGTCGTTGCAGTGGCCATTACTTCGTAATGTGTGGTCAAAATAAGCAAGATATATTTTTGTCCACTTGTAAGATACCGATCGGGAGAGAAAATTACGATAAATCTATGATATACATTGTTACCTGAAGTGTCTTTCTTGGACACTCATTGTTGATCTAAAGAAACAAAAGAAGAAGAAAGAGACAGGATATTAACAACAAAATACGCTAGACTTGTACGCCTATATAGATTCTATCGGGCTTTCCGAATTTATCGTGCCAACACATGTAAATTCAGGTAGATTTTTCGACGTGACACTGCCTACAAATATGTTTATAGCCGAGGTACGGTTCGTCTAATTTTTTGAGGCAACAACGAAGACAATAAGTAAGGGAACAAAAATGTTGGTATACACGCATATCTCAGATTCACATGCGAGATATGTAGGTATGTATATAGGTATATACGAGTACTCGAATAAATCTAACATTTCTTTATTTCGCGATTTATGCTGTTCTACTGGTATATTTCTGTAGTGGAGGGCTCATTGTAACTGGTAGTATCATCAGTTTTACTTCGGAAATGAAGGGGAACGACGAGCGAAAAAATTGACAAAATTTCGCATTTTTATTCTACTTTCTATGGCCCAGGTATTGTTCGATTTTTTTGAGCCAAACTTCGAACTTTGCTCCTCTCGAAAAATTAAGCCTCGTTTATTAATAATAAAGGCTCGTATCGATAGGTGGCGTGTATAGCGGTATTGTTTTTGTTTTGTTTTTTAAACAATGACAAATACCCATGTGATATTTGTATCGCTAAAATATTTACAAACCCATACATTCAGGCGCCTGTATGAGTAGTACGTGTATATTTCGACTAACCTCCTCCGTCTTCGGGGTATTAGGAATACGGAGGTTACACTCACATTCCTCGATTCCAATGGATGTCTCATAGTTGTGTACCCCAAAGAATTTCGCGTTCAGTTGGCCGAACGCCATTGGATTCGAGACGTTGTAATTTCTGTGAAATGTTCCGCGCGCGCGTAGGGGCGAGGAATAATTTTTCTCCGCAAACAATTATTTTCACGACCAATATGCCCACGAGAATACGAAGAGACAAAGGAAAAGTTTTAAGATCTTGTACGAAGTACCAGCGCAATTCTGCATAAAACTCAAATACTTTTTTATCCGGTTGAAACGATTTTTGAAAAAAACCGACGTAGAATTGCCGAAAAATCGTGTGCACCTCGTAAAGTCTGTCTTTCGCTGACGAGAAGCGGGAAAGTCAAAGAAGGCGACGACGATTAGAGACATTTGTTGAAAAACGCAAAGTTCGTAATGGATGGAAAAGTTGGCCCTAAAAATGGTCATTCTTAATTACGGTAAATTAGGCAATTAACGAGTGTAGAGAAGAGCGAGAGTGAGGGAGAGGCAGTTTCTGTCCGCGTCGAGGATCCGGATAAAAGCAATCTTCTCCAGCTCGAACCAGTTTCTTCTTGAGGCGCTGTGTACTATATGTGGTATGTATATGTAAACGTGTATATTTGTCCATCCACGGAAGAAGCGTCGAGTACACAATTCTTGCGACACTCTCGTGCGGGAGGTCCTTTTATTTTTCAGAGCGCCGGGAAACTAATAAATGAACGTATATTTACGTGCGACTGCTTCTTGGCGTTAGAGAACCCGAACTGCTAATGATGTAGAAAGCTTTCCATCTTTAAGTGACAATTTTGTGATATTCGCTCCCAAAAATACGACCCACCAATTTTCCATACTCTACACGGACAAATAATTACTCGCAGAAATGCAGTTGCTGATTTACGGGTGGCCAATGAAATGTTCCGACATGGCACTAAATCGCATTGTAGGTTCTGTGGAATAAATAAATTTTCATCTATCCTGATAGTCGATTTCATGGATTTAAAAGCATCCAACGACGAATAGTGATAAAAAGTGTTTTTTTCTCCGACTAGTCCTACCTCCCTTGTTACATATTTGAAAAATCGATTTTTATATTCTATCTAAATAATTTTCGAACCGAAAATTAATCATTGTTTCGCTCCATTTTTATATAGCCATCTGTTTTTGTTTTCGAATAGAACAAATGCATCATGTTCTTCGTGAAAATAAAAATCAATTATTCCATTGTAGCTGCAAAAGCGACTAAATGGTAAAGCGTGGCTTTTAGGATAGGGACAACTCCATACAAAAATAGTGGTGCTAATCGAAAGGGTCACAAGCTCGTTTTAATTCTTCAGGCAGAAACTCATTGTCTTCCTCTCTCTCTCTCGCTCTCGGTCTCGCTCTCTCTCTCTCCCTCTCTATATTCGTCCCCTTTCATGCCTCGCTGTCCTTCTTAGCATCCCGATGACTAAGTAATCAAGAAATCAACGGCCCCGCGTCTTCAATGGCTCTTTCATTTGTTCTTATCCGAAATGAGTGTCGAGAGTCTCTGGGAATCTTATTGTTCAATGGGACAGTCGCCGATCATCGAACGCGGAATAAATACATGGCTTCTTCTTCACGCTAGGAGAGCTATTGCGCATTTAATTTCCTTATGAACGGTGAAGGGCATCGCGCGTCATTGTTTTGAGAAAAAAACATTTTCCGAGGTTCTACTTTAGGTATTCAGCTAAAAGAAAGGTCCGGGCTATTCTTGGAAGCGTTAACTCTCGTATAGAGCGGAGATTTGGAGCAAAAAAACTAATTCAGCCTTTTTAACTTTTAAGATTTCGACGATAGATTTATTCGTCGTCTCACAACAGCATCGTATTCCGACGTAATCATCTTAATTTCGAGCTGACAAATCCTATTGACAGTCACTAAGATGTTGTAGTATCAGTAATATTGAATTTCATTCAACTCTTATTTCATTTAACATTTCATTTAACATTTATTATTTCATTTAACATTTATTATTTCATTTAACATTTATTATTTCATTTAACATTTATTATTTCATTTAACATTTATTAAATGAAATTCATTTATTTTTCATTTAACATTTATTACAGCAAATAAGTTTCAAATATGTTTATTATCCGCATTAAAAATAGCTCTCGTTTTCCAATAGACGTAGTATAAACATAGTAAAAAATCGCGTTTTATTGATGGCGGTCCGCAGAGGCGTTCGTTAAAATTGACTTTACCAGCAAGTGCAATCGATATCTCGTCAAATATAGTTACAGAAATTATAGTCGCGCGATGAGTTCGAGAGACGCAAAGTTACGAGCCGCGTATTGACCCGCGGGCTGTTGATCATGACCGAACACTCGTTGAAGTCACTCATCGCTATATATCAAACGCGGCCAAGTTACAGTAGCGCGCTTGTGGCCGATGCAAACTCAAGTCAATTTAGCCGAAATTTTGAATACTTAATTATATCCCCGATGCGTGTTTGCCCAATAAGTCGAGCATTTCTTTCGAGTGTTCAACATGGGGATAAGGCTTTGTTCGGGTAACATTCAATTAGGTATTTCTTTCAGGTATTTACCCTTCAGTTGAGAACTTGTTACTTTTTGCATTTATTACGGGAAAATATTTCATCTGTGAATAAGTCGTATCTCACACGGGCGCAATTCTCTTCATTCAAAAACGCCAACGAATCGATAAATTAAATGTTTCTTAACCGCCATCTATACATTTGTCCGTTAACCTGAAATATCATCAAATAGGAGCTTTGGTATACTTGGTTCTCGTTTAACCTCATATACCTATGAAAAGAAAAGTAAAACTGTCTGTCCAGTCGTACACGACTCCATGAGACTTTTCCCGTGACCTTGAGCATATAGGCTACTAGGCGTAGCCAATCGCTGATGCACCGAGGTTGAGGGGAATTGGCCACCGGGGCCAATGTCAAGTGCGTACGAACAATTACTCATACCGATCTCTTGTGGATGATTCACATTACGGACACATTACATCCCATAACTATCGGAACGATCGAAAATACTAATAGTAACGAGAAAATAGAGTAGACGTCAAAACTCGTGCAAGCTTCTTTCGTAAATGCTATCCATATCGTATGACGCGTGCTACGGACTACTCGCAAGTTGGATGAATAAAATTCTTGAAACAAAGAGTACGAACCGGCTGTCTTTCTGCGAACGTATAAACGTCGTAAAGTCGCGGTTTTGCGATTTTGCACTGGGGGTTCGGTATGTACAGGGTGGCCATGTTTATTCAAAGTTTCAGCGCGTAATAAAAAAAATCAGCGTATTTTTGTGATCAGCAGTATTCGCCAGAAAAAATTGAGCATTCTGGAAATACATCTCAATTTCTAATTCCGAAGCACTCCTGATGAAACTTCTATATCAAATGGAATATTCTTCCATTTATGCACTTTCAAATGCGTTTGATTATTTTTTCCTCGATGACGGGATACACAAAAAAGTTTTCTTTAGCCGTGTTTTGTATTCGGAATTCTATCATTTTCATTCTACTGTACTGTACGTAGTGGAATTTTGCTTTTCTTTCAGAATGCTCAATTTTATTCTGGCGAATATTACCGATCGCAAAAATGAGCTAAATATTTTTTTTCGAAGAGGGCTCGAAAAACGATTGGAAATAATTTTTTTTCCCGGTTGCAAAATAGCCACTTCATAACTGTCACCCTGCACGTACATAGTACATGCATGTGCTCTGAAAGACGCGTCGAAGATACGACTCAAATCGGTCTCATCGGACGTGTTCCAATGTTACGGACTTTTAGTTCCTTAATTGTTTATGTATAATGCGTATACTTCCGTTTCTCGACAGTTGCGTTATCAAACGATTTTTTTATCGTATAAGACTCGGACGTGTAAAACCTGACGTCGGCCACACGTGCGTTTGTCTCTACTCTCGAGTGTGCATATGTTTATACATATATGGTACTGATGATATTTCATTGCCGATCATATACGAGCCGCGTGGTTTCACATATGCGGTACACGTATATACAATGGTACATATTTCGAGTTTTTCAACATAGAATCCCCTGTATCGCTGCGTAACGATGATAAAACCCACCGATTCGATCGTTAAAAATCTCGCCTCGATTCTCTTTTCGTCAATGAAAAAGCAATTGGCCCGCGCGATAGTCCACGAAATATTGAGAACGTTTTGAGCGAGGCACTTTGTCGATTTTGCTTTTCTGACTTTTAGTGTTCGACCGGAACTGAGAAACTTTAAAACGTTGTCATGTCCGTTCGTTGGTTCGGCTGCCTCAGCCCCCCGTGCTCAGTTCCGCGATTTTGGCCCCCTTTTCTTTATAAATGTGAAATAATTCACGAAAACGGTACGTAGTGATCTATTGCAAGAAAAATCATAAAAATTGTAATCGATTAGTGTCAAAAAAAAGTACAAAAGTTTGTCAATTTGACGAGGCTCCCCCCCTTTCTGCCATATTTCTATACTAATAGGAAAAAAATATGTAGGCATGGGAAAGATTGATGCGGTTATCGGCGTTTGTAAAATCTGGTTGTTAAACGAGTACTATTCGATGAATTCATTTAATCGAATTATATCGACAAACTCTACGGAAATATATATATATATTTTTCGTTACCTTTTAGCTTAGCCCTTATTTGCGTGTGGTGTATTAATTAATTATCGAACGAAGATAAACTCAAGTGGCAAACTTTTTGCAAGCAATAGCGTTTGATTAAATATAGCCAGTGGGTGTTGATTTAACGAGCTTCGGACTTGACCGTGCCTTCTTCGCTTTTCCATTTTACATGCTTAATTGTCCATCGCGTTTTTCCTAAGCTACGTCACGGAACGAAGTTTTTTTTCCCATTGGTTGGGAGGACGCGAGTGCGTTCTTGAGGGGATTGCGAAAAGGTCGGGTCGTTCAATAGAAGATAATTAATCGGATTGAGAGAGGTTGGGAAAAAAAGGGGGAGGGGGGGCAATACCGCGAGAGAATTGATGCAACGGCGAGACGGGGTTGATCCGTCGCAATCTTTCCTAAAGCTTTTTTCAAAGCCCCGTTCAAACGTGCGATCCTCGCGTCTCTTATGACGCGTCGTGTAACTTTGATTAATTGATCGAGATCGCGGGGAACGAGCGATCCTCGTGTCTCGTGATGCAATTCTTACGAACCCGTGCCAAGGACGTTGCTCGTTATATATTCATTTGTTTATCCGTGCATTTTTTCATCGCACCAACGCGATCGATCGATGCTCGTGGAACTTCTGACAGGATCCGAAATGTCTCACGAATCCCGCGAAGCCGAACGGAAAATATGACTAGTCGACGCGCTGATGATGATGTGCTCGCGCGCCGAGTGGGCTCCGTGTAGCGATTGGTCGCGCGTGCGGTAGGGGCCCGTATAAAGGCGCATATGACAATTAAAACCATCAGTCTTAAAAGTCTCCTCCGTTTTATTCATTCGTCGCAACGACCCCTCGAAGCGCCGGTTAAAACGACCTAACAACTTCGACACGCTCGCGTTTAAGCGCCCGCATTTGCCATTTTTAAGCTATACATTGAAAAAAAAAGTAAAAAAAAAAACAAATCCAAAAAAATAGAAAATACATCTGGGAAAAAGATCATTTCGACCTCCAACTTGGTGCCGGAGGATGTCCGTCTGATTCGTTGAATTTTCGAACGCGCCATCATATATGCGTTACGCCAGGAAAACCAGTAAAATCATCCAGATACAATTTCGTACGTTTCTGTTGATCGCCTCGTTGATTTGTTTTGTTGTTCCGTGAATACCTTCGCGACGACGCTGTTCACCGAGAAGCGAGGGAATTTTTTGTCTCAGTGAAGCGGATTACTCGGGCGAGGTAAGCGTCGACCGTGAATTTTTTAACGCGGAAGAAAAATGATGGTTCTTTGTTTTTTTTTTTGGTTTTCTTCGCGAAGGAGCTTATGTTTGGAGCAGACTTTCCCTGGAAGTATGTACAAATGATTTGCTCGAGTAACTATTTTTAATTCGGATTCAATAAATATTTTGAATCTCTCGTTAAATTCAGAAAACGCTCCTTACTCTGAAATGACGAGCAGTAGCCCTGAACAATTATCGGGATTAAACCTTTGCGAGACACGCCGAGCGGCTTATTCAGATTTCGTGAGGTTCAAAGTTTTTGTCAAATAACAAAAATTCACGCCGATAGCGTACGACTGATGTCCGCGGCTGGTATAGGATTTGCCTGCAATCGTTGCCAGCAGATTACGGGAAGTGTGCGAATTTTCTCGTTTTTTTTTTCTTCGTAAAACGGGGCAAATGTTTTGCAATTTTTTGCTACGAGGAAACCACCGTCGGACAAATGAGATTCACGCTCATGGGCAAACTTGCGAGGGAAGGAAGACAACGGGGGAGTAATGTGCAAGTTTGTACTTTCCAAGAGTTTCATTTAAATGTCTTTATCGTGTGAAAAGTCGGTCTCGATCTTCCAAGAGTTTTCCCCACGGATTACGAGATGTTTTCCCCTCGGATCGTTATCGATAAAGCGCTTACTCGTTCGAGAATTTCTCCTACCGTTCTTACTCGGCACGATGGCCGCGAATTAATTTTATCATTCCGTTCAAGTTTAAAATTAATTCGGTTCCAACGTCCTTTGATAAAAAAATGGAATTTTTTATTTCATTGGGCGAAATATAAACGTCTCTCTAGCTTCCCTTCGTATGCCCTTGCTTGCAGGCTTTTATTATCTCATCCCTTTCACTTTTAACTCACACTTTCAACTTCACTATATTTCGGGCTCCTCGGACGTCCTCTCCTCCACGGCGCGTTACCTGCAGATGCTTTGCAACGCGAATGATTGGATTGCATTTGCATAAGGGCGAGTGAAAACGGTAAACGGGTAACCCTCGGTCGATACCGAGGGTTTTACTTCTCACATATTACCACTGAATTTAAATATTTAAATATCTCCGCATAATGCGCTTCATATCGAATTGGCGACTTACATTGTACGTAAATTTTCTAATTAGCAAAATATATTTATGAAAAAAGAACAAAGATATTTCCTATCAATGATTTAACCCTCAATGGTCACATCGGGTGAAATATACCCCAGGCGTTTTTTGACCTGGAATACCTTCGAGAAATGTCGGGAAAATAGGACATATTTTTTGCATATTTCAAATCACACTTTTTGTAAATAATCGTAATGCTCGTGTAGAAAAGAGTCGAAAGTATATTGCAGTATATTTTTATTTACTTTTTCAATAATTTATCAAGCTGCAAAATGATTGGGGTGAATATCATAAACAACGACTTTTACGTAATTTTTTCGAGGTGTGGTTGTGAACAAGGGTTAATTGAAATAAAAATAAAAGAAAGGCGATTTTGTAATTTCGTATTTCCGTCGATATACGACATTGTGGATTCGGCACGTGATTTTCCGTGACCGAAATTGCACTGTTTTTTTTTGTCCGCTCTGTCACGTCGACGAATCTCGTTGTGTTATGTAAAAACGTGACTACAGGAAGGCTTCTATACGATTTAGCAAGAATACCGGAGCAATTAATTTTTCACGTTGACATACTCGAGCGTGCGCGTCAATATTTCGTTTCTCTTTTATTATTTTATCTTTTTGCCAAAGGGCGATAAATTTCGTTTCTCCTTAATCGGAGCAAACAAAAGGTTTTAACGTTGTTTTTATTCGATAAGTACACGAACGCTATTTGATTTCGTTCATTGTGCATGGAACGTTCAAAGTGGCGGAACTACGCCTTCGTAGTCGCATTGTGCTTTTCTTCGCATCACGATAATCCGGTGGGAACGAATATTTGAAGAAAAAAAAACCGTCAGTGGAAGGAAACGAGACGCGGTTGACGACTACGGAAAATTGCTCATGGGATATATACTTGCGAACCGCGTTTACCGCGCGGTAAAGTTGAACTTGGTATGCTTTTGATCGCTATCGCGATCACGCGTTTGTTCGCGTCGCGAATTCGCCGAGTCTTTTATGATCGCGCGCGCCTTTTTGCAAAACATTTTTCCTATGCATTAGCGGGGCTCTTTCGCGGTTAAATAAACCACTTGAGGCGACTTCTATAGCGATACCCACGAGTACCGCTTGTAACCAGAAACGATTGAATTTCTTGAATGACCATTATCCCCGCGCATACGTGCAAGTATATTTGTGCTTTGGTATGGTCAGCTATCGTTTCTCCTTACTGCACATTTAATTTATGATCGATATTACGCCACGAATAGGACGTATAAGGACGGCTTGACGAATTTCATTGGAATTTCACGTGCTGGCGCGGGCGCAGGGATAAAAAAAACTAGGCTCAAGCGAGAATCGCGCGTTATAGCGAGGCTCTGCTAACGTAGGACGTTATAGGTACACGCCCAATGGTTATTTCCAACGAAAACGTAATTTCGATTTTTTCAATGGGCTGCTTATTTGTCAGCGTTATTTTGCAAACGGCTAGATTGTCGATAAACGACGGGTGAAGAATCGAGAAGCGTTTTTTTGCACTTTTTATAACCTATTCGACATTTGGAAAGAAATTATTTTAGCTGAAAGGACTAGCTTGAGGGGGGATTGTCTTTTTTTTTCGCAAAATTTACCGCTTTTTGGGAATTTTTTTGTGAAGAAAGTATACAACGGAAAACTTGTGAAACTTGCCACATAGTTTTATCGATCTGTTTACTACGCACAAAAAAATTTTTAAACAATTTCATCGAAAAATCCGCCTCCCACCCCCTCGACGCGCGATGGTCCTTTTTTGATGGTGTGCACGATTACAGCCTTCACGTTCATCCTGCAACAAAAACCCAGAAAGCATTTTACTTTAGACACATATAGCTATCGTTCGATGAAGGGAAAAAAAAAGAAAAAAATTGACGATTTGGTGACGTTTTGAACTTGAAGTATCGATTTTTCGAAAAAAATTGATCGATTTTTTGTTATAAATAAAAAACTATTAAACGTATTGCTTTTTTGCTTCATCAAACGATAGCTATATGTGTCTAAAGTAAAATGATTTTTGGGTTTTTGTTGCAGGATGAACGTGAAGGCTGTAATCGTGCACACCATCAAAAAAGGACCATCGCGCGTCGAGGGGGGTGGGAGGCGGATTTTTTGATGAAATTGTTTAAAAATTTTTTTGTATGTAGTAAACAGATCAATAAAACTATATGCCAAGTTTCACAAGTTTTCCGTTGTATACTTCTTCACAAAAAAATTCCCAAAAAGCGGTAAATTTTGCGAAAAAAAAGACAATCCCCCCTTAAAGCGAAAGCTTACAAGAATAGAGGGGTTGGAGCACACTTCGCTATGACGAACGTAACATACGTGAAAAAAAGCTACTTAATTTTCTTAATTCGAAAATTGGATTTCTTTTGTCTTTGATTTTGTTTTATCAATTCGAAATTGGATTTGTTTAGGATACCATGCAAGCACAATTGGCGATTTTGTTGCTCGGCCTCGCGTCCTCGTCAGCCGAGCAACGTCGAGACGCTTCGACAAGCAGCGGTACACACGAGGAACAAGAATGCCAGGATGAGCATCCCCCGCTGCTGAATTATTTTACATGGGCGGATTATACCGTACTCGCGATCATGCTCGTCGTCTCCTGCCTCATTGGCACGTTTTACGGTTTTTTCACAAAGAAACAGGAGACCAGCGAGGATTTTCTTCTTGGTGGTTCCACCATGGGCACGTTTCCCATGGCGATGTCGCTCGCGGCTAGTTTCGTCACTGCTATCGAGCTCCTTGGAAATCCCGCCGAGATGTATTCACAGGTAGGTACACAAGCTTCCCGCAATATTTCACTTCACGTGCCTTCGGCCTTTTCATTCGAAAGTAGCGGCTTTCAGTGGGGCCAAGAAAAATCGAGGAAATCCTGGCGGCCTCGAGACATTCCATATACATGGGATATCGATTATTTTTTTTTTTTTTATGTGTGTTTCTATGTCCCATGGAACATAATTAACATAGTAGAATTTTTCAAATAAAAAATAATGCTTGCGAAACCCTAATACGTTTATTTTTCCCACAGAAATTTCTGTATAATTTTTACGCGATTGTTTCTTCATAAATTAGTAAATTCCTGTTTTTTTAGCGTTTCGTACGCGGGGAGTTTACTTTGACTTTAATTTAAGGGGTCTTTTTACTTTTGACGCTAAGAAAAAATACTATTTTCATGAATCTTTTTGATAGGTTTATACTATAGATATTGATATAAAAGTTGTTACACCCAATAAGTACACTTTCGAAATACATTTTTTTAATGTATGTATTACACACAAAAAAAATGTATTTATGTAACTCAAACAAACTTTAAACACGTTTTTCCCAAAACGACGTTTCTCGACGGCTTGTTGACAAAATCTTCGAAACTACTGAACCCATCCTTATGAAATTTTAACCACACATTCTTTGCAACTATAGCTATAGCGCATATCAAGGATTTCTTGAAATTTTGATATTGATTTATTGCCAAAAACGGTGAAAAAACACGTTTTTTGGTTTTTTTCGAAAAATGTCCGCCATTTTGTTATTTTTGCATATATAAAAAAATCGTATGATATGCGCTATAGCCACTAACATACGGAATCTAAAACCGTTTGATTTTTTGTTTCGGATGATCCATCTCCGAGATTTCATCACAGTGCAGATCTACAGTTTGTTTAGGACATTTTTTTAACTACCATTTTCGTCTATAAACAATGATTTAAATAAAAATAAAAAAAAAGCTTAAATGTATTCCGAAAGTGTATTTGTCAAGTGTAACAATTTTACATGAATATCTATAACATAAACCTAACCAAAAAAATTCATGAAAACAGCCTTTTTAGCGTCTAAAGTGAGAAGACCCCTTAAGATTAATGTAGCAAGGATTTTTTACCCTCGAAGAGTATAATCGATACTCTTATCCCGGATTGCTTGCGATATGCCGAACACGCAGATATCGAATTAACGTAAAAATATAACAGTGAAAGAAAAATTAAAGCTCAAAATAAACTGGAAGCGTTCCATGTCTATATGAAGGTTCACCTTTTTTAATTTAATTTTGACAAAGGCGATGTTCACGACAATGTTCACGGGACTAAAAATGTTCTCGAAAAATCCGGTTCCCATTGTCAGGTATTTACTTATACCTAGAGCTTTCAATTTCTATATCGAGTTTTCCGGCATGAAGTTAAATTTTGTGCAATGTTTTTGTGGTCTTGGGCTCTTCTTTGGTCACGTTTTTCGCTGCGATTTATTGCGAACCGTAAGACAAAAATAAAGGACCAATAGGAAGTTTATCGATCGCTACAACACGGCAATCTATCTTGACGAGTTGGAATAATCCCGTTGTCTTCTTTCAATAATCGAGGGCACGCAATTCTGGATGATCTGCGTGGCGTTCGTGCTCGTAGTACCGATTACTTCGAGACTCTACTTGCCGGTTTACATGAAGCTTCGACTAACCTCGAGTTACGAGTACTTGAATCTGCGCTTCAACAGGCACTGCAGATCGCTCGCGAGCGGTCTTTACATGCTACAAATGATATTGTACACGTCGGTGGCTGTTTATGCACCGGCACTGGCTCTCAGCCATGGTACGTACGGCTTGTCTACTCGAAATGTTTTTTTCCAACACTTTTGTTTTTTTTAAATGTTTTCACTGTTTCGTTAGATAGTAATGTTAGCTTTTACTACCTTTTTTTCTTGCACTTATCACCTCGGTTCTTTCGCTTCCATACAACCCCCTCCTCCCTGCTGCTTCGTAGTCACAGTTTTACCCGAAGCCACTGACCTTTCCTCGTGCACTGGCGGAGGGTCAGCTATGGAAAATCAGCGCTGATACATTCGGCTTGTAATCTCTTTTCTTTTCTAGTTTCACTCTCAGCCATAACGGTATTAAAAAAAAGCGTTGATTTTGGAGTGACGAAAAAAAATCCGTTCATCCTTATGTTTCAGTTACACGGCTGAATACTTATTTAGCTGTCACTCTAGTCTACGTAGTCTGCATATTTTACGCTTCTCAGGTGAGTACATCTCATGCGGGATTTTCTTATGGTCTGCAATGCTAGAGTGTTTTTTACATTTGAAACGTAGTTTTCGAATTTTAGAATCATAAAGTTTATTGGAATTTGAAATATTAGCTTTTTTTTTAAAGAATTGGAACGCTTTGTTTTTTTTTTTTAATAAAAACCCTTTTTGGAATATCGGTGTCGAGAATTTTTATTTTTCTTTGCTCGAAACGGAGGACACGTTATTGAGCTCTGCGTGCGTGCGCGCGCGCGCAAGTTTATTCAGTTCATTTCATCTCTGATGTTCGAAAGAACATTTTTGTCGCGTCAGCTTCAAATGAAAAAAAAAAATTCATTTTCGACAATTATTGCGATAAAATAATTTGAAAAAAAAAACGCATGGCTTCGGATTTCCAAACTGGCCAAATGTATTATTATCACTATGATATTTTTGTGAATAAAAAGGGAAAAGACTCGTTGAACGGTCGTCGATGATCTTCGAATTTCAGGGTGGCATGAAAGCCGTCATAATGACGGATACTTTTCAAGCGATCGTTCTGCTGGGTTCGCTATTTGCGGTCCTCGGTTTGGGGATGAGCTGGGCGGGTGGTATTTCATCGGTTTGGCTGGAAAACAGCCGTACCGGGAGGATGGAATTTTTCAACGTAGATCCCAGTCCCACGGTGCGTCACAGCTTCTGGAGTGTCATATTCGGTGGTACTTTTTACTGGGCAACCATGTTTTGCAGTAACCAGGCATCCGTCCAAAAGTACCTCAGTGTCCAGACTATAGGCCAAGTCAGAACGTAAGCATTCGGATTTCGTCCTAAGGCGTTTGTTTAAAAATATTCGCAATTTTTTGTATCACACATGGAAATACAGGGTAGCCCGGAAAGTGACGTCCAAAAGGAAATTTACCCTCGTGTGTACGTTGTTCGATCTTTTTTAGTTTTCGACCCAGAAGCATTTTTTTCTCTCTTTTGTGTACGCGCTTTCGTCGCGAATTTGTTAAATTCTGTTATCGGTATGAAGTACAGTGCGAAGCAATAAATAAATGACCAACTCAACACTAACGCGAATGCCTTGGATTTTGATGAAAAGTTGAAAAAAAAATGCTCGAGAGGATGTCACTGAAGTTCAGATGACAAAAAATACTTATACCAGTCTAAATGATTTCCAATCGCTTTAAAAAAACTTCCCGGCCGAAGGAAGATACACAAAAGAAGAAAAATAATAAAAACCTATGCCCGGGGAAAAGTCGAAAAAATATGCTTTTTTTTTCGCGAAAACTAACAAGATCGTGGAACATAGATGGAGGGCTCGGTAATTCGGATAGGTATAACGATACGAGGCGTTCCTTTTGGGAGTCACTTTTTTTGGGCCATATCAGTGTGTCCTATGTATAATGGAAGAAAAAAAAATTACGAATATTTTCCAACGAACGGAAAGTAAATAAATTCGCGAATAATGTTAATCTTGATGTACGTATGCCTGCAGAGCACTGTGGGTCTCCTCCGCGGGCTTGATACTGATCTACACCGTGAACTTTCTCACGGGAATGGTCCTGTACAGCGCTTACAAAGACTGCGATCCGTTGCGCGCGGGCTACATTTCCGATATGGATCAATTGTTGCCGCTGTACGTGATGAATTTTATGGGCCGACTGAAGGGAATGCCAGGTTTCTTCGTGGCTGGAATTTTTGCCGCCTCGCTCGGGTAAGCGCCCAATGTGTAATAACGAAAAACATTATATTGCCCCGCGGGGTGGAAATAAGAATTTTTTTCATCGTTGGAAACGTAAGTGAAATAAATAATAATGTTGTGTCGCAGAACTGTCGCGAGCGCGCTGAATTCGTTAGCAGCGATAACTTGTGAAGACATACTGCAGGGAATTTTAAATATTCGCGTACCACCGAGCAAAGGTGCTCTATACGCGAGATGGATAAGCATATTTTTCGGCGCTCTGAGTTTCGCACTCGTCTTCATGGTCGAGCGCCTCGGCGGTGTCCTCGAGGTGGCTCTATCCTTCAACGGTATGGTGGGTGGAGTAACCCTGGGACTTTTTTCCCTCGGGATGTTCGTACCTTGGGCGAACGGTAAGGGCGCGATCGTCGGGGCCCTGACGGGGCTCGGACTCGTTATGTGGATCGGCCTGGGTGCACAGGTCGCGATCTACAACGGACAAATCAATCTCGACACAAGACCGACCTCCGTTGTCAATTGTCCGTGCATCAACGAGACGATGCTCGTGGTCGATATGGCCGACAAGGAGGACTCGCTCGAAGCCTCGTCGGTTTACAGGGTGAGACATTTTATCTGCCGAATCTCGTTGAACGAAAAATCGACGTTGTTTTTTTTTTTTTTTTTCATTCGAGAGTGGTAGAAACTGTTCGTTCTTTATTTTCAATCAAATAATTGAACGGCTTTCATTATTCTTTGCCGACGCGGTTTGTTTTTAAGGAAAATATTGATAACAAACGGAGCCCGAGTCGAAATTTAGACCCTCCGTTGAATGCTCGAGAACCTATTTCCTTTGTAACGCACAGACCGCCGCCCTCCTTTGACTCCCCTTGAACCTATATGGAGAAATCTGCACCGTTGGCGACCCTCCTTTAGCCCTACTGAACCTTCTATTCAACCTCCTGAGCCTCCTTTAGGCCTATGGGCTCGGCTTGCGTGAACCTACACAACCTCGTTTTGGCCTAAAGTCCTATCTGTACCCTACAGAACCTCCTTTGAATCCAAAGCAGAAGCAAAATGAAAGATTGGATCCAAAGGAGGTTCTGTAGGGTCAAGCTATATCGGTGAACTGCGGATGGGAGAGAAGGGGGGGGGGGGGGGAGCGGAGGGCAGCATATTGAAGTAGGCTTAAAGGAGGGTTAGTAGGGTCAGAAGAGGTTTAAAGGAGGGCCAGGAGGCTCTGCGAGCCACCGGTGAAAGGAGTCAAAGGAGAGTTAGTAGGGCGAAAGGAGGTTTAAAAGAGGGTCTGTAGGTTTGCGTAAGCATTAAATCAGGCTCACTAGGGTTTAAAGGAGGTTCAGATGAACCTACTAAACCTCCTTTGAGTGAAAAAGTCCAATTTCTGCCACTTTTGGAGGTTCAGTAGGTTCTGATATACATGTTTTTGAGATTTCCATTTGAACCTCTTGAACCTCCATTGAATGACAAATTGGGATCGAAAGGAGGTTTAAAGGAGGGTCTAAATTTCGACTCGGGAGGTGTCATTATTGGAAGAAAGTGGAACTTCCTTGTACTTACGTCACTCTTCGTTTGTATGCACGCTTATGGCTGGCTCCTTTTACTTTCAGCTATGATGAGAGAAAACAAATACGGATTCTTTAAAATTATTCATGCAGGTTAATTATGTTCGACACAAACTTTTTCTTAAATTACACAATTATTTACTACATAATTGTAGCATGATTAATCGTAACGTATTGGCATTATAATTATTTTCCGATACGGCTCTCGCATTGATTGTTTTTTCTTTTTTTCGTGAATTTTCGAATTTTCGAAGATTGCCAAAAATGAATATTCCAGTTGGTCTAACAAGCGTTCTTTTGTCTGAAAAAAAAAAAAAACAGATAAGTTACTTGTGGTACAGCGTGATCGGGTGTCTTGTAACGGTAATCGTCGGCTTTCTTACGAGCCTTTGCACAGGAGCTCAGAATCCGGCTGATCTCGATCACGACCTACTGAGCCCACCGATTCGCGCTCTTCTCGGTACACCGAGCAAGTCGCGCAATCGCAACATTCAGGGCATCACGAATTTCGCTCTGGAGCTCGAGGACGAGAAAATTCACAAGGAAACTAAGGACGAAAAGTGTGCTTCGCCGATGACGATACAGCATTGAGGACTTACTATATATCCTCGATTACACTGACGAGCAGGAAGTAGGAAGATGCAATCGTAAAAAAAGTATTTTTTTTCCGATCGTTTTTCGGATAAGGAGAATCTTCTCTTGGGTAAGAAAAAAAAGACCCGTAAGAATTTCTTCCGCGGAAGTTGAAGAATTCTTAAGAATCTTTTTGTCTCATTCCGAAGGAAACAACGTCCGGATAACGATCGTGCGTAATGAAAAAAAAAAAAACCTTTACGAATGCCCCTTTATCGATTGCATACTACGAATGAACTTGAAAAATAAAGAGGCACGAAAAAACCTTTCCCACAAAGGATATGCGATTTTGAAAGGACATTTGACAAACGACCAGCAACGATCATTGTTTCAAACGGGACTGTTGCTCGCTTGAAAAAATATTGTTACAAAAAGCATCGAACGAAAGAAAAAGCATGCTAGCTATAAAAACACGTATGTCACGACACACAAATTGATTCGTAACATTGATTTTAAAAGTCACTAGATTTCGGGCAAACGAAAAGCGCACCTGATTTGAAATAATGAAAGTTGAGGTGATTTCGTGAATGCAGGTTATTTCGTGAATGCACCGACAAAAAAAAACTTGTCAATATCGCCATCGGTTATGACCCACAGTAATCGCAAGTCTTTTGTGGAAAACATTACTAAATCTTATGCATTTTTGGGACTTGCTCGATGTGTCAAATTTACATTAGACGCCTTTTATACGACGCGCGTTGAGGAGAGATTTTGACAAAAATGTATATTTAGTTATTCACGACGTTTTTTTTTAGACCAACGTACAAATTTCATTACCGATTTTGATCATTCCGAAGTATTAATTTATGTGTGATTGCGTTTGAAACGTCATAACATAGGATCATACCAAATGTGTGCTTAGGACTCTTCATCGTAACTCTAGAATCTAAAATGCACACGTATTCACCTAACGTGTAACGTATGCGACAACGTTATCCCCGTTATTGTAATTTTTAATATTATTTGCGTATATTTATTGAAACACTCGACAGATTTTGTGAATTGTGATGATAATAATGATAAAAAGAGAGTGAAAGGAAGATGGAAGAAATTTCGTGTCATACTATATGGTCTACGGTTATCTCAACGTTTAAAAATGAAAATCTAGTCGCCGGAAGACTGGAAGATGCGTCGTTGCGTGCCGCGACGTTTGTAACTGGTTTGCATAAGGTAGGGGCTCAAAAAACAGGTCGACTGTCAATTTTTGGCCGAATGGTCACCCATCGAAGTATCAGCCCAGGCCAGCGCCGCCTGACGGAAGACCTCTTTTTTTGTACTTTCAATTTATTCATTTCGTATACCGTGGCGAAAAATGTTTGTCGCGGATTGCAGTGCTTGTGGTTCTCTGGGAAGACAAATTGTCGTCAGGAATATTAGGCGATAGGAAAAAAAAAATAAAAATTCATTGACGCAAGCGTGAACGTCGTCGATTTTCGTTGGGCAGAGAGAAGTGTGCCGAGTCCATTGAGAAAAACATACGAGAGAAGGTCCGTTGTGAAGGAGTGCGCGCGCGCGGCTGCGAGGTAGGTGGAAACCAGCTTGAGTGAAAGTGGATCAATACCAAAGGCTGGCCAGAGCGCGGCGTTGCTGAAAAATACGGTCTTAGTAGCGCGATTCTTCGGCCGGAGGAGCAAAACCGTTGGCCGTTTCTTTCTCACTGCACACGCTGGTACAGCAAGAGTAATCGCAGACACTACGCGAGACTCGAGTTTCCCTCGATGCCACACGTCTACCGGAAATAAATAGATAATTCCATTAAATTGCATTAAATCAACTGCACCGGGAAAATGTGACAGAATTGGTGAAAGCTTGCTGTGATTCTCGTCGAATGGCGGGCCTTGGTGTGAAAGGGATCGAGTACCGCGATCTAGGATCGCTCGTGGATCCTCGCGAGGCTCCCACGAAGACGAAGCTCCGCGACGAGCAGAGTACAAAGTCGCAGGAATATAGACGGGGATCAAAGTGACACCGGGCTTCGTATGTCGAGTCTCCGAATGTCTCTGTATAACACGTACGTACCTACGTATGGCGGAATGTCTCATTCCAGCATTGATCAATCGACTCGAAAGTCTCGCAAGTTGGCTAACTATTGATGAGACTAAAATATCATTTGGACGAAAGTTGAATCGCTTTCCCCGCTCTAACCAGCAATGCGTCAACAATTTTCAAATTCTATAACCCATACTACGAAAAAATTCATTATTATCGGATATTATCGGATACCATCTTTGACAATCACCGATAAATCATTAAAGAATAAATAAATATAAGTAGAAAACATTGTGTACATCGTGACAGCTGGTGACGATTGTAAAGTGGTCATGTGTTTTTCAAGGCCCTGGTGCGGAGATTTTGCAACTGCGACAACGAGCAAAATATGATATTTCGCGGGTTTTCAAGTGGTATCGGAAAAAATCTAGCGTATTTTTGTGATTGGTCGTATTTGCCGGAAACGATTGAGCATTGCGGGAAAAAGTAAAGATTCCATTTACAGATGAGCATTCTGAAGATTATTCAATTCCAAATAAGGAGTATTCGTGACAAACGTTACTTTCCAACTCAAAACAAAAACTCGACGAGACCAAGAATAATTGATTGTTGTTACGAAATGACGCGAGGAATTAACGAATTGGAAACGTTCACAGAGTTAACGGGCGAAAAATGGGCTGTAAACCTAACGTGACGTTTTTGCGTCTTGCCCGCTGGACGATACTCGTGCCACTTGTCATTTACGTCTCACTGATGTTGCTCGTTAAATACAAGAAAAACTTTCAACCGGAGAGTCCGGATATAGGGGACGCGTTTGAGAACGAGCCCGGTCTCGAGGCGCTTTTCACCGAGCTAGAGACTGCCACGGAAATCCGAAGGACCGGTGAGACCAAATCGGCGAATGGAATTTGGCAAAGCTCGTCATCTGCGAGGGAAAGATCGGACGGAGCCGCCGGCGTGATCGGACAATCGTCGGGTGGCAACGATAACGCGATATGGGAAGTTGAGCAACTCGAGAATCACGACGAGTCTTTGCTGATGGACGTTTTTCGACGAGCCGACGTCGACGAGAGCAAACAGCTCGACATACAAGAGTTGGCCAAATGGATTTATGCAAAAATCACGGTACACATTGAACGAGCGCTTCGAGAAAATATCGGACTTTTTACGGCGATCGATAAAAATCCGCGAAACGGTAGGTATACACGAGACTCGATTAGGATCGTCATTTTCGTCAACGAATATTCATATACGTGCCGTCAAATTTCAGTATTCTTTTTTTTTCGACTTTTCTCTCGACAGAATTTTTCACTTGCACAAAAACTGGGAGACGTGTAAGGTGGCCCGAAAAGTGACAGTCGAAAAAGGAAATGTAGATGCCTCGTATCAATACCTATTTCTTGGACTATAGTAGGGCAAGTGGGGGCGTGATGACACGGTCCACTTTCAAATAAAACAAAACAAATGAATCGGTCAATGTTTTAATTTTGAAAACAATTAATCGGTCTTTCCGATTATTAACATACAATATGTATTTTTAATTGTATTAATCATTGATTAACTATTAATTAATTGTATTAATCATTAATCATTAATACAATTAAGTATTGATCAATCAAATACAATTTAATCAAATCAAATACAATTAAGTATTAAACAATTAAGTATTAATCAAATACAATTAAGTATTAATCATTAATACAATTAAGTATTAATCAAATTGTATTAATCATTAATCATTAATACTTAATTAATCATTAATCATTAATTAAGTATTAATTAATTGTATTAATCATCATTTTAATAATGAACCTTTATATTTGCCACCTTACCCCAGATGCGGGGCAGGATGAAACAGCGCTGATGATGAGACTCGAATTATTGGAATATTTCGCATATGAAAATGGTTTCATTCTCAATAGCAGCAATTTTATAAGCCAATCGTCTAAGTTCTGTAGCATTTAGTCCGAATAATCTTGCTTCCATATCTTTTTAATAATTTATCTCTGTCCCTCTAATCACAATGAGCAACTCGAATAAAACAAAACGATGGTAAACTTGACTAAAAATTAGATCCTTTTGTCAAAAAATAGATACCGTTTTGTCACGCGAGACGCGTGCTTCCGCCATGGCTGACACTTTCACACCCATTCACCTCCCCGCCGTCCCTTCAAACTCCAACGGGAGCATCGTGCTCGCACACACTGATCCAGTAGCTAGGCTTACGATTCATCTTACCCTGCGTGTTCGTCTTGCCCCTACTTTCTCTACGAGTCTTTTTTCTTATCATTTGAACTCTAGCGACTGATCCTCTCGAACGTATTTTCCAAACAATTATCTAAATCTAAGGCATTCGGTTGGTTATCAATTTATTGCTCAAGAGTGCACTTCGTAACGACGAGTAAAAATAATTACGAGCAAAGCACACGCACGAAAGAAAAAAATAACAAACTTTTTTTAAAAATGAAAACTAAAAAACACGTAAAATATACATGGGGCTGATTCGGATAGATACGAATATATTGTGATACAAGGCATCTAGATTTTCTTGTCGAACGTCACTTTTCGGGCCATCCGACGAGAAAAAATATTTTCGAAAATAAATGGTGAATTTTTCTGGGCGCGTGGGAAAGTTTTTCTTCCGGTGTTTTGGCTTTTGAATAACTCGCGTCGGGACATCCTTAAAATCTTGCGTTTTACAGCAGTTCGTGTTCTCGATGCTGCGCTCGTGTGTTCCAGGGGAAATATCTTGGGAGGAGTACCACGCACATTTTCTCCGGTCTCACGGGCTCTCGGAGAGTTATATCGTATCTCATAGGAAGAAGCACAGTGAATTGTCCAGGTCGATGAAGGAAATCATACAGAGAGACAGAGCTCGATGGGCCGAGGCTGCGAGGACCGATCCCGATCGGTTGGCTCTCGACGAATTTCTCGCCTTCACACATCCCGAGAGCAGTCACAGAGCCTTGTTACAGATGGTTGAGGATCTTTTCGATAAATTCGGTACTTTCGATATTTCGTGTTCTTATCGTGGCTTGAAATACCCATTCGTGATAATAGCGTATTTTCTAATGGATATTACAACAGATCGGGACGGTGACGAAGAATTGACGGAGGACGAATTCGCCGATTTACCAGCGGACGGTGGCGGTCTCGATCTCGTCGAGCAGGACCAGAACAGACAACGGAAGATAGGCGGTAGAGACGATCGCAGAAAAGAATTTCGATTTCTCATAGATAAGAACAAAAATGGGAAAGCCGATCGTACCGAGCTTTTGGTAAGGTTTTTTTTTTTAATTCCGATGCTGAATAAGTTCTCGCTGTTTTTTTTGAAAAAAAGAACAAAAAAAATTTCGTTGAAGAAAAAAAGAAAAAAACATTCCTAATTATCTTAAACGTTTTGAAACGGTTGTGTGATCAGCTTCTTAATGATTCTGCAAGTTGAGCTAGCGTCTGACATGAGTCTCCAATTCAACACATAAAAAATCATTATTTTTGAAGCGTCTAAACCAATCCCTGTATGCTGTTTCCGACGGAGCAGGTCGCCGTAAGTCTCAACAAGAATTCGGTGTGCTTCAGCGGCAGATTTTTTTACAAGCTTTTATTTAACTTAACTTTCTGTGAGATGCAAAACGGAAAATCGATATTTCACCCACTTTCCGACTACTCGGAGCTCTGAATGTTTACAAATATGGATCTAAGAGGCGACAATGCATGGTTCAACTTAAAACAAATATATGTACATAATAAATTATCTCTAATCGGGCTACATAACACGGTGTTATCAAAACCTTTGATAACGTTAACTTCACAATATCGGATTAATTCCTCTCTGGAAAAATATTTAAAAAAAACAAGCTTATATTTTATGTTAAAAGGTAGAAAATATATTTTTTTCCAAGTCACCTATATGTGACTATAAAAAAAGCTTGGGACGCTAAAAAATTAGACGTATAATCTTTAACTTACTTAAATCCGTTGACATATCAACTGTATTTACTTTACTGTAAAACAACTTTACATTTATTAAGTAAAAATCCTGAAACAGTATATACGCGTGATAATAACTGCTCTAATTGCTATCGTGCCAAATTAAATACGGTTGATGAAACTGCATTGATCAAATTTATTAAACAATTAAAAAGTTGAGCGCCCCAAGCCTTTATTTATAGTCACGTATAGGTGACTTGGTAAAAAAATTATTTTCTACTTTTTAGTACATCACATAAAAGGTTGTATTTTAAAATTATTTTTCAATCAAGTAGTGCACTAATATTCCTCGTAAGAAACTCCTTTTACCACGAAATTTGACATGTTAACACTATGAAAAAAAGGCTGCTTACCCTTCGGCGAAATGGTCTACGCTGAATTGCAAATAGTACTTCTTTATAGATGCATTGGCATCTTAAACTACACGCACGCAGTTCTGGTAAGGCCATCTGTTGAAAAACAGCGAGAACTCATTCAAAGTGCTAATCTTTGTTTGACAGGGAACTGAAAAAAACTTTCGTGAAAAAAATCACCATAGAAATATAACAACTATAATGAAGAGCATATTGTGACAACGCTAGTGTAATATATAACAATCATACAATGAACAAGACAATCCGAGAACACCTTCCGCGTTCCGCTGATATACGAAAAGTTGTCTTTTTTTTTTTCGTGCAGATGTACATCGATCCGAGAAATCCGAGACACGCTATACAAGAAGCTCAGCACTTGATCGATCTATCGGACACCGATCGCGATCGAAAATTGACGTTGTCGGAGGTCCTGAGCAAGGCTGATCTTTTTCTCGGTAGCAAGATGGTAGACACGGAGAGAAGCTTTCACGACGAGTTTCGTTGAATACGATGTTCAACGAGTTTAATCCATCTTTTTTTTTTTTTTTGACAAGACGATACCGCACAAAGGCCCAAATCTCGACCAGGGACACTTTTCTCTCAATCTGTACTACATTGGTACACTATACTATCATGTTTTACGAAAAATACCGTCCGCTCGCGATAATTTAGAAGAAATCTGTGATAGTCTATCGTTAAGGTTACAAGTTTTGCAACGAAAAAAAAATAAAACAAAAATAACGCCACTAAAATTATGTCAAATCTTTGGTCGACGTTCTCGGGACGAAAAGTGAATCCTGTTTTTCATTCGATAAGCTCCGAATACGTAGACAGAGACTGCTCTTGGTTCGGGAGTGCCATTTTTTCATTACACCTACGTTTATAAATACGTTTACACGGAGATTTGCGAACGAGAAAAATATGATTTTTATTGGTTTTGCCCGTTTTCTTCGAATAAGATATACCGTATTTTTGTAATGGGTAGTATTCGTCAGAGAAAATTAAGCACTCTGGAAAAGAATTAAAATTCCATTTTGCCAATCACGCCTGAACATTTTGACTTCATCCCATCATCGACAACATTTGTTGCTAATTTAAAAAAATGAAATATGCATTTTAAAGTGGATCAATCGAATTTACTTCGAATGAAAAAGTGTTTTTACAAGTGTTATGTGTTCGGAATTTATTTATTCTCATTCTGCTGAGCTGGAAGAGTGTTTTTTCGTTTTTTTTTCTAGAATGTTCACTTTTTTCTGGCACATACTGATTACTCGCAAAAATACACTTTACGAGGACTTGAAAAAGCATTGAAAATAATATTTTTCTCAGTGGCAAAGTCTCTTCTAGAATCTTAAAAAATACATGGCCACTTTATAATTCTCATCCTGTATATCCCCATACCTACGTATGCCCACGTGAGATAGTAAAACTTGCTTATTAAACAAATACTTTCGAGGCGTGTGTTAATTCCATCGGTCTTCGAAACGTCGAAAAATGAACAATGCGAATGGCAATGATGAATTACTCTTCGGAAACCTTCTTCTTATACCAATTATCCTCTCACGTTCGCCAGATCGCGATCGAAGATATGAAGCAGTGATATACGGACTTCGAGCTGAATTTTTTTGTATTTTTATTCTGTTAATCGAACAGCAGAGAGTAGCAGGAATATCGGTGTATGTATATTTATATTTTTACATCAGGTATGATTGAACTTACGATATTGCCGATGATCGGGTTTCTAATATTTGCAGATTTATCCATATTTCATCGTTCCTCAACAAATGTATACAAGTACTAACGTGTCCGGTCGATAAAAACGATGCTGTTTTTTTTCTCTTTCCATAAATAACACATTTTCTAATTGAATCGAGGAATCCTCACTCTCATTCGTATTATGTAAAAATTTGTACATTTATGTGTGTGTGTGCATGTGTGTGTGTGTGTGTGGGTGTGTGCGTGTGTGTGTGTAAATATATATAAATTTGTAAATATCTGCCATATCAGTACGCACGTCTGTCAATATTCGCATAAATATGTATTTACATAAATGACGATAAAGTGAAAAAACCACCGATGTCTATAAAATAATGAATTTCCCTTATCTCCCCGTTCTCGTTTCATTGATAAATGTATAAAAAGGAGGAAAAACGCGCGACAAATTTTATTCGGATAAATATATCAAGTGAAATATAATCCTTGAGTGAAAAAATGAAACTTGCAAATCGCTTCAAATCTGTCGTTTTTTTTTGACGCCAGGCATTTTCAATTTGATTTTTTAATTTACGCGTCGAGCATTCGCGACTCCGAAATGCAGTGTAAAATGAATTGTAATAACGAGCTTCCGTTAATCGTCGTCACATACAATTGCGACATTTTTTTCGTTCAATTTAAATTAAGGCTTCGTGAAAATTTTCGCGTAAACGAAAAATCCTCGATTTCCCGTTTGTATACTAATTGTGAGAGAAAAAAGACCTTTCTGAGTTCGGTTAATCGTCCGCGGAGGCATAAGGAATGAAAATGGTGTTGACATTTGCATCGTTGAATGCAACGAAAATAAGTATTCATTTTTATTACTATTTCAACTTCTCTTTTGCAGGTTTAGGTTACGGATCCCTTATAAGGATTTCCAAAAATATTTCAGTGATGTCGGTAGCCCAAAAGTGCTAAAAGAAATTGGCCAATACGAAGAAAAAAAACAAATAACAATAATTTCGTTGGATTCCAACGATGCAAACTTCAATAACACGAAAAGAAAACGAATTGTTTAGAGCTATATTAATCGTAGTCCGTTCCCCCATATCGGTATCTATCTTACATTAATCACCTGTTGCAATTACGAACCAGACAATGATTATGAAATTATACCATATGATACAATAATACACTGTACACGTATAAAAATGAAGCCCAATTCAATCAATCAAAACGTCGATCAACAAAACGCCGATATTTATCATTATTTTCTTTCCTTCCGTCTTTTAGACGAATCGCTGCCGCCCCCGTCCCCTTACTATTTTCATAGCAAAATTTCTTACGCGATGAATTGCAACTGGGTTGTGTACGAACGTCACCCCGCGCCTGTTCTTTTCAAGCGTACATACCAACGTGCGAGCATACATAGTGAAAACAGACTCTGGACACAGTCATCTCTCGATTGGGGTAGAATATCCATTAGTACGAATATACATAAGTCGAATATCCATAAGTGAGTATAGAGTAGAAATGAGTGACAGAAATGGCGGTAGGTAGAGGAGAAGTGAGTATGAGTAGAAATGAGCGCCAAAAACAAACCCAAACAAACAAACAAACTCATTTCTACTCTATACTCACTTATGGATATTCGACGACAGTGCATCTCTCGATGGCGTGCACGCTCCGAAAAAACATAAAACCATTTTTTTAATAGGAATTTTTTTTTAGTTAAAAATTTCTCGACTGTAAAATTGTTCTGGAGAAAAATCAAATATGCGACGTTTTCAAGGATGGATCAGTTGCGTCGGTCGCAGCTCGATATCTTCGGGCCTGTTGTCGAATACGAAGTTTGTCAGGTGACCTCTTGTCCTTTGGCGTGATTGACTCGCCAAAACCACGATGGTCAGACGGTCGTTCTGTTAGAAAAAATGTTCCGAGAAATGCACAGATATTTGCCGATTAAAAAAAAAACAAAAAATGTTTATATCGTCTTCAATGTCATATATTTTCTGCATACTTTTATATACGGCCTTGGCCAAAAGTATTAGGCACGCTGTAAACTTTTTATCCGGACAAAAAATCGAATATCTCTGCGAAAAAAAATGGTAAACCAATTATCCAAACGGGGTTTCGAAGCGGACAAAGTCAGCTCTCATTTTGCTTTTTTATTTTTATTTTTGCGACTTTGAAGTAATCTCACCATTTAGTAATAAGATCTTCGAAGACAACATCGTTGCTTCAGTTTCGTGTGAAACAAAATTGCGATCTTTTTCCGCAGTTATTTAGTTTTTCTTAAAAAGTAAAAAAACGGCAGGTGCCGGAGAAGCCGGCATCGCGCGGCGTAACTTGAAAACTATGAGCTTTGGAAGATTTGGTCTAGAGAGTAAAACGTATTTTGTTATTTCGAGTCACTATATTTTTTTTAGATTTCGTTTCAAAAATATATCTTTTTCGCTATTTTTGGTCGATAGTCGACGATTTGTCTCATTAATTTATCGTCCTTACCTTGAAACAAGGATGCTTTAATGAAAAAATATCCAGAGTAGAGAACTAAAGCTAAGATCATCAAATATAAAATGAAACAATGGAAAACCTCTTATGGCGGATCGCACAATACCTGGATCGTAAAACGTTAAATATGTGCGTTCTTTTTATTCCGAATTTTTTTTTTTTATCAGTTTTCATTTGCTATTTTTAGCGTGGAGAAGCCCTTTTTCTCCGATTTCATCAGTTCAGTGCGATTTCTCGTTTTCGAAAATGCCGAAAAGTAGTGAGCTTTCATGCGAAAAGCGGGTAAAAATTCAACTTTTGCACAAACAAGGAAAGTCCAACGTATCGAACCAATTCTAATAGTTTTGTGTCCTTTCTAAAATATCAATATTTCATATAAGTGCCTAATACATTTGGCAAAGGCTGTATAAGCAATGGTTGTTTTTCTTACACGAATTTATACAATCTTGTTTACAAAGATGATTTTTTAAAAACATTCCAAAATGGCATCGTATTTCGTTCACAAAAAGGGTCATATAGATTTGAAAAAATTGTACAAATTTAACGGGGATGTTTTTGTTTCTATAATTTTTATCATTATGCAAAATCATCTTTTGCGGACTTAGGTTCCAGATCGCTAACTAAGGATCGTAAAAAATGTTCTCCCGATTTCCGTAGCTTCTAGATCTACTAAATAATATTTGGAAAGTTATAGAAATTCATTTCCGTTACATTTCAAGGATGCACATTTCAGGGTCATCAGATTTACTCACTCGACGGGTCGATCGTTCGGGGGTGTACTTCCGATCCGGCAACAAGACCTTATCCAAGCGTTGGGTCTCAGAGTCTCTTCTTCTATCTCGATAACTACCAGTGAATCGATTCGATAAATTATTCAACGCGGTTACCAGTGTAATAACACTTAATGTAAATAGCAAAACGACGAAAAAACGCTGATTAAGCTTTGTAAAAAGGCAAACCGCTAT